>CM069909.1:30401652-30695547 GCA_036172215.1 Camellia granthamiana
AGCAGGGATGTCCTGGGGGACAGTAAAAAAATCCAAACCAAGATTGGGCCGGGACAACACGAAGTAGATTTTCATGTCTTGGAGGTCCCTGCATCTTTCAACATGCTTTTGGGGCGACCCTGGTTGCATCAGGTGAAGGCCGTTTCATCTACTCTACATCAAATGGTGAAGTACCCCTACGGAAAGGGAGTAGCCATTGTTTTTGGGAACTCATCAATCCATCCCCCTCCGGGAGGTATCTACTGCCAGTCCTTGAGATTGAACACGGCATGGAGGACATGTTCATATCGGGATTTACTTTGGCTGAGGCCCGGGGTAGTACAGAATATCATGGCTGTGAATGAGGGTTTGTATGTCAGCGCTCAAGCCGTCTACCTCATGAACAAGCTACAGCATATCCCTGGGATGGGATTGGGAAGAAGCGGCAGGAAAGGAGTCGCGGCGTTGGCCGAAGTGCCACACAATCCACATACCTTTGGACTGGGTTATCTGCCCCACCAAAGAAGACTGGGCGAGGAAAGGAAAGGAAATCGGCCGGCAGGGCCAGGGCGAAGCAGGCTGGGAAGCCTTTTGATCTAATGCACAGGCCCATCTGGGGTACCCTGAACGGACGCTTCGTCCGGGAGGGGGAAGATTTTCCATTTTGCGGCTTCCCAGATCCATGGTTAAACGCGGAGAGGAAGCGCGTACCAGGCTTCGAAATCTTCTTCGACCTGCAACTATCCGGGGATGACGTTGCCGAAGAGCAGACAGACCCAACAACTGAGGCTGAGCAGGATAAGGCAGAGGAGCCTGAGGGCACTGAATGGGAAATGGGGGTAGCACTGGCAAGTCTCCTCTCTGATCCTCTGATCGACCAAGATTGCTTGGGGAATAACGCCGTGGTTTCCATGATTGGGAATGAAATGGCCGTGAGCCAACCAGCAGCTATTTTTGGACGCATCAATCGCACCCTCCCTCACTTGGCAGTATGAAGAGGGATTCTTATCCAGCAGTTCCGGGTCAGGTAGTGAGCCGGAATCTGATTCCACCGAGTCTTCTGAGTCGGAATCAGGTTCCAGCTCGACTGAGTCTGAGTCTGGTACTCCCTGGGGGTGTCAACCCGGATGCCACAGTCCTGTCCAGGTCGTCTTTTTCCTTTTCTTTTGAGTCTGTTGTAACAGAAGAATTGGACGATTTGGATGAACTTAATGAGAATGAGGTGAATGTGGTTTCCAGAATACTTTTCTGTGCCCCTAATTTATTGCTTAAATTCGACTTCAAATTTTGATCAAAACGACGAGGACGAAGTTCCTCCGATTTTACAACGACTAATTGAGCAAGAGCAAGAGAGGTTTTGTTAAGCCCTTAATGGATGAAATCATTTCTGTGAATATTGGTACTGAGGAGGACCCGCGGCTGGTCCAGATCGGGTCCACGCTGTCTTCAGAGGAACGCGAGCGCTTAGTCGCTTTATTGAAAGATTTCAAAGATGTTTTCGCGTGGTCCTATGAAGACATGCCTGGGATCGATCCTGAGATTGTACAGCATCGGATCCCCCTTGACCCCGAAGCCCGACCTGTCAAACAGAAGCTCAGAAGGATCCGCCCGGATTGGGCTCTTAAGATCAAGGAAGAGGTCACCAAGCAAATTGACGCAGGCTTCCTGCTAGTCTCTGAATATCCGACTTGGTTGGCCAATATTGTTCCGGTGCCAAAGAAAGATGGCAGATCCGGGTGTGCGTGGACTTCAGGGATTTAAACCGAGCCAGTCCGAAGGACGATTTTCCCCTACCTGCACATCGATGAGTTAGTGGACTTCACAGCAGGGCACGCTTTGCTCTCATTCATGGATGGCTTTTCAGGATAATAATCAGATAGTGATGGCGCCGGAGGACAGAGAAAAGACTGCATTCACCACCCCGTGGGGGACATACTGCTATCGGGTCATGCCGTTTGGGTTGAAGAATGCTGGGGCTACTTATCAACGGGCCGCGACCACAATACTACATGATATGATCCACAAAGAGGTTGAGGTGTATGTGGACGACATGATTGTCAAGTCCAAGGAAAGAGAGGGCCACTACGCCGCCTTGCGCAAGTTTTTCCAAAGGATCAGAGAATTCAGGTTGCGGTTAAACCCTCAGAAATGTACATTTGGTGTTACAGCGGGAAAAATGCTGGGGTTTCTGATTACACAAAGG
Source organism: Camellia granthamiana (assembly GCA_036172215.1). Classification (NCBI taxonomy): domain Eukaryota; kingdom Viridiplantae; phylum Streptophyta; class Magnoliopsida; order Ericales; family Theaceae; genus Camellia; species Camellia granthamiana. The sequence continues at coordinate 30,403,835 of CM069909.1, forward strand.
GGCATCGAGGTCGACCCTTCCAAAATTAAGGCCATCTTAGAAATGCCACCACCAAGGACTGAAAAGGAGGTGCGAGGCTTTCTGGGTAAAGAGCAATTCATAAGACGGTTTATTTCAAAACTAACCTTGACTTGTGAACCACTTTTTGGCCTCCTGAAGAAAGGAAAGAAGTTCCAATGGGACGGCCGATGCCAAGCAGCGTTTGAGCAAATTAAAGAATATCTACAGAACCCGCCCGTTTTATCACCGCCAGAACCGGGGAAACCGTTGATTTTGTATCTGTCAGTGACTGAAACCACAATGGGCTGTATGCTTGCACAAGAATCAGAAGATAAGGTGGAAAAAGCCATCTATTATTTGAGCAAGAAAATGCTGGAGTATGAGACCCGATATACACCACTGGAAAAGGCTTGCTTAGCTCTGGTATGGGCTACCAGGAAGCTGCGGCACTACCTGTTAGCTCACTCTGTAATGTTGGTTTCACGTCTCGATCCCATCAAATATCTTTTCGAGAAACCAGCGCTTACGGGTAGGCTAGCTCGTTGGTTGCTGTTGCTCTCCGAATTTGATCTTACATATGTCACGCGCAAGTCAGTGAAGGGAAGAGCAGTGGCAGAGTTCCTTGCCGACCACCCGGTTGAGGGGGATGAAGCAGTTAAGTATTCATTCCCAGATGAATCAATTTTGCATATCGACGAGGAAACTTGGACAATGTACTTTGACGGAGCGTCAAATCAACATGGGTACGGGATAGGAGTGTTGCTGATAGCACCCGACAATTCCCGTATCCCTCTAGCCTTCAAACTCCGGTTCAAAGTCTCAAATAACGAAGCAGAATATGAGGCGTGCATCGCTGGTTTAGAAGCAGCCCTAGAACTGGGGGCAAGACGGCTGGACGTCATTGGGAACTCGAACCTTGTTGTGTCTCAAGCTAAAGGAGATTGGAAAGTAAAAGAAGAAAATATGATAATGTATCACCAGACCTTGGACTTGCTGATTCCTCGGTTTGAAAAGTTAAATTTCGCTCATCTACTAAGAGAGAACAACAAGTTCGCAGACGCCTTAGCAACTCTATCATCAATGATAGATATCCCATGTGGAGTCCGAATGCGTCCAGTCATCATCGACCAGAAATTTGTACCTGCTTATGAGTCGATTGCAGCCATAGATGAAGTTCAGGACGAACACCCTTGGTACTACGATATCTGGAACTTTTTAGAGAAAGAAGCATACCCGCCAGGGGTAAATGCCAAAGACAAGAGGGCAATCAGAAGAATGTCGGTTCAGTTCATCATCTGTGGGGGTAAGCTGTATAGAAGAGGTCATCTGGGAATGCATAAACTGTGTGTGGATGCAGAAGAGTCAAGGCGTCTGATGGAAGCCATCCACGGGGGTGAATGTGGTGCACATATGAATGGGGTGATGTTGGCACGGAAGATCCTTAGACAAGGTTATTATTGGTCCACCATGGAGGAGGATTGTATTGGTTTCGTCCGGCGATGCCACAAATGTCAAATTCATGCAAACCGTATGAACATTCCGCCGTCAAAACTGTACAACATGACTTCGCCATGGCCGTTTTCTGTCTGGGGGATTGATGTAATTGGAGCTGTTACGCCGAAGGGGTCGAATGGGCATGAGTTCATCTTGGTAGCGATAGATTATTTTACAAAGTGGGTTGAGGCCTAATCTTACGCAGTGTTGAAAGCTTCACACGTTGCGAAATTCATCAGAAACAACATTATCTGTCGCTACGGAGTCCCAAATGAAATAGTTTCTGACAATGGTTCCCACTTCAAGAAGGAGGTGATTGATTTGTTGGAGAAATACAATGTGGCTTTTCACAAGTCGTCTACTTACCGGCCACAAACTAACGGAGCAGTTGAGGCCGCCAACAAGAACATCAAGCGCATACTACAGAAGATGGTGGAAACCTATCGGGATTGGCCAGATAAGCTGCCGTTTGCTCTGTGGGGCTACAGGACTTCGATCAGAACTTCAACTGGGGCGACTCCGTATTCATTAGTTTATGGGATGGAGGCCGTTCTACCTATTGAGATTGAGGTTCTGTCATTACGAGTATTGGCCGAGTGCCATATAGCCGAAGCAGATTGGCAGCAAAACAGATTTGAGGAACTCATGCTTTTCGATGAAAGAAGGTTGAAGGCACTGTACCATGTTCAGGGTTATCAACGCAGAATCGCCCGGGCTTTCAACAAGAAGGTTAAGTCCAGGAATTTGAGAGAAGGAGATTTAGTACTCAAGGACAACCGAGCTCCTATCCACGACCCAAGGGGCAAGTTCAGACCTAATTGGACTGGTCCTTACATCATCAAGTCAATCTGGTCAGGTGGAGCTGTGGTTCTGATGGATCTAGATGGCTTAGAGTTTTCCCAACCGATCAATATGGACAAGTTGAAGAAATACTACCCCTGAGAGGCTCGCTAGGCCGAAAACCCGAAAGGGCGACCTAGGCAAAACTCAGAGCACAAAAAATTTGAAATTATAAAAACTGAGCTCGCAAGGTTGAAAACCCGCAAAGGGCGGCCTTGGCAAAAGTTAGAGCGCAAAAGGAGAGTAAAAATACCCGAGCAAACCTAAGCCTGAACTACGTAAGGCTTGATTCCCATCTTTGGGATACGTAGGCAGCTTCATCTTGAAGTTCAGTCACAATCTTTTCCCCGATCAACTTTGTCCATTTTGATCATCTCAGTCATCTTTATTCATCAGCATTTATTGTGATCTCCGGTACAGTGCTATTCAAACTAGGGGCAACTTTCCGTTGCGATGAAGTGCTGCGGCATCATTCAAACTAGGGGCAACTTTCCAGTTGCTAGGATTCGGGGTTGTGCATCTCGGTGACAGATCTCAGGCGTGTCCAGTTCTGATCCATATTCGAAAATAGTTTTGGAAAGTTTTAATAAAAGTTGGCTTTGTTCAAATTAATCTTTTTACAACTAAGACCATTTTTGGACCAAAAGTGGAGAATTTTCAGTACCACAACCTTCAATTTCATTGATTTCAAAACCAGAGTTCTGTTGCTCTTGCATACAATTGAAGTTGCTTTTTTATTACATTCATAACGAAAATTTGAAAGTACTAATAAAGCAATAAATCTGGGGCACAGTCCAGTCAGGTGTCCCTGCGCCCCCTCCCAGAGCTAGTTGAAGCCTCTGATGCCAACTTGGGCCCAACTTGTGCTTCTTCGTTGAGCCAATCCCAGCGCTCATCAGACAAAGTGCAACTGAAGACAGGGGCAGGGGCCAGAAGCTCTCTAACTCTCCAAGCAATGCGGTCTGCTGATAAATTACACATCCATTCAAACCACCAGCTCCCATCAGGAGCATTGACTAGGTGTTGCCGAAAGAAGTAGCTGCGGGCTGAATAAGCAGGGCAAGAGTCCACAACTTGCAACTTATCCATCAACCTTATCTGGGGAGGGATGAAAAATGAGAGATTAAAGAATAGAGAGATGTGCGATGAGAGAAAAGTGAGATAGGGGTTTTGTGAGAAAAATCGAGCCCGAGGGCCGAGTGATGTGAGTGAACATATATGTGAGCTTGGATGGGAAACATTACCTGTAGCAGTAGCGGACTCCCTGCAAATCTGGTTGTCTCCCGGCAGTAGAAGGCATCCAGGCCTATCAATTTTGGATACATTCCATTCTCCAGAAAGTCCATCCAAAGTACATCGTGTTGTATTTTTGCTTATCGAGTTGTTGTTTTTGCTTATTGAGTTGTAAGTTTTGTCGAGCTGTCGCATTTTGTGTTTTGAATTGTTACCTTTTGCTTATGCAATGTTGTTAAGTCTTGTCAATTGAGTCGTTCACATTGTTGTTATTTTGTTTATCGAGTTGTAAACTTGCTAAGATTCTGTTATCTCTTAGTGAGTCGATTTGTTTTTATTTGTTGCGTCGGTTCACTACCTGACCCGGTAATACATGAGGCACATTTTCATTCAATTCCACTTTGTGCAAAATAATGCAATGCGATGCTAAGAATTTCAAATACAATATCTTTTCAAAAACTGTTTCATTTCATCATGTTTTACAACAAAATAAAGGTACAAGTTTTACAGAAAATAAAACTGCCTAACAATGTGCAAAGTGCCACAAACTACTAGCTAAAAAGTAGAATAAAGCAGGAAATAACATCAGTGCCCTCGGGAGCGGGAATGGGGAGGCCCTCTCATCCTCTTCTGTGGGATAATCTCTACATCATCATCACCATTTGGGTCGGAGCTGTCGTCCTCCGGATCCCCCTCAGGCTCGTCTCCACTCCCGGAACCAAGACCGGAGCCTCCCCCTCCAGGAGATGTGTCTGACACATGATCTGCGACCTCCTCCTCGTCATCCTCAACAATGGGTGCCCTGCGTCTGCGAGACGACCCTCCTCCTCGAGCTCCTCGGTGAGGCCGAGATGGCCCAGCTCCTCGAGGCCCAGTACCTCTACCTCTCTGAAAAGGCCCGGGAGGCCCACCTTGTGTCGGAGCATAGACTGGAGGCATCTGAAAATGCAAAGTGCAATACATCAGTCCAAACATAAAAAGCAAGTGCGAGTACAGTATGGGAGTGGGGTGTGTGCCAGATGTGTTCTACACAGCCTACCAGTGCAATGGAATGTTTAAAGCCAGAGCATTAACAGAAATATGATAAATGCAAGAAAGATGAAGGGTACCTGGAAGCCCATGATGGACATCTGTGCCTCTCTACGCAGGACCATCCCCTCGAGTGAGGCCACCACTCCGAGCATCTGATCTATGTAATCCCGAGGTGGCTGCAGATACAAGCTCGATTCATCAATTAATAAGCAACTGTCAAAATGTCTGTGTGACAAATGAAAAATGGTGGAACATACCGGTGGTGAGTCAGGATCACTGACGTATCTGTGACCAGGCGCCGGAGGCTCCATAGGGATCGGAATCGGGGAGGTAGCCCCATACTGCCAACACGTCAACTCAGTCGGCATCTCTGGCCATCCAGGGTGATCAAGAGTCGGAGGGATCGAAGGAATCGAACTGCCTCTACCTCTAGATGTGCCAGCCCTGCTAGAAGAGGGGATGTCTGTAGCACGAGCGTGACTCGAAGATGGTGCGCCGGTGGGCCTCCGTGCCGGAGCCCGTACTCCCGTCAAGGGGGGCATCAAATATATACGGCGGTAGGTGGAGTAGCTCCCATCAAGAAGATGTAATAACGCATCACTGCCCTGCATAGCACTACTGACCTCCTCAGGAGATAATCTATCAGCAGTCCGCATGGTGTCTGGAGGCACAGCAGGAGGGTCCTGAGAATTCCCCCCCCCCATAGCTGGCGCTGGAAGCGTTCCCCCAGGAACCAAACTCTACCCACTGGTCCCTCGAGCAGGAACCTATACTGGGAACTAGTCGACCCTCCGGGGTACTGATCCTCGAGGTCATCGCCGAAGATTGCCCAAGGCTGCCAAGTGATCTGCGGATAACCAGTGCATAAGTCAATCAGAAATCAGAACATACAAAGCAGATCAAAGATGAAAATGGAAAAAGAACTGAGAGTTCTAAAATACCTCTGTCGCTCGAACAGTGTCGAAGTACTGCCGCAGAGAGAAGAGAGTCTCTCGAGGCCTCGACAAGTGCTCGCCCTCAAACATCAGTGAATATGGGGTCATAGGAGGTCCTGTCACCTCCATCTCCGGGGCTAATGTGGGAAAATATGCATATACCCATAGCTGAGGAAAGCAGTGCGAGATGTGAATACAAGGTGCTAAAGGCGGAATACAGAGTGCAAAGTGCGCCGTGTGTGCAGTGAACAAGTAATGAGAAGCAAAAAAATGTAAATCAAAAGGACAGAATGTACCTCCCAGGTTCTCCAGTAGCCGCCGAGTAAATCTCCCCGTCCGCGAGAGACTGCGCTCATGTAACAGTACAGGGTAGCCAGGCTAGCGCCGCCCCAATCATACTGGCTGACCTGTGATAGGTCTACCAAAGCACTCAGGAGATATAATCCTACCATGTTCCCTCTATCAGCGAACAAGGTGGTGCCGAGGAGATACATGAGAAAACCGCGGGCATACTGCTCCGCCTCCTCAGGAGTACCGGGCTCCATCTGTGGCCGCCGGAAGTGCAAAGCAAACCAGGAGTATCGGACTCTCCCCGAACCTCTGTCTACAGGCGGGTGTGTCCCCAATAGGTGCATCCAAGCAGCCTCCCACTGGCCCATATCCTCGTCATAGGGAATGGGTACACCGCCTACGTCTAGGCCGGTGAGTATAGCGAAGTCCAGCGGGGTCATGGTCATATCCCCGGCTGCAGAAAAATGAAAAGAATTGGTGGTGTCCCACCACCTCTCTGCTAGAGCCGCGAATAAAGTCCTACTGATGAGGCAACGAGATAATCCCCGGCAGAATGGTCCAAATCCTGCGAGGTCGACCAAGCCCCGGACAGCTTCCGGAAGCTCAAAATGCCACTCCCTCGCGGTGACGGAACCATATCCTCGCGCTGTGCGAGAATGAGCCTGCATTTAGAATGAATGCATAGATCAGCAAATGAAGTGAAAATGAGCTGTGTGCAAATGAAGTGAAAATGAGCTGTGTGCAAATGAAGTGAAAATGAGCTGTGTGCAAATGAAGTGAAAATGAGCTGTGTGCAAATAAAGTGAAAACGGGCTGCGTGTTTAGTAAATTTGGTATTTGGGCTGCGTGTTCAAAGTTTCAGTACATCTGAGTTTGGGACTGTGTGTTCTACTCAACATCGGTGGGCTGTGTGTTCACCTCAAATTGGGACTGTGTGTTCTACTCAACATCAGTGGGCTGTGTGTTCGCTTCAAATTGGGACTGTGTGTTCTACTCAACATCAGTGGGCTGCGTGTTCACCTCAAATTGGGACTGTGTGTTCTACTCAACATCAGTGGGCTGTGTGTTCGCTTCAAATTGGGACTGTGTGTTCTACTCAACATCAGGGGGCTGCGTGTTCACCTCAAATTGGGACTGTGTGTTCTACTCAACATCAGTGGGCTGTGTGTTCGCTTCAGATTGGGACTGTGTGTTCTACTCAACATCAGTGGGCTGTGTGTTCGCTTCAAATTGGGACTGTGTGTTCTACTCAACATCAGTGGGCTGCGTGTTCACCTCAAATTGGGACTGTGTGTTCTACTCAACATCAGTGGGCTGTGTGTTCGCTTCAAATTGGGACTGTGTGTTCTACTCAACATCAGTGGGCTGTGTGTTCGCTTCAGATTGGGACTGTGTGTTCTACTCAACATCAGTGGGCTGTGCGTTCGCTTCAAATCTGGGCTGTGTGTTCAGTACATCAAGTTTGGGGCTGTGTGTTCTACTCTCAATTAGTGGGCTGTGTGTCCGCTTCAAATCTGGGCTGTGTGTTCAGTGCATCAAAGTTTAGGGCTGTGTGTTCGCTTCAAATCTGGGCTACGTGTTCGGAAAATCTGAGTTTTGGGACTGTGTGTTCTACTCTTAGTCGGTATGTGCTGTGTGCTCATTTTCAACTTCGGGCTGTGTGTTTGGCGAATCAATGTTTGAGCCGTGTGTTCAATTCCTAACTAATGTATACTACGCGTTCACAATTACTCAATGAGCTGTGTTCACGGAATTCAAGTGGCTAAGTCACATGCTCAGGATGCAAGTACTATGTCATAAGCTAAACTGTGTGTCTAAGCATGGCAGGGGAATGAAATGCACGAGGAATACAGAGACTAAAGTAAAATACCTCTGCATCATAAGAGAGGTGCTGCTCTGGCTCTCGTAGGAGAAGATCCCTTGGTACTCGGTCGTTAAACTCAGTGAAATGACGAAAAGTGGCCCGCGGAAGCCTATGAACCGCTGGGGCATATCGATCGAGAATGAAAGGGCGAACTCTCGGAGGCAATGCCATAATGTCAAAGTCATCTCCGGCGCCGGGAAAACCTCCGCCGTGAGGGAAATGGCCCGCCATGTCGAGAAATCTGCAAAGAGGAGCAAAGATGAGCAAAATGGGCCAAAGTTGCAAAAAGTCAACAAAAGTCAACTCTCGGAGAACAAAAAGTCAACAAAAGTCAACCCCCGGGAAAATTTTCCAAATGTTAAAACAAAATTACCTCAAGTGGTGAAAATGAGAAGAGAAGCCCCAAAGTCGAAATTTAGTCGCTTCAAAGTGCTTAAATCTGAAAGATTTCGCAAAAACAACTTGCGTGGGAGGCCGAGGGGCGCGTATAAAATGCAGATCTGAGAGAGAAAATGGCTTAGAGAGCAAGAGGAGAGAATTCCACACTTGGGGGTGTGATTTCGGAGGCAATGGGCAAGCATATATATAGAAAATGTCAAAATGACCATTTTGCCCCTGCTTTTGGCAGGTGGCCGGCCGGCCACCTAACCTGGCAGGCCGGCCATGACCTTTTTCTCCCCTGGCCGATGGCCTCTCCTAGGGAAATGGGCTGGCCGACCATGTCCCCCACCCCCTCCCCTACCTCTCTGCAAATTTTGAGGAAAATCGGAGTTCCCGGGACCTGAAAAAGTTGAAGAAAAGTGCACTTTCTGGCGCCGAATCGCTCCGCCGGAACTTTGTTTGCAATTATTGATATGTGTCTCGTCATTATTCATCAAAATCAGAGTGTATCCTTTTTAAACATGTTGTGACCTCTCCGGGAGGTGAATCAGAGGCCGCGGTTGAGTTACCGTCGCCGAAATGCGCGTTTTCCGGTTCATCATTTCATGTCAAATGGGCATCCTGATTTATGTTCATTTTGCTTCATTGGGCTTATAATGTGCATTGTCATGAATGTTTTGCATGATTTCTTGATGTGCCATACTTTTGTGCTTGAACACGCGTTGGCATGCACGCACTTTTCTCGCGTTATGTTGCATCCGTTCACCGACACTGTGTGTGTCAGAATTTTCGAATCACAGGAAGCGCATTGAATATATGTTGTTAGCATATTGTTCTGGTTGAATTTCTCTATTTTGCAGGCACGATATTGTATGTACGGTTCATTTGAGGCTGGTGCGACCAGACGAATCGCGCAGGTATCGTATCTTCTCCGTGTGAGACGCGATGAGAATTGAATGATTCTCCGCATTCCTAACTGCATGAATTGTAGTTGTTTGCTCTGCCTTCTTGCTTATAACTGTTGCATCTATTTGTCAATACTTGCTTCATTACAGCTTGTTGCACTTGCATGATCACTTGGCTCCGCGCCTTTCATTTTGCATTTTGCCCCCTGCCTGCGGGCATGCCTGCGGGCACATATCTCTGTTCATTTTGTATGATTGTCTGAGTCTTCGGCCTTGTCAAAAATGGGTCGTCTCTGGGCTTTAACATTCACCCCCGTCATTGTTATGACTTCCGAGTTCTGTCAAAGAGGGGCAACTGTAGACACCCCATTTTTGACCGACCTTAAGACTCAGACGTCACCGGTTGAGCGCTCGGTGATGTTGCATACTGTGCTCGTTCAGAAGTCTCAGAGTCGCGGCCGTGCGCCCTGCCTCCGGACTTCCGAACCCTCTTCTCTACCTTGTCTCGGTTTGCGAACCAGGCTCGGTTTTCTCTGTTTTCTTTCCTAAGGGAAGGGAGTGGTCCCGCAGATTATCTCCCGGTGGCCGTGAGCTACTTTTCGTGGCCGTAGGCCATTTTGCCCATTTCGGAGCCCGGTTCCCGGTTTTCGGGGCCGTTAGGCCGTGTGCCTCGGCTCGGGACCGCCCAACCATCTCCGCTTTCTCCGATTATTGGCGGAGACCTCTGTTTTAATGTTCCGAGGAACACTGGGGCCCCTGATGCCCACTTTGCAGCCGAACACCACTCCCGGTGCCCGGCGACCCATTTTCGGGACCCCGAACTGCGTGATTTGGGCCCCGAGCATTCATTTTGCATCAGCCTTCTCCGGTTTTTGGCGGAGACCTCTGTTTTAATATTCCGAGGAACCCTGGGGTCCCTGATGCCCACTTCGTGGTCGTGTGCCGCTTCCGGTACCTGTAGCCGGTTTTCGGGACCCCAAACTGCGTGTTTTGGTCCCGAGCATTCATTTCGCATCCGTTTTCTCCGGTTTTTGGCAGGTATCTCTGTTTCGTCATTCCAGAGGACACTGGGGTTGCAGATGCCCACTTCGCCGCTAAACACCACTTCCGGCACCTGTCGCCCATTTTCGGGATCCCGATTTGCTCGGTTTTGGCCCCGAACATTCATTTCTCATTATTTTTTGTTCAAACTTGGCAGGTACCTCTGTTTCAACATCAGGAAGATCACTGGGGGGGGAGAAGCCAGCAATTATCCCAGATAGCCAGTTTCGCTCCTCCGGAGCCCGTTTTGCTCACTTCCGGGCCAATGTTGAACACCCTAGGGGTATTTTCTTCCAACCAAAGCTACATATCTGTGATGAGGGCATCTTGGAGGACACTTTGGCATAGTGGTCGGCCAGAAACTGTGGGTTTCATTTTTGGGCCTCTCCTTCAAGCTCTATGTTGTGACTCTTGGTTCAATGTTGCCAAATTCAAACCTTGGATCCTTGTTCTACACATCTGGGAGGACACTTTGGTATGGTGGTCGGCCAGCAATGGTTGGTTTCATTTTTGGGCCTCTCCTTCAAGCTCTATGTTGTGACTCCTGCTTCAGAGTTGCCAAATTCCAACCATGGGGCCTTATTCTACACACTTGGGAGGACACCTTTCTATACTGGTCGGCCAGAGAATCTTCTGTTCATTTTCTTGGGGTGGCCGGCCGGCCATGGTGAGTGGCTGGCCGACCAGGTGGGGTGGCCGGCCGGCCACCTCCCACAAATTTACCTGGCCGGCCAGCTTCCTGCTTTCCAGCCTGTCCCAGCTGTCCGGATATTTTCCAGCATATCCCGGGGCATCCGGGGGATATTTCGGGAGGGAAAGATTGGGTGCTTTCCCTCCCCTTTTACACCCCATTTTTTTGTCTATTTGAAGGGCCCTCCCTCTCCTTCTTCAAGGTTGGCAAAACTTGTCTCAAGAACACTTCTCCAAAAACCTCCATTTCCTTAGCTTAAAACTCCAAAAAAGCTTCAAGTGTCAAGGCCATTCCTTCATCAACACCTAGCCTCACCATCCCTACCATCATTTCAGCAGCAAGGAGGTGAATTTCAGAGGTTGAGAAGCTACAAATCAAAGCCAAGAATCAAAGAAAGACAAGTCTTCAAGGGTGAGTATTCAAAACCAACTTTTAGGGCTTTTTCTTGGTTCTTTTTTATACTCTAATTGGTTGAGAATTGGGGCTCAGACCCCTACTGCTTTTGTGCTTGTTTTGAGCCCCTCTACAACTTTGTAGAAGGGCTCAACTTCATTTGTTGCTTCTATGACACACTTGTTTCAATACCTAGCTTTTATGCCATTTTCTTGCATGCTAGTTTTGGTCTATTTGTGTTTGTTTCTAGGGGTCCGACCCCTACTGCTTTTGTTCTTATTTTGAGCCCCTCTACAACATTGTAGAGAGGCTCAACCCCATTTGGTGCTTGTATATACCACCTCCTTCAATATTCATCAAGTGTGCCACTTTTTGCATGCAATTTTGACCTATCTCTATTTGTTTTTGGGGCTTCGACCCCTACTGACTTTGGTCTTATTTTGACCCCCTTTACATGTTTCAAGAAGAAAAGTTTGCTGTTTGGTGTATAGTTTGGCATGTCTCTTGTTATAGCCTATTTGGAGCCTATTTTGCATGGATCTTTTAGCATGATTGTGTTCTGATTTTGAGGATGTCATCTTCTGCAATTATGTTTATTTTTAGCTCATCTTCAATGTTGTAGAAGAAAGTTTGTCCATTTGGGGTTTGCATATGTCACTTGTCTCAATACTCCTCTTTTGGCCACTAACTTTGCATGCTTTGGTTGATCTATCTATACTTGCATTTAGGCCATGTTTATTACTGAAAATATGCCATATTTGGGACTGCCTTGCTACTGTTCTTGCTTCCATGATCATATTTTGCATGTATAGCATGGCTATAGGCCATTTCGGGGCTTAATTTCGCATTTTCGGGATGAATGCATGCTTCGAGTGTCATTTCGAATTGTTTCGGGGCTGTTTTCCCCTTTATTTAAGTGCTGAAATTCCATTGCCATGCTTGCATATCATTCCCTGTGCCATTTGCATCTTTTTTTGCATTGCCTCGGTTTGCGTGCCAATGGGCACGCACTTCGAGGCACCACATTCTTATCATTCCGGCAGCCTATGTGAGCGTGGCTGAGGCTATCTCATGTTGGCGTAAGCCCAATTTGCATTTTCATGCTTGTATGCCATTGCCTCGGTTTGTGTGCCCGTGTGCACGCATTTCGAGGCACTTTGTTTTTATCCGACGGCCTCCTATGTGAGTGAGCTGAGGCTCTCCCATGTAGGTGTAAGCCCATCGTTGCATTCCGTATACCATTTCATCGCATATCATCACCTCGGTTTGCGTGTCTGTGGGCGCGCACTTCGAGGCACTTCGATTTTATCCGACTTTGCATCGCATATCATCGCCTCGGTTTGCGTGTCTATGGGCGCGCACTTCGAGGCACTTCAGTTTTATCCGACTTTACATCGCATATCATCGCCTCGGTTTGCGTGTCTATGGGCGCGCACTTCGAGGCACTTCGGTTTTATCCGACTTTGCATCGCATATCATCGCCTCGGTTTGCGTGCCTGTGGGCGCGCATTTCGAGGCACTTCTGTTTTATCCGATTTTGCATCACATATCATCGCCTCGGTTTGCGTGTCTATGGGCGCGCACTTCGAGGCACTTCGGTTTTATCTGATTTTGCACTTCGTACCATCGCCTCGGTTTGCGCGCCTGTGGGCACGCACTTCGAGGCACTTCAGTTTTATCCGATTTTATCATTTCATCATTGCCTCAGTTTGCGTGCCCGTGGGCACGTATTTCGAGGCACTTCGGTTTCATCCGATTTGCATTTCATCATTGTCTCGGTTTGCGTGCCAGTGGGCACGCATTTCGAGGCACCTCATTCTTATCATTCCGGCATCCCGTGTGAGTGTGGCTGAGGCCCTCTCATATTGGTGTAAGCCCATCATTGCATTTCGTGCCTTTATGTCATCGCCTCGGTTTGCGTGCCCGTGGGCACGCATTTCGAACCATCTCATTTTCATAGCATTGCGCATGCTAGGATTGTATGTTAGTTGCATTTCATGCATATCATGCATATTGCACGGGAAACGAGGCGCGTTTCGTACTCCGAGTGACGGAACGGGTCTCAATTCCCAAGTCACCGACACTCCGGATTATCCGTGATGGAGCTAGGTTTTATTGTAGCATTCATCTGCATTCATCTTATATTAAGTTGTGCAATCCGGTTCCTCGGCCATCATGCATCGAGATGCGTGATTGATGGCACGAGGATCGAGGCATGCATATATTTGTGAAATACATTGCTATGCCCTTTTCCTGCTCTCTGTTACAGCAAAATCGAGGAACAGTAACTTTTCGGAGTCCGGCGCGCATTTCGAGAAATACTGCAAACAGAGGCTAATTGGGGCATCCCAGTGGATTTCCGCCCGAGGCAGTCCGGCATACATCATTCATCAGAAGCAAGGCAGTCCCTGGCTTGCATGCCAGTTTACTTCTTTTGTAATTAATTTGTCAATTAATTAGAAATCTGTAATATTTTGGATTGTATTATTCTTTTATTTCGGACTGTATTATTTATTCGGACCCTCTGCGCGAGGGCATAATTGTAATAAGGGTGTGTGAGTGTGATGTATGTCTTCCAACCCCCATTTCTTTCTCCCTTTTATTTACCCGCTTTGGATGGTTAGATATAGGGCATATTTCAATTAGCATACAGTATGACAGCATGTTTGCATCATTCATCTGTATTGCATGCACCGGGCTCGGCACATCATACAAACTGCATCTGTATTTCAATTCTAAGTTGAATACATGATAGTTGTAGCATTTCATATGCCATCTTTAGAATAGCCGAGCCTGCTATTAGTTTGCATTTTTGCATGTGTTGCATTAGACATTCTGTATATCTTAGGATCATGCATGATTTCTAATCAGCTTTTGTTTTGGCTTGGAGTACTCTGTAAGTTTTATGCTTTAGCATCCTTGCATGCGTGTGAGTGTTGCCATGATAGCATGCTTACCATGAGGCTATGTGCTTATGTGATATAACTGCCTTGAATGCCTGTGGGTGGAGGTTGAGTTATCTGAATTGGAGCAATTCATTGACTGTTTGTTTTAAGCCCACTAGATAGTGGCAAAATCATGTTTTCTAAGCCCACCTGAGGGTGGCAAATCCGCATTTTAGCCTACCTGCGGGTAGCACCATCAAACCATCTTTCAAAAACAAACACGAAATGTTTTGTTCCAATTCAGACGACTTAGTCTATACTTGTTTGCTGCGAGCATCACATAGTAACCTAGGCTAATAATCGGAATAAGAGCATACAATGTTTTCAAAAACAGATATCATGGTTAGTAGAGGCCGGTCTTTGACCGGGCGAGAAGGGGTGCTCACGATGTGACCTTCCCTAATCGTACCCAAGTTCCCGAGCCAACTTTGGTGATGACGGACACGTGGCCTTTTGGCACCGAGTCAGGGTTTCCTAAATTGCCCATTTTAAAATATTTAGGTGGCGACTCTGTTATCTGGCAAAGCAGTCCATGTTTGGCACTTCTTTCAAAAAAATCTGTTTTTCTCAAAACGATTTACCGGATTTGGACTCTTTGGTTCGAGATTTGGAACCGCAACAAAAATCGAGTCCGAGCTGTAGCGAGGCCCCCCGCGGGCGTTGTTACAGCAGGTATTTGAAACCTTATTTTCCAACCATTTGGGAAACACAAGGAATAAAATAAACACTAAGTACAACAGCACAAGATTGCTCAAATGATAGAAAAGAATTTGTTTGTTATAAAGAGTTAAGTACATTTTGCCATAAATTGACCCAAAAATCATTACAATGTCTTAATTGTTCTTTTACAACAGATTTCCTATTGGTAAATGATGAAAACAGTTAAATAGCTGCAGCCATTTCTTCCTTTCGATCGGCCAATCCTTGGTTGGTGATCTGCAGCTTGGTGTTAGTTCGAGTTAAGGCTTGGTTCACTGAAGATAACTCCTCCTCAAGTCGAGCTTTCTTCTCCAGCAGCTGAATTTGAAACTGGGAGGCAGAGGAGTGTTGTTCCTTCTCTAACACTTCAGTATGCACTTTGGAAACAAAACTCTTGTCCCTGGTCAATTTCTTCTCTGCAGCCTTGGCAGCATGGGAAATGCTGATGTAGAAGTCAATAGTAGCTGCTGCCTGGAATAAATGACTTGAGACATTCATGCTGGACTGCTCAGCAACTCTGCAGCACTGAAGGAACCCATTCCTGATTATAGGCCTTTATAGAGCCTCGAAGGGGATCCTCGAAAAGGAAATCAACAGTTCCAAGCAGGTGTCTAAGTCTATCAGAGGTGCAGAAGGCTTGCTGCTGGAAGAAGTAGAGCATTCAAGGATTTCTAGCAAGGAGTTAGCCAAGACTAATGGCTCAGCTTCATCATTGACTGTTGGAGAGGTAGAGGGTATGTCGAAGAGACTGGCTAGTCTTGCTTCGAAGATATCTACCTCGTCCGTAGACATGAGGGGCGCAGAGAGAGCTGTGGTGGAAGGCACAGGGGACTACATAGGGATAGGAGAGATGGGAGGAGTATCTTTAGCAGTCTCCATGGTCCTGGCCACCAATGAGTCAAGGGAAGAAGGGCTAGAGCTAGGTAAAGGTAGTAAACCATGGGTTGGAGAGCTACCAATACCCTTTGCAGGAGAATCAGCTACCATCAGAAATGAAGCAACAGTTGGAATATCCTTGGAAGGAGGAGGAGGAGCAAGGCTCGAAAGAGAAGTGAATTGAGAGAGGTCAAAAGTCAAGTGAGAAAGATATGGAGTCAAGCCAAAAGAAAGAGATGCAAGGATGCTGGGACTCAAAGAGGGTACAGAGTGTGTAGGCCTTGGAAGTGGGATGAATATCTGAATAGCCCTCACATTCTGCATTTGATCAACTTCAACTAAAATTGAGGGAGTCCTCATTGGAAGGATAGGCTCAGTAGTTGTTGCTGCAAAAGGAAGAAATGTAAAGTAATGTCAAGCTTCAATACCAAAATTTGACAAGGAAAAGCAGCAGAAGCATGAAAGAAATTACTTGCTCCGGAAGTATTGGCACTAATGGGAGAGCTACGAAGGAAGTAATGTTCAGCAGTTTGTTGCCTTCTTGTAGTTTCCCTTTGTAGTGCATCAGCAGCAGCAGCTTCTTCATCTCTTAGAAATTGTTGCTGCCGTCTCTTCTCAGCCCTCTCGAAGACCATTATGGCCTTAGAATGTTATTGTTCTACTGCCTTGGCAGCTGCTTCATGGATGGGATCTTCAACCAAGTCAGTAGCAGAAGCAGTCACTTTCTTTCTCTTTTCTATTGCTTTGGCAATTGTCTCGGAATCGGAGTCTTCGACCATATCAGAAGGAGAGACAGTCATCTTTCTTTTCTTTTTTCTCTGTATTGTTATTGTCTGCTCTTTCTCAATCTCCTTCTCAACTTCTTCAATCTGAGATCCGGATTCCCTAGAAATAAGCTTATTTTCTACCTCTTTAGCAGCTGTCTCATCTCGAACCAAGTCAGAAGAAGAGACAATCACTCGTTTCCTTCTTTTTAAGGGCGACTCCTGCTCTTGATCTGCTTTTTCTTCTTCTTCTGCTTGAACCTCAGATGTTTCCTTTTCTAGCTCAAGGAGTCTCCTTTTCTTTTGTTGTTGACCACCTTCACAGAAGAAGAACTAAGAATAAGATTACAAGCATTATAGAGAAGGTCAAAGGAAAGAAAACAAAGGTATATACCTTTCTTCGAGGCAGCCCAAGTGACTCTTGGGGGAGTTGAGGCAGCAGGAGCAGACTGGGTTGTAGCATGCACTGCACCTGAAACAGTGGAAGAAGTGACAATTCTAACTCCTTTGGGTTTGGGCACATCTAACACCGTTAGTAGGTTTTGAGGTGAAATGGCCAAGTAAACTTCCATGTTGGTCACCCACCAGTTCTGGTATCTCTTCAATAGGGTACCTTGAGGAAGGAAAGGGGTATACTCGAAATTTATAAAGTCATCTATAAATTTGGAAGTTGCCTCTTCTAGCCTAGACCTCCGAACTTTCAGATCCCTCCTAGTAAGACTCAGATTGGTATTGCTGCAGAGAGGTATTGGGACCCCTTGTGTGAAGCCAAATTGTCTAGCAAATTGAGCAGGACAATAAGGCTCAGCTATGCATTTGTAGGCTCTGGGGTTCATGGTCCCGATAAATAGCTCTTTGGGAATCAGAATGGAAGCCCATATATCTTTGTGAACAGGTGAGGCACAGAACCTGTCACTTAGGAAATTCCTCAACCAAGATGGACCAATGGTGAGTTCGAAGGGACGGAAACGGTAAGTAGGAAGGGAAGCTGGAAGTTGGTGGAAGAAAGAAAAGTAAAAAGCAAAAGTAGAGGGATAAAGTGAAGCATTGGCCAGCCTTATGCCATGAGTAAAAGGGTTTGGCTTAGAAAATTTAAGGCATTTGGATTGTAGCTCAGTGAAATAGGCAAAAAGCCAAAGCTGAAGGATCCAGAATGGCCCCCCTTGATTAGCATCTAAGGGTTTCTCACAGAAAAGGGAACAAACTCTATATACGTGACCTAGAACATATGGGGCTAAGGCCACCTTTTTCTGTAAAACAAGGGCTTTGGCAAGAGGGACAAATTCAGGCATGATTCTCTGAGAGGAGGTGCAGAAGAGGAATTTGCAAAGCCAATATAATAAGAAGGAAAAGAATTCCCTATCAGTCACAAGGCCCTCTCTTTTATTCTCAGCTTTGACGAAATCACTATAAGATGAGTTAAGAGAGGGGAGAGAGAAAGGAACTGCTGAGTCAGGGTAATCTGGTCCAATGGGGGTACCAATGGGGGATAATCCTAATAGATGGCAAATGTCAAGAACAGTGGGGGCCATCATCCCACATCTAAATTGAAAGAAATTAAAGATAGGATTCCAAAAACATAAAGCTGCAGGAATTAGGAAACGGTCCTCTGAGATGGTTACCCTAGATAGTCGGAGGGCATCGAGAAGGCAGAACTCTTGAAGATTCAGAGTCCTAGCGGGGACAACCCGGTCATACCATTCTTGCCACTCTGGTCTCACCATGGGCCAGCATCGGTGGGGGCGGTTCATCCTCCAGTTCCTCCAGTCAAGACCACCTTCGTAAAGGAGACATTGGTTTTCCAGACGTGGATATAGAGCTGGAAGCTCAGTAAGGATCTCCTTGAATATAGGCCCAAGTATGTAGTCTTGCTGGACATGGCGACGAGGGATGAAGATGCGTCCATCAATAGCGCTTTTCTCCCCAGCTTTGTACTTCTCACATTCTGCATCAATGATCCTCTTCAGGGCTACAGATGGGCTTGCACGCTCTACGACTGGCACTTTCGATGAAGAAGAAGCCATTAATAGTATGCTTTTTCAGAAGGCAAAGCTGAGAAAAGGAGTAGAGAGAAGTGGAAGATCGCCAAAGGTAAAAGGGTTTGTGTGTTGAGCGAGCAAATGATTTCAGAACACTAAACAAAAGGGTTTTAAAAGCCTTTGTGTCTGGGAGATATATTGCGAAATCTCGTTAAGTACTAGAAGTACGAATACGAAGAGTTTCCTTCAATATTGATACTTTTGGAGGAAAAAACACAGCCCAGGTGATGATGCCAGCTTCGAAGTGAAATATTTGGCTTCGAAACCAGGTTTTGGCGCCAAAAGTCAAGTAACAACGGCTTCGAAACAGAGAAGCCGGCTTCGAAGCACATTTCCATACTTAAAGATGCAAGAATGCTCGAGTATTGGTTTACTTCAAAGGGATTAAAGACCTGTTTTAGGTTTCTTAATGAAAGTAACGACCTTCGAAGCAAAACTTAAGACTCTTTAAGGATGAGAATTGGTGTTCGAAACATCAAAACCAATCGTTGGTTTCCATATATACAAAAGGAGATTGTCTTTTGAACTAAAACAACATGGACTGCCCTTCGAAGCAAAGGTGGTCAATTTAAAATTGGTTGACTATATTAACCATGACCATATATTGGTTATGATTAAAACAAGCTTTGAGGAGTAAGGTTATTAAATTCAAAGCATTAATTCTAAATGTTATCAGCCAAAGCTGTCAACTTTATTCCATAAATTAGAAAAGTCATGTTGGTTCCTTTTAGTGTTTCATTAAAAACGATTGAGTCTAGGTTCGAAGGATGAGATTGTTAAATTCGAAGCACTGATTCTAAATGAAAATCAGCAAAATTGTCAATTTTATTCCAAAAGTTGGAAAAAATTGTGTTGGTTTTAGTGTTTTAACAATTGTGTCCAGTTTCGAAGGACGAGTTTGTTCAGAAAGAAGTTCTAAAATTGGTTTTAAAGATAAATGGAGGCAAAATCCAATGATGCCAAATGGTCTTAGTTGTATTAAAGCAAAAGCAACTACATTGAATGGCCCTCTTTGGGTACAAATTCAAGCTCATAGAAATAAGGAATAGCATAAATAACGAGATCATGAAATGTTGTCCAACTATGGTCAATGAATTTCTTTTCTTTCTTTATTCTATCCTTCATTTCTTCCAAGATTGGCTGCTGAAGTTGATGTGCTCTCACTTGATAAAAGAGCTCTTCAGCCTTCATTTCGAATGCTGCTTCTTTCAATCCTCGCTCCAGTTCGCCCATATCCATGTCATCGCCGTACGCAGATTCTTTATTCTGGAAATCATCGAATTTTTCGATGAGTTTCTCTACTTCATACTGGGCATGAACTTGAAGGGATGAGAGTTGGTCCGAAGATCGGGCGGTTGCCATAGCAGTCCGATGCCAGTGAAGGAGTAATGGAAGTTGATCCAGAAACATGTGGAGTTCTGCTTGAGCGATGGGGTTGAGGACCTGACCCCGAGTTAGAATATCACAAGCCCATCGAAAGTTCTTGAAAGGAACATCGTCCTCAAGAACGTCAAAAGGCAAGTGAGAGAAGGCTGCAAGCAAGAACTGGGCTTGCTTTCGCTCAGCTGGAGTAGGGGAAGGTGGAGGCGTGTAGAGAAGAAAGACCTTATCTGCCAAAAGGGCAAGCCCCAGTCTCTCTGTCCAGCAAGGAGTTGGCGGAGGAGAAGGTGTGGATGCTTCTATTTCAGGAGATGAAGAAAAAGGTGTGGATGCTTCCATTTTAGGAGATGGCGCAAGAGCAGAAGGAACAAAGGCATTAATGTAATCGAGCCAATCAGAAGAGCAGAGCTTCGCCTTCTTGGCTAAAAATGATGGATTGTGCCCTTGTGCCTCTTCTAGGCGACGGGCGGCAGACATTATCCTTGTAGACATAGAGGATGTGTACCATGTTACGAGTAAATTGTCCTCCAAATGGCGTCGATGGTCGATAGCCACATAAGGATAAACCACCGAACTTCAAGCATCGGAGGGGAAATCTAAAAGGTCCATGAATTCAGCGAAGTGGTGATTAACTCGCTCCCTTAAATCACAAGCCTTAGATTCCAACCAGCCAGAAGCCTAGAACCCTCGAAGGTAGAAGAAGCCACAGCCCTATCCCATGCAGACTGTGAAGAAAAATCTCCTATGTCCATTTCTGCAATTTTCTGAATTAAAGGATTGAGGGCAATAGGTTCGTAGTCCAAGGATTGATAATTTGCGAAGGCCTCCATGACTTAAATATAGGAAGTTAAGTGAAGGTGGCTAATTAATGTATGGAGTTTCCTTCGAGGAAAAACAGCATCATCAGATGACTCTTCATGTGCTTGATCAAATAGGCTTCTCTGAGTTAGAAGAAGTTTTGTTCAGCCATGAAAGGAATATCAGTCTGTTCGATTACTAAGATGGTGGGGATGTTCCAAAGGTTGGAAATAAAATTAATGCAAGTAATCATCAATGGATGACAGTTGCATTTCTGGGAGAATACAAAGCCCATGCACGTTCTAAGATGTGGAAAAAAGCCTTGATCCACTAATATCACCAAGTATTGGGTATATTAGTGCGGGGGGTAATGTTGGCTACATATTTTGTAAAAGCCAATTACAATTCGACACGTGGCAGAATAAGAGTAATATAGGAAGACTATTCAAGTCTTCGATTCTGATCGTACACGTGGCAGTTAATATTGGTTCTCACGTGATCTGAGTAGCATTGAATCAATAAAGAGATGCAAGGTGACGTGGCTTCAACGGTTACTCACATTCAAATTCAAATATAGGAGGGAAGCCTAACTGCAAGTGATGGCGTAGTGGAACTACTTATAAGGGAACATGATCAGCGATCATGGAGGAGCAGTTCGAAAGTTTGAAGTGTAGTTCGATGGTCATCCTTGAGAAATATAAATAGCAGGGAAGGCCCCAGAAAAAGCCCCCAGACTCAGATCCAAAAAACCAGTCTTACTTTACTTATTTTCCTTTCCAGTTTTACATTTTCAGTTTTTACATTTCCTGTTCTTTACATTCCTGCACTTTAAATTCCTGCACTGCACTTCGTTCATAGGAGTAGTTTCAAGTAGATTGTCACTGTAAACCTCTACGAGGCTGAATTTGGATCATTGTAAGTTTTTCATTCTAATGAAATGCTTTAGTTGTTCTTTATTTGATTGATATTTTGCTTAATTCTCCTAAGTTAAGCCACCAATAAAAGTCCTCTTCATTGAGGCTGAAAGAACTAAAACACAATCGTCTGATAATTGGTTGGCAATTAAAATTTCTGTAAGGACTGATTGATCCTTGCTGGCACGCTCGCATTTACAAAAATAACCCTCGAAAGCCAAAAAGCCAACAGACTCCAATTGGATAATTTAGAAAATGTTATAGGTTTAAATTTTCTACTAAATAAATGACTAAATATTTTATATGAGTGGGGTTGATAAAATTACAAACTCCATATTTATATTTGATCATTTATTTAATAAAAAATTTAGTATTTTTAATATTATCCGAATTGTGGAGATATATTTCTGAGTACCAACACGTGGCATGGTGACGCCGACGTGTCAGCCGAGGTTCCACGTGTCGAGATAGTTACGCCGAGGTGATCTCAGAGTTGCCGAGATTATCTCCGAAGATATCGGAATCCGAGATAAGCGGATAAAGGACAAGAGTCCTAGATTGAGAGAAGACTTCAGTTTGGATAAAGGTAAAACTCTTGGAGAGTTTTGTCCTGAACCCCTTGGGAGTTCCAGATTAGCAAGAATCCAGAGTCCATTGGAGTTAGGCTCCTATTGGGACTAGGATTGTATTGACTATAAAAGAGAGGCACCCCCATGGGTCTAAGGTATGTTTTTTATGCTCAAGCTTGTGAGTTAAATACTTGATTATCTTTAAGAAATATACTGACTTGATCGTCGGAGTGCCCCCAGGTGGAAGAACCACCGCCGGAACCTTTTCTTTCTGTGCAGGATAACAGGGTGCCATCTGTTCCGCCTGTGTTCTACAGCTGAATTACTAAGGAGGGCAGTGTGATCGAAAAATCACCCACACAATTTGGCGCCGTCTGTGGGAAAGAAAGACGAATAGATGGCCAGTAACGCACAAAACGAAAAGGTTGGGGACGACGCTCCCGCTGGGAGTGGCAGGCCTATCGACCTTGACGTTGAAGAAGACAATCACAACGAAGAAACCCGTGGCCAGGGGCACGGGGGAAAGGACGTCGGCCAGGAGGGCGACACTTCGAAGAAAACAGACCAGGGCAGATACTACAATGAAGACAACCTCCAGGTATGGAGAGATAGGTGCCTACGGAGAGATGAGGAAGTAAAAGAATTAGCAGACAAGTTGGCTGACCTGCAGTCGGTCGTCAACTTCATGATGCAAAACAATGTCATGCAGCCACCATACCCGCTGCAGGACACGCCAATTCCAGCAGTTAATACTCAAAAGGGAGGAAGGAAAATAATTCCTGAAGCACCACAACACTCCAGAAGCAAAAGGCACTCTCACCCGCCCTCCGGGGAGGTCAGGCGAGAGAAGCCAAGACAAGAGAAGTCCCAGAGAACGTATCAAACGAAGGATCAGGAATGCAGAGAACATCGGCATATTCAAGGACAGGCGCTCTATTTTGACACAACCCACAGAGAAAGATCAAAACGGGCCCATCACGAGGCCGAGAGTAGTATACCGAAGAGACTGAAGTCCACAGACAGCCGAGCTCCAGGGAGGAGTAAAGAAGACTTGAGAAACTACCTCAAGAGGAAGGAACAGAACGCTGAAGCCGAGGTAACCTCACCCGTCAAGCCGAGGACGCCATTCTCGGTAAAACTGGACAAATTTGAAGCACCAAAAAGATTCAGCATGCCGAGGTTTCAAATATACGATGGTAAGTCAGACCCTAACTTCCATGTTGGACTATTTTTGAATTCAATGGCATTGTACAATGGAAACGAGCCACTACTCTGCAAAGTGTTCCCCTCGTCTTTTGGGGAGATTGCATCAGATTGGTTCCATAAAGTACCAAAGGGAAGCGTAAAAACATGGGAAGGCCTGGCCGAGATGTTCGTGGCCAGGTTCATAACAAACAAACTACAGCCATTAAGAGTGGACGCGCTAATGGCTTTAAAAATCAACAAAGATGAAAGCCTGAGGGCCTACGCCAAAAGGTACTACGAGGTGTTCAATCGAATACCTGAATGCAACCAAGAGGTAGCGGTCGTGTCTTTCAAAAACGGCCTGAAAGATAACTGTTCACTATGAAAATCTTTGGCAAAGACATTGCCAAAGAGCATGGAGGAGCTCATGGCAAGAATCGAAAAGTATGCGCGAGCCGAGGAGGATACATTGGCCCACAAGGAAGTCAAACAGGAGAAAGGGAACGCCTCGCCAAAGCAAGGCCGAAGTAACAACGGATTCAACAAAACAGAGATGGAGTTAAGGGCCAAACAGGCAGTCACCACCGTATTCCGAATTCCAATTCAAAAAGTCCTAGGAAAAATTCGGAGCCAGCCCTATTTCAAAACACCAGCAAGGGAACCATGAGAGTTCATGGGAAGAGACATGGACAGACATTGTGCTTACCACAATGAAAACGGACATACAACACAGGGCTGCAGAGCCCTAAAGGCGCACTTGGAAGATCTGGTAAGACAAGGCCACCTGAGGGACCTTGTCGATGAAACCAGAACAAGAGAGGAACAGGCAAGACTACCTCAGGCTCCAGCAGCCCCACCACCTCCGCAACCTCGGGCAGAAGGACCTCGGATAATTAATGTAATCCACTCAAAGGTTAACGAGAATGAAGTTAGAGGAGAAACCCAAAGGGTCAGGCATCTACAGCATGTCTACCAAGTCGGGGAAAAGAGACATCGGCCTGAAGAGAGCCAAGGACCAATAATAACCTTCACCGAAGCCGACCTAGAGATGGTCCAGCACCCGCATAATGATGCCTTGGTAGTATCCCTCCAGGTTGGGGAGTGCCAAGTGAAACGCATCCTAATAGATCAAGGCAGCTCTTGTGACATCATATACGTTAGATGTTACAAGGAGCTAGGCCTTCACCCAGACGACATGGAGCAATCGAATGGCCCGATGGTCGGCTTCAATGGAACGCCGATGTGGCCACTGGGCGGCACAAACTTGGAAGTACAAGCCGGTACTAAGAAGATCAGGACAGAATTCATCGTGATTGATACACCATCCCTTTACAACATCATATTGGGAAGGCCATGGTTACATGCAATGGGGGCAGTTCCCTCAACATTGCACCAACTACTGCGCTTCCCAACAGAACATGGGATTGAAGAAGTCAGAGGAGATCAACTACAGGCAAAAAACTGCTCCATGGCAGCAATGAAGACTACCTGCAATATCCGAGAACCAGCAAAGGCAGAGATTGAAGATGAGAACATAGAGGTCCTAGATGATGTCGGCAAGGAGCCGGCCGAAAAAAGTGAGGAATCACTAAAGAAAATCCTCGTCCAGGAGGGCGACGAAGAGCGCTTCTTTCTTCTCGGCTCATCCTTAGCCGAAGAAGAAGAGAGAGAAATGGAAGCTTTTTTAAGAACAAACATAGAGGTGTTTGCCTAGACACCTTATGAAATGCCTGGCATTGACCCCGAGGTCACATGTCACAGACTGAATGTCGACAGATCGGCAAAACCTGTAATACAACGAGCTAGAAGACCGACGTTGATGCACGTCGAAACTGTGGAGGAAGAGGTAGACAGACTTCTGGAAGCCAAGGCCATCAAAGAAGTCAATTATCCAACATGGCTTTCAAATACAGTAGTGGTAAAGAAGAAAAATGGTAAATGGAGGGTTTGCGTAGATTTTACAAGCCTAAATAAAGCCTGCCCCAAATACAGCTTCCCTCTGCCAAAAATTGACCAACTGGTGGATGCTACATCAGGACATGGAAGGATGAGCTTCCTGGACGCTTATAGGGGGTATCACCAGATAGCTATGTACCCCCCAGACGAGGAGAAGACAGCATTCATTACCCCAAAAGGCCTGTACTGTTACAGGGTGATGCCTTTTGGACTGAAGAACGCAGGAGCAACCTACCAAAGACTGGTAACAAAAATGTTCAAACACCTGATAGGCCAGACAGTAGAAGTCTATATCGATGACATGGTCATGAAGACCAAGGAGCCAAAAAATCATCTTGCCGACCTAGCAGAGGTATTTAAGATACTTAAAACATATCGGCTCCGACTCAACGCATTGAAATGCGCGTTTGGAGTTGGATCTGGAAAGTTCCTAGGATACCTGGTAACAAGAAGGGGAATAGAAGCCAGCCCAGATCAGAACAAAGCCATCCTAGATCTACAGAGTCCAACATCGGCAAAACAAGTTCAAATGCTCACTGGAAGGGCTGCAGCTCTAAACAGGTTCATAAGCCGAAGTTCAGACAAGTGTAAACCCTTCTTCAACCTGGTAAAAAAGGCCGCAGACTTCCTATGGACTGAAGAATGTGAGGCCGCTTTGGCCGACCTAAAGAAGTACCTGACCACGGCCCCAGTTCTCTCCACACCTGAACCTGGGGAGGAGTTGTTTCTGTACTTAGCCGTGTCAGAACACGCAGTAAGTGCAGTGCTAATCCGAGAAGAACAGGGAGAACAGAAGGCTGTCTATTACGTAAGTAAAACCTTGCAAACGCTGAAACAAGGTACATACCACTGGAGAAGTTAATGCTGGCCTTGGTAATGGCCTCAAAAAAGTTGAACCACTACTTCCAGGCACACAAAATTGTAGTGCTAACGGAGCACCCATTGAAGTCCTTATTGCAACAAGGGGACTTAACAGGAAGAATTGCAAGGTGGGCAGTGGCCTTGGGCCAGTATAACCTGGAATTCAGGCCCAGAACAGCAATCAAGGGCCAAGTTTTGGCCGACTTTGTGGCAGAATTCACGCCTGAATCCATCGAACCTCGGGCTCCGTTGAGCCAAAATGAACAAGATCCCAGCAAGCAAGGAGAATCCCAGCCAAAGGCCAAGGAACAAAAAAAGGAAAAGCTCAGACCCTGCAGCATCTACATCGGCGACTCATTCAGACTATTTGTCGATGGAAGTTCAAACCGACAAGGAGCGGGGGCAGGAGTACTGCTGATATCCCCAGATGGTGAAATAATAGAGCAATCCATCCGTTTGGGGTTCAAGGCCTCAAACAATGAAGCAGAATACGAGGCATTAATTGCAGGACTAAAACTAGTAGCGGCAGCAGAAGCAAATGAGGTAATAGTTTTTTGTGATTCACAGTTAATTGTTAACCAATCAACAGGAGAATTTGCAGCCAGAAACGAGAGGATGTCGGCATATGCAAAAGAGGTTATCAGATTGGCCGAGCTATTTCAGAACTGCCGACTTCTTCAAGTAAGCCGAGATGATAACAGCCACGCCGACGCGTTGGCCAACCTGGCAAGTTCAATACAGACTGGAAAAACAAGAACAATTATGATTGACTATATGTCGGGCCCGAGCATAGAACCACGGAGCACCAAGCAGGAAGCAATGTGTGTGGACATGGGGCCAAGCTGGATGGATGCAATTGTTGCATATCTAAAGGAAGGAAAGCTGCCAGAAGACCGCCAAGAAGCACACAAAGTCAGATTGAAGTCAGCAAGATTCATCCTGACCAAGGACGGACAGCTCTACAGAAGGTCCTTCACTGGACCCCTTTTAAGGTGCGTACACCCTTTTCAGGTTGAAGATTTTTTATATGAAATTCATGAAGGAATTTGTGGAAGCCATGCTGGGGGCAGATCACTAGCCCATAGGGCCATTACTCAGGGGTATTGGTGGCCCTACATGCAGAAAGATGCAGAAGCATACGTGAAGAAGTGCGAACAATGCCAAAAGTTTTCACCCTTGATTCATCAGCCAGCTGCTGACCTTAATCCAGTATCTAGCCCCTGGCCGGTTGCCCAATGGGGCATGGATTTGGTTGGACAACTTCCCCAAGCAACTGGGCAGAGGAAATACTTGCTGGTAGCAACAGATTACTTCACGAAGTGGATAGAGGCAGAGCCGCTTGCCAAAATCCGAGATGTAGACGTCAAGAATTTCATATGGAAAAATATTATCACCAGATTTGGCATTCCTAGAGCCATCGTTGCCGACAATGGAACAAAGTTTGACAGCAAACTCATCAAAAACTTCTGTGCAAAATTCAAGATCAAGAATTACTTCTCAACACTAAGTTTCCCCCAAAGTAATGGGCAAGCAGAAGCATCCAACAAAGTAATTTTGGATGGAATAAAGAAGAGGCTCCAGGCAGCAAAAGGGAAGTGGGTAGACGAATTGCCCAACGTGCTTTGGGCATATCGGACTACGCCGAGAAGATCAACAGGGGAATCCCCCTTTGCCATGGCTTATGGCATAGAAGCAGTCATTCCACTGGAAGTTGGCATCCCAGGGATCCGAACCCAGGGAGTTGAGAATGGGACTAATGATATACTCTTAGCCCGAGATCTGGATCTTTTGGAAGAACGAAGAGAGAAGGCTGCAATTCAGCTTGCAGTATACCAGCAACAACTTGCCAGAACCTACAACAAAAAGGTCAATCCAAGAGATTTTCAAGTCGGCGACTTAGTCTTGAGGAAAGTCGTCGGCAACAAGAAGGATCCCAGAGAAGGCAAACTTGGCCCAAACTGGGAAGGACCATACAGAATTACTTCGGTGTTAGGCAGTGGAGCTTATCGGCTTGAAGACAATGAAGACAAAGCATTACCAAGACCTTGGAACACTTGTAATTTGAAATTTTTCTATCATTAGATGTTCACTATTTTCGGCCGATGTCATCAATAAAATCTCTTCAGAATTTCTCAAACACATATGATTGATTAAGATACTTAACATTGTTTCTGGAAGACGTAAAAAATGAGAACCCAAGTGGAACTTAGGTTCACATTGGGGGCAGAAAGGATACAAAGTCTACCACTTGTTGAAATTTGTAGCAATTTACAAGTTGGTCAGACCGAATACAAAGTCTACCACTTGTTGAAATTTGTAGCAATTTACAAGTTGGTCAGACCGAATACAAAGTCTACCACTTGTTGAAATTTGTAGTAATTTACAAGTTGATCAGACCGAATACAGAGTCTACCACTTGTTGAAATTTGTAGCAATTTGCAAGTTGGTCAGACCGAATACAAAGTTTACCACTTGTTGAAATTTGTAGCAATTTACAAGTTGGTCAAACCGATACAAAGCTTACCACTTGTTGAAATTTGTAGCAATTTACAAGTTAAAGGTAAGCCGAGATGGTTCCTTAACTTCACTTGTTGAAATTTGTAGCAATTTACAAGTTGAAGCTTAAGCCGAGATATCTGTTTCTCTTCGCTTGTTGAAATTTGTAGCAATTTACAAGCCGAGGTGAAGCTGATGCTATTACAGACTTATAGCAATCTACTGGTTGGATAAACTAAAGAAGATATTTAAACGCTTGTTGAAATTTGTAGCAATTTACAGGCCGACATATGATCATCTGTTGAAATTTGCTGCAATTTACAGGTTGAGGTAAATATAATTGTTTAAACCCTTGTTGAAATTTGCAGCAATTTACAAGTGGATCATTGTTTAATACTTATTCTTATTTGAGAAAAGTTTATTGTATATGTTAGTCCTTGTTGAAATTTGTAGCAATTTACAAATAGGACAGATTGAGATTACTGCTTAAATACTCGTTGAAACTTGAGAAAGGTTTGCAAAGTTAACATTGAATAGTATTTGTTTCATACTTGTTGAAATTTATGAAAAGACTGCAGGACAATATCTTGCCGAAGTAAAATTTGCAGTTATTATACCCGAGGTATGTAATCCCGAGAAGATTGTACAAAGGAAGAATTATGTAAATCCTGCAAAATATTCTAAGTATAAAGCCATACGGAAGCAATAGAGAGAAATTAAAGACAAAGTATTCAGAGAAAAACAGTTGCAGTTGTATATAATGAAGGCACTGTGGCCTAGAAAGAGCTGAATGTTCACAAGAAAGGCGCATCGGCCACAAAAAGGAAGCTTACATTGTTCAGAAAAATACAAAAAAAAAAAAGGGAAAAAGTACAAAAGACACTCAAACTTCTTCAGCATTAACAGATGGTTGGACTAGGACCTCGGAGGGCTCTGGAAGAACCACCTCGGCGTCTTTTTCTCTCACAACCTCTGCATCTTTTTCTACAGAGACCACGGTTTCTTTATCTGCCGCAATTTCGGCGTCGATCTCTGCAAGTGTTTTACTAAGACTTCTTTCAGCCAGAAGAAGGTCAGATGATAGCTGTCCTGGCTCAGCCTCCTTGGACACCTCCTCAGTCTCCTCATCTTGGGTTAAGTCCATGACTTGATCACCCTGAGGTAGAGACTTGGTCTCATTGGTATCTTTGGCCTTCCTTACCAGGGCATCAGCATCCTTATCCTCCACATCGGCTTCAGATTCGGATTCATCATCTTCCTCAGTTTGACTTTGAGGAGGAGAAAGAGGGAAAGGAAGAGGAATGACTTCAGCCTTACGCCAGGGTGAGTCAGCAGGAAGATCAAGCTTTTTCACCAGGGACATCCAACCCAGGGAAAATCCCCTATTGCATGCCTGCCTGACTTGGAGCTTGTAATCTTCAGTAACATCGGCTACACCCTGGGCGTAAGCCTTTTCATCAGCTTCTTTGATTTCAGCCTCTTTAGTTACTAAGGCTTGCCGAAGCTCCTTCTCGACCTGGGCGGCCTTTTCCTCGGCCTCCTTCTTTTGCGCCTCAGCAACGTTTTTTATGGCTTCCACAGCCTCAGCTTTTTCTTCGGCCAAGGATTGGGCTTTGGTTGCAGCCTCGACTTGGTCCTCTAATTTTTTCATTTTTAACTGAAGGCCTTTATTTATCTTTTGAAGAGCTGCAAACTCCTTCTTCAAATCATTTAATTTCTCCCTGGTCTCAAATGACTGCATGGAGAAGGAGTGTGCATGCTGAACAGCCTGAAAGAACACAGAGTAAAAAGTCATTACAGAATTTAACAAGTATGAAACAATAAGGATAAAACAAGTTACCAAGTAAAGCCACTTACTTGAACGCAACGTTGGAGCATGAACGTGTAATTTTCATACTCGCTCATCTCAGCATTCTTCTCAAGATCGCCTAGGAGAAGGAGGGCTGTGCTTAGTGCAACGCCAATGTTTATGTCATCGGCACTGTCACTAGCCAAGACCGGCTTGTTCTCCAATGTGATTGCTGGTGTCCAAGGGACATTGGGCACTTTTGACTTTGAAGTCGTCCCAGAAGACGACCTCGGCCTTTTTGACTTCTGGGACTCTACTGGTTGAGTTTCAGCAGATCTTTTTGCCGCAGTGGAAGCGGTCTTCATATTCTCGGCCAATTGTGAGATCGGCACAGCATCCTCAGCCTCAACCTCAGCCTCAGTAGCTTTGGTCTTTGGCAGAGCCTTCTTTATTCGTTTCGGTTTTGGTGGGGGCATCGACTGGGTTGGAATGGCATCAACATCATCTGGTAGGTCGGCCAGAAGGTCTTGGGCGACAGGTCTCGGGCGAACCATTTCAGCTGTTTTGACAAGTCTACGTCGGCGTTTTCTTTCTGGTATTGGGACTAAGTATGGGGCTGAAGTGGATGGTTGGTCGGCTGGGTTAGAAGTTGATCCTTGGTCAGCCTGAGATGAGGATGCGGTTTGAGTTATTGCAGTAGCTGAAGAGAGGCTCTTTTTCTTCTTTCTTGGAGCGTCGGGCAAGGTGGATTTGTAGGAGGGGATGAAATTCAGTAAGAGTGGAGCTTTTCGCTTTTGGATAGGAAGGTCCAGAAGCTTCTTTAAATCTTTGCCAAGGAAATAATACTGGCGAAAATCCTTGGGAGGCTTGCGAACGTCTGCAAAAAGGAGCACAACATCAGAAACAGATAAAATCTCTTAAAGACTTGGAGGAAAACAAACAACAGCTAAAGTAATTGACGCTGGGCTCTTACCCTTGCCCTCTTTAATTGTTCGGGGAAGAGGGTAGAGATGGACTTCTTCGTCTGGGCCAAACTCCCAATTTCCAGAAGCAATAAGATAATCGTCACCAGCCCCTTTGTTGGAGTCTGGGAGGTCGGCTACAATTTTAAATTCGGTAGACCTCGGCTTAAGGTAATATACAAAACCCTTCTCTTTCAGGTTAAGGGCGCACATAGTGTAACAGTATTGGATATCGGCGAGAGTGATTCTAACATTCTCCTGCCGAGCTAAGGCTATTATACCATTAAGTGTTCTGTAAGAGTTGATGGTGAGTTGCATAGGGTTCAAGGTGTAGTAATGGAGAACTTCACGAAAAAGGGGATTAAGTGGGAGCCGAAGTCCACACTCAACGAACGCTATAACAGGGAAAGGCATTGTATTATCAGTAGGCATGATGGAATCGTCATCCCCAGCTAGCCTAAGGTGAACGTCGGCAGGGATAGAGAACTCTTGCCTAAAGAGTTCGAGTTTGGTTGAGGAATTTACTCTATGTCTCCACATGCCCATGGTTTTGGAGTAAAGGTACTTGGCCGCAGAAACAGTGTGTTCTTAAAAGGTTACTGGTACCTCGGCTTAAACCTAGGTATATATAGGCAAAGGATCGTTTCAGTTTTCCCTAAGAATTAAAGGTTCTATAAACAAATCCCAAACCTAAGAACTATGAAGACGAAGATCAAAGGCACGAATCTGGAAAAAATACAAAAAAGCAGAAAACAAAAACGGAGTTTCAGATTCAGGAAACACAAAGGGTGGAAGACCAAGAACAGTGATAAAACAATGCAAGTGACATATACAAAATCATGAAATAAGAATCATTCAGGGGGAGAATTCACAAATCGAATGCTAAAACAGAACAGCAGTAACAAGAAATTCCAGAAACAACCAAGAACTGAGAAAAGAAGGGCAAGTGGTTTACCAGAAAAATCGAAGCCGGAATGAGTAATGCCGACAAGGCAGAGTCTCAGAAACTTCACTGGAGTGAAAGAAAGAAGTTGCAGAGCTTGAAGCTTAGGGAAATGGCAGACCCAAAGAGAAAGAACTTTAGAGAGAGAAAGCGTAAGTAGACGAATACAAAAGTGAAAAGGCAAAGAAGAGAGGCAAGAGTTTTTTGTCAAAAAAACTTGAAACGGCGGCAAAATACAGAGCATTTATTGCGCCTGGAGTAACGCAGACGTCAGGCGGCGCAGACAGAGAAAAGACGGCTTACAGGCACGTCGCAGGCACGGGCCAATGGGGGTAAAACGCGTAAATGAAACGGTTGAGAAATAGTGCATGACAGCTCATGCGTGTGGGGGAGTTTGTTTGAATTCTTGCTTTTGAACGAAGACGTGTCGGCTTAAAGAGAATGATCTCGGCTACAGAATTTTTTGTGCCGACGTACTGAAAAGAACTAAACGGTATAGGTTCCATCACCTCAGAATACCGAGATAATAGAACCTAGGGGCAATTGTGGGGATATATTTCTGAGTACCAACACGTGGCATGGTGACGCCGACGTGTCAGCCGAGGTTCCACGTGTCGAGATAGTTACGCCGAGGTGATCTCAGAGTTGCCGAGATTATCTCCGAAGATATCGGAATCCGAGATAAGCGGATAAAGGACAAGAGTCCTAGATTGAGAGAAGACTTCAGTTTGGATAAAGGTAAAACTCTTGGAGAGTTTTGTCCTGAACCCCTTGGGAGTTCCAGATTAGCAAGAATCCAGAGTCCATTGGAGTTAGGCTCCTATTGGGACTAGGATTGTATTGACTATAAAAGAGAGGCACCCCCATGGGTCTAAGGTATGTTTTTTATGCTCAAGCTTGTGAGTTAAATACTTGATTATCTTTAAGAAATATACTGACTTGATCGTCGGAGTGCCCCCGGGTGGAAGAACCCGCCGGAACCTTTTCTTTTTGTGCAGGATAACAGGGTGCCATCTGTTCCGCCTGTGTTCTACAGCTGAATTACTAAGGAGGACAGTGTGATCGGAAAATCACCCACACACGAATAATTTTTCCGATTTTTTGTCCTAGGGCGCTGCAGCTGGCACATACTTTCGACCCATCGATCAGATTGGTCAGCAAAAGTTGTAAAGACGAGATGAAATATCAAATCAATGGTAAAGCAAAAAATTTATTGCACTTTAGAGATAAAAAAAAATTTATGATATAACTTTAATATACAGTGAAAATTTACACTAGGGGGTGTTTGTTTGGTAGAAGGTTGAATTTTATGTTTAATAGAGTGGACATATATGAGATAATTCAATTCCATAGAAGAGTGCGAGATAAAAATGGCTAACTGAGTCAAGTCAATTTTTGAATTAATTAGTCAAATGATGAATTTAACTCCCCAGTATATATAAATTTTATTTTTTTTTTATTTTTTTAAATATTTTTTAAACATGTTGAATTATTTTAAACTTATGTAAATAAATCTTATAATATATAATTGTCTTCTCTTCCTTTTTCTTTCTTCTTTTTGTATTAGTAAAATCATAAATACAAATATATTTTTAATGTCGTATTTAAATAAAATTAAAAGTGCTTTTATAAACTAAAATAAAATATATTTCAAATAAAAATTAAATTAAATATACTTTAAATAAAATAAAATAAAATAAATTATTATTAAAATTGAAGTATTGTGCCTGTTTGGTATAGCTTAAAAGCTGTTTATTTCAGCTTTCAGCTTAATTTAAGCTATTTTGATGTGTCTGGTTTAGCTTATGGCTTATAGCTTATAGCTTTTTAAAAGTCAGAAATCAGCTTATTTTTTGAGTGGGGCAGGAGATGCTTAATTTATAAGTCAGAAATCAGCTTATGGTCATAATTATAAGCTATAAGCTGTTTAGACATAAGTTATAAGCACTTTCCCACAGCTCTACCAAACAGGCCCATTGTCATGATAAACAATTCAAACAATATATTTTATAATTTTTAAATCAAACATGACATTCATTAAAATAATAATTTTCATACACTTCTCATAAAAAACAAACAAACATGAGATACATATCATTTCTAATAAAATAGTCTATTATATTATAATCTTCCTTATTAGGCCTTCCAAACAACCATGACCTATCAAAATAAAGAATTTGTACAATACACACATTAAAGTTATACCATCATATAAATAATCTTTCTCAAAAAAAGAGAGAGTGTATAAGTTTAATGTCTTTATTCTGTCTAAATAATTACGATGACAAGGGTTAGTATAATTCTCCAAACGTTAGAGGGTGATATGTATTAAATTCAAATATCAAGATGTGTAAGTGTAATTTACCCTAAATATTTTAAGTGCGATACTAATAAAAGAAGCTAAACCAATAAAAGAAATATTTTGAGAATTTTCGTTCCAAATTTGTATTTTAATTGGATAATAGAAAAATAAATTTATTTTTAAGAGAAACTACATATTAGTGGTGTCAGGAAAAATAAATTATAAAAAGGTAATAAATATTATAAAAATTAACGATAGTGCTATATATACCAATTAATATACCAACATATGTTATGATATTATTACTTCAAAATTATCACCCTATCCATTATACAAATTACAAATATACAAACCTTCTAAAATTATGTCACATCTTCTGTTAGTACACTAATTGATATACCAATTGATACATGTAGCATTATTCAAAAACTAATGGCTTTTGTTAAAGAATGTATTAAATGAATAACAACTCTTAAAAATAAAATAGAGGAAATTATATTTTTTTTTAAAAAAGTAAAATAAAGGAAAGGAAAAAAAAATAGAGGAAGTAAAGCAAAGTAAGAAAAGAGAGAGTGCATGAGTTCAATCTCTTCATTCTGTCTAAATAATTACAATGACAGGGGTTACTGTAATTCTCTAAATGTTAGAGGGTGATATGTATTAAATTCAAATCTCAAGTTGTGTAAAGGTGACGCCCCAAAATTTGGAGACATCATAATAAGGTTTAAAACTTAAAATCGATTTTCTTAATTAAGAATGTTCATCAATGTTGCCACCAAATTTACCATCATCCATTAAACAACAACACCAAAACTAAAAGTTCTTAAATTACAACTCCAGTCAAACTTAAAACTTTGTCTTAGTACACAAATAAAATAAAAAAAACTAGAGAAAAACTAGAAAACTCAGAAAAATGGTTCATGGAACTTTGGCACGCTTCAAGCTAATCAGGGTTGAATGTTGCCTTCCAACACCTCGGTGTTTCCTTTGATTTCTTCGGTACCTGGCATGAAACACCAGGGCAACGAGGATGCCAATGAGCGACGAGCTCAATAAGATACTACAACTCAAAATACCCACCCCGATAATAATACCCACAATGAATAATGCGTAGTAACAGAATAACATGTAGCATTTAATAAGCATGATAGGAATGCCATCAGTTGAAATAATAACAATAGATAATAAATAAATAAAAAATGACAAACAGAGGCAGTATTTCATCATAAGGAAAATGCCCACTTTTTCTTTTTAAATTCTCATAGATTTAGTTTATCAGATAAGTTTAAGTAACTCCTCGCGGAGCACTATTTCCGCTCAATCGCTAAGCAATGGCCGCGGGCAATTCTGACTCCCCCTTGGTCAAATATTCAAATGTTACTTACTGTAACTACCAATGATGCCCACGCACCAGGGTCACATACCCGAGTCGTGACATCACGGTCTGCCCCAAGGGAACGGTCTATGTTGTGACACCCGCACCACCAACCTCATATCGCCTACACCGATAAGAGCCGAAATACCTTCTCGTGCCATGTTAGGGTTTGCAACCTACCTGCGTAAGATTCTAAATCGGGCTCGCCCCATCACTTTTAAAAATTTAATGTATCATTGGTTAAATTTCGTGTTTCTTTACTTATTGAGATATTCGCAATAATTCAACATTTAATTACCAATAATGTTATACCAACTCATTAAAATTCTCAACATAAAATATTACACATGTCACACAATAGTAAACAAATGTACAAAATTTAAATAAATAATTTATTTAAACTATGGTATGAAATAATAATGTAGATGTGGGGATATATTTTCTAAGTACCAACACGTGGCAAGGTGACGCCGACGTGTCAGCCGAGGTGCCACGTGTCTTGGTCGTTGTGCCGAGGTCATCTTGGCTAGGTCGAGGTTACCTCCGAAGATATCGGAATCCGAGATAAGCGGATAAGGGACAAGAGTCCTAGAATGAAGAGGGAACTCAACCTGGATATGGACAAGAGTCCTAGATTGGGAGAAGACTTCAGTTTGGGTAAAGATAAGACTCTTAGAGAGTTTATCCTAATCCCACTGGGAGTCCCAGATTAGCAGTAATCCTAAGTCCATTAGGGCTAGGCTCCTATTGGGACTCGGATTGTATTGGCTATAAAAGAGAGTCACCCCCACGGGTCTAAGGTATGCTTTTTATGCTCAAGTTTGTGAGTTGAATAATGGATTATCTTTGAGAGATATTGAGTACTGACTTGATCGTCGGAGTACCCCCGGGTGGCGAACCACCACCGGAGTCTTCTCTTTCTGTTGTAGGTTGGTCAGGTGCCATATATTCTGCCGGTGCTCTTCAGCTGGATACTAAGCGGGCAGTGTGGTCAGAAAATCACTCACACAATTTGGCGCCGTCTGTGGGAAAGAAAGAAGAATAGATGGCCAATGACGGACAGAAGGATCAGATTGGAGACAACGCTCCTGCTGGGAGTGGGAGACCTATCGACCTCGACGTTGAAGGGGACGACCGCAACACAGAAACTCGTGACCAGAGTCACGGAGTGAAAGACGCCGGTTAGGAAGGTGATGCACCAAAGACAACAGATCGAAGCGGATACTACAATGAAGATGACCTCCAGGTATGGAAGGATAGATACCTGCGGAGGAACGAAGGCCCTTCCAGAAGGGATGCAAAGACAGGGGGCATGAGCGCTCCCAAGGAGATAACATTCAAGTATAGAAGAGCTCATCCTAAGTGAGCAGATCCCGGATTCCAGATCCTGGATCCCGGATCCCAGAAGACATGATCTCGGCCTAGATGAGTAGGTCCGAGAAGAGAAGAGCTCAACCTGAGTGAGCAGATCCAAGATTCCAGCAGACAAGATTTCGGCACTTAAGTCCGAGAAGAGAAGAGCTTAGTGAGCAGATCTCGGATCCCAGAAGATAAAAAAAAAGAAGAAAACACACAAGGTCGGACTGCAGTTAGCCAGGTTGAAGACCTTTTATAAGGTCCGCAAAGGAGTATGTGGAAGCCATGCAGGGGGCAGAGAGAAGAAGAATATGTTTAACGCTTGTTGAAATTTGTAGCAATTTACAAGTTGAAATTAAATCGAGATGATGTTTAACACTTGTTGAAATTTGTAGCAATTTACAAGTTGAAGTTAAACCGATATGATGTTTAACACTTGTTGAAATTCTGAGAGAATTTACAAGTTGAAGTTAAACCGAGATGATGTTTAACACTTGTTGAAATTTGTAGCAATTTACAAGTTGAAGTTAAACCGAGATGATGTTTAATACTTGTTGAAATTTGTAACAATTTACAAGTTGACGTTAAACCGATATGATGTTTAAACACTTGTTGAAATTTGTAGCAATTTACAAGTTGATGTTAAACCGATATGATGCTTAACACTTGTTGAAATTCTGAGAGAATTTACAAGTTAGAGTTAAGCCGAGGAACGAAGATTAGCTTAACACTTGTTGAAATTCTGAGAGAATTTACAAGTTAGAGTTAAGTCAAGGAACAAAGATTAGCTTAACACTTGTTGAAATTCTGAGAGAATTTACAAGTCGGAGTTAAGCCGAGGAACGAAGATTAGCTTAACACTTGTTGAAATTCTGAGAGAATTTACAAGTCGGAGTTAAGCCGAGGAACGAAGATTAGCTTAACACTTGTTGAAATTCAGAGAGAATTTACAAGTTGGAGTTAAGCCGAGAAACGAAGATTAGCTTAACACTTGTTGAAATTCTGAGAGAATTTACAAGTTGAAGTTAGGCCGAGAAACGAAGATTGGTTTAACACTTGTTGAAATTCTGAGAGAATTTACAAGTTAAAGTTAAACCGAGGTCATGATTGAGAGAAGATTGGTTTAAACACTTGTTGAAATTTTGAGAAAATTTACAAGTTGAAGTTAAACCAAGGTTATGAAGTATCTATACACGTGACGAGATAGACGAGATAACCATGTTGCCAAGATTTGGAAGATAATGGAAGAAAGAAGTCTTAAGCAACACTTGTGAAAATATTTGTTAAAATATTTTCAAGTGTTAAGCCGAAGCTGAGATAAGTCAATTAATGGGTACAACCAAGGTGTGACACCCCGAGGAAATTGCAAAGTTAAGGTGTACTTTGGAAAGACATGCACATTTTTCTAAGTATAGAATCATACGAGAACCAGAGAAGGCAGAGATCGGACATGAGGACGTGCAAGTCCTAGAGGACGTCGGCAAGGAGCCAGCCGAGAAGAATGAGGAAGCAACACTTGAAAGCCTCTGTTTAAGAACACACTTGTAGAAATAAAGTACCGAGGTTATGTTGATCCAAGGTGTCTACCTGATGATAATTCCGAAGTGATGCTTATCCGAGGTGTACTACCCCGAAGTGATTTGCAGAAAATGTTCAAAAAAGTTGAAA
This sequence comes from Camellia granthamiana, assembly GCA_036172215.1. Lineage (NCBI taxonomy): Eukaryota > Viridiplantae > Streptophyta > Magnoliopsida > Ericales > Theaceae > Camellia > Camellia granthamiana. The sequence goes on from CM069909.1 coordinate 30,442,812, forward strand.
AAATTCTAAGTATGGGGAAGCATACAGGCAGTAAGCAGAAGAAAGCATTCAACATTTAGGAAAGAAACAAACATACATTAAAAAAGGCACTTCGATCTGGTAAAGTGATTTCTTGTTCAGATACAAAGCAGTGGCGCATCGACCAACAACAAACATTGTTCAGAGGCAAAGAAGTTACATATGCAAAGAAGACAAAAGTACAAAGAATGAAGACCCTAAGAACTAGGGACTAAAGCAAGAACGTCGGACTGAATTACTTCAACGGTTGACGGTGGTTCAGCCTCGGCAGTCAGTTGGGGGAGCTTCTCTACCGTTATCTCGGCATCAGTTTCAAGAAGGGACGTGGTTCTAAGACTATGCAGAAAAACAGAAACGAGGGCAAGAATATGGAAATACAACAAGAAAAACAAGAAGAGAAAATTCAGAATCAAGAAAATAGCAAAAATCAAGAATAAAGCCAAGTACAAAAACACTAAGTGAGTGTGTGAAGAACAAGAAAGTAATGAAACAGACATAATGCTAGCAACAGAAAGCGGATATGACAAGAACAGTTCCAGGTATTTCAGCAATAAAAAATCAAAAACTTGAAGACAGACGAGAACAGAAGGCCACAGATGGCAAATAAACAGATTCAAAGTAAATCAGAAGAGTTATGAAAGATTGAGCTTAATAAAAAGTGAGAGTTTATGAACCTACCAAATGAACGCCGATATGAAGATCGTCGGAGTCAAATAGATGACTGGAAATCGAGAAACCCACCGGAGAGTGTGAACGGAGCAGTTGCAGAAAGCTTGAAAAGAGATCGATGAAGGATTGGGGATATTTTTTGAAGAGAGAAAAGTTTTGGCACAGAAAGCACATGAAAGAATGCAAAATGAGAAGACAAAGGGAAAGAGAGAAAGTTTTGTTGAAAACTCGAAAAGGTGACAAAGGAGTATTGAATTATACCCTGGGTGACATACCTGCCGGGCGGCGTGCGTAGAAACGACACAACCTGATAGCGCGTACAAGCCAGTAAGGGATGAACGCATGGACAAAACGGTTGAGGAGCATATGCATGACAGCTCATGCGTAGTTACAAAGCTTTGAAGTTTACGAATTAATGGAAAAATAACCTCGGTTAGGAGGTGCGATCTCAAGCAGCTTGGAAAGCATGAATCTTGATACTTGACACAAGTGGACAGTAAAATCCAGAGAACTTTGAGGTCGGCGAGTTTGATCTCAGACAGAGGGGCACATATGAACAAACAGTATAGGTTCCATCACCTCAGAATGCCGAGGTAATAGAACCTAGGGGGCAGTTGTGGGGATATATTTTCTGAGTACCAACACGTGGCAAGGTGATGCCAACGTGTCAGCCGAGGTGCCACGTGTCTTGGTCATTGTGCCGAGGTCATCTTGGCTAGGCCGAGGTTACCTCCGAAGATATCGGAATCCGAGATAAGCGGATAAGGGACAAGAGTCCTAGAATGAAGAGGGAACTCAACCTGGATATGGACAAGAGTCCTAGATTGGGAGAAGACTTCAGTTTGGGTAAAGATAAGACTCTTAGAGAGTTTATCCTAATCCCACTGAGAGTCCCAGATTAGCAGCAATCCTAAGTCCACTAGGGCCAGGCTCCTATTGGGACTATGATTGTATTGGCTATAAAAGAGAGTCACCCCCATGGGTCTAAGGTATGCTTTTTATGCTCAAGCTTGTGAGTTGAATAATGGATTATCTTTGAGAGATATTGAGTACTGACTTGATCGTGGGAGTACCCCCGGGTGGCGAACCACCACCAGAGTCTTCTCTTTCTGTTGCAGGTTGGTCAGGTGCCATTTATTCTGCCAGTGCTCTTCAGCTGGATACTAAGTGGGCAGTGTGGTCAGAAAATCACTCACACAATTTGGCACCGTCTGTGGGAAAGAAAGAAGAATAGATGGCCAATGACGGACAGAAGGATCAGATTGGAGACAACGCTCCTGCTGGGAGTGGGAGACCTATCGACCTCGACGTTAAAGGGGACGACCGCAACACAGAAACTCGTGACCAGAGTCACGGAGTGAAAGACGCCGGCCAGGAAGGTGACGCACCAAAGACAACAGATCGAAGTGGATACTACAACGAAGATGACCTCCAGGTATGGAAGGATAGATACCTGCGGAGGAACGAAGACCCTTCCAGAAGGGATGCAAAGACAGGGGGCATGAGCGCTCCCAAGGAGATAACATTCAAGTATAGAAGAGCTCATCCTAAGTGAGCAGATCCCGGATTCCAGATCCTGGATCCCGGATCCCAGAAGACATGATCTCGGCCTAGATGAGTAGGTCCGAGAAGAGAAGAGCTCAACCTGAGTGAGCAGATCCAAGATTCCAGCAGACAAGATCTCGGCACTTAAGTCCGAGAAAAGAAGAGCTCAGTGAGCAGATCTCGGATCCTAGAAGATAAAAAAAAAAAAAGAAAAACACACAAGATCGGACTGCAGTTAGCCAGGTTGAAGACCTTTTATAAGGTCCGCAAATGAGTACGTGGAAGCCATGCAGGGGGCAGAGAGAAGAAGAATATGTTTAACGCTTGTTGAAATTTGTAGCAATTTACAAGTTGAACTTAAACCGAGATGATGTTTAACACTTGTTGAAATTTGTAGCAATTTACAAGTTGAAGTTAAACCGAGATGATTGTCACGACCCAAACCCGGCCCTATGGGTTTAGCACCGTAACTGGCCAGTAATCCGAGATTACCGAAGGCCTGCTGAACAGTAATAGAGTAAAACAGAGTACAGGGCCTGGCGGAAGCCAATACAGTAAATAACTAGTGTCCATTGAGCTGTGACAATCTATATGCCATATATGCCAAAAACATTTTTCATCCATTCAAACGGTTCAAAACAGTACAGTCTATATAATCATTACAACATTCAGTGTGGGGACTTAATCCCTCGCTAACAGTGCGGTCAAACAGTAAACAGTTTCTACAATAATACAGTACAGTCAAGAGACAGGTGGGGAACACAAAACACCCCAAGCCATAGCATGGCGTCTCGGAACCTCGCAGTGAGGCACATAGGCTGGCTTGACAAAACTAGGGACTAACCCACGCTCCTAGCTCCGGTCTGGCTGCTGAGAACCTACATATATATATAAACAGTGAGCTAAAGCCCAGTGAATAACATAATGCGTAAAGAGGTTATGAATGAATGTCCTTACAGTAATGAAAACATTTCATTAATCAGTATTTCAGTCTTACAGTATTTCAGTCAATCAGTCATATGTGGTACACCCATTAGCCTATAAACAGTAGGTCCAAAAGGACCGGGTCTTACAGACCCAACAGTAATGATGGCCAGTCATTCAGTAAACAGTATGGATCCACAAGGGAACCGACAGAGCTCTGTAACAGTAACAGTAAACAGTAAGTGCTAAGGATGCCACAATACAGTTCAGAATATAGGACATACATTCATTCAGTAGATAACATCAGTTCATTAAACAGTTCAGTTCAGTATTCAAAAGATAACCATTTTGAACATATCTTTACACAATCGTTACTCACAGAGATTGGGCTAATAGCAGCTAGAGCGCGTCCCCGAAGCCAACCCTAAACAGTTAACAAATAGAGAACACACACTAAGTTTCACAGTCGGGAAGGATGATAATAAATCCCTAAATTCCCTCGGTGTGGTTCTATGTCTAAATCCTCATTAAGATGCCTTAAACTAGGCCTAAGAATGCCTAGGATGGGATGAGGATGCAAAAATACACTTGGAAGGCATTTTTCAAAAGTTGCTGAAAATAGGAGCCTCGCTCGAGCGAGACTTCCTTCGCTCGAGCGAGCTTCCAAAATCAAAGGCTTCGCTCGAGCGAGAAATCCTTCGCTCGAGCGGTCTGCAGAAACAGTAAAAGTACTGGATGCTCGTTTTTTACGCTCGAGCCACCAATCCTTCGCTCGAGCGTGGCTCAGAGGAAACCTTGGTCGCTCGAGCGAGGAATCCTTCGCTCGAGCGAAAGAAGCCAAATCTGGAATTTCCAGATTTGCCTTCCAAGCTCAAACCAAGCATTCCCAACTCAATACTCGACCTCTTGGGCCCAAATTCTGGAAAATACATCCTAAAACAATGTATAACAAGTTTCAAAAGCCAATTTATGAATTCAAGCCCCAAAGGTGAGTCAATTAAATACAAATTCAAACCCATTTTTCAAGAACAAGATGTAAACATGCAATGCATGAGTTTTAAACCAAATTCAAGCTTCAATCATTGCTCTAAAGAGCTCAATAGTTGGAAAACATTTTGAAAAATGGGCTATAATATAAACATGGACATGCATGTATAACTCTCCAAGAATTTAACTTCAAAATACACTAAAATGGCCATGCATGCAACAATGGAGTTCCAATTCAACATTTTAGCACTAAAACATGGTTTAATCCTACAATGGAGCATGAACCATGCAAGATGAAGCTCAAAGACAACAAGAAGAAGATGGGTTCTCTTACCTAAGTCTTGTAATTAAAGCCTAGAAGCTCAATTATGCAAATACACTTCAATTTACTTCAAGTCTTCAAGCAAATCAACAAAAACAAGTCCCTCTCTCTCTAACTCTCTTCTTGGTCGGCTAGAGTAAGGAAGAAAGGCTGATGAAATGAATATGTTCAAGTGTATACAAGGCTCAAAGATGATTAGGTAGTGGCCACTCACCATGGCAAGATCGTAATTAAATCAAACTCTTGAACTAGCTTAATTTTAATCTAATTTAGTCATTCCTAATCGATTTTCAGATAAATATACCATTAAATCACAAATATTCTATTGATTCCAAAACTCTAAATGGTTCCTAATTCGGCTGCCGATAAGGCCTCCAATTAACAGTTTAAACACATGAATTCAAACAGATAATCAATCAATCAAACAGATGCAATATGCAATTCAATAGATAAACTTATTCAATTTCAGTTTCGATTTCAATCAGTCCATTCAGTACTTCAGTTAATTCAATTATCAGTCATTATCAGTTCAGTTTAGTAGTAATCAGTAGCTAATTCAGTAGTTTATCGGTAATCAGTACGAGGGTTGTTACAGTCTCCCCTCCTTATAAGGAGTTTAGTCCCCTAAACTCGGGTTACCTTCAGTTTGGAAGAAAACAGGGTTCAGTGGAAACAGTTCTGGGTATCTTTTAGCCATGTCATCTTCCCTTTCCCAAGTGGCATACACACCACCATGGTTCTGCCAATCAACTTTCACTAGCGGGATCTCTTTGTTTCTCAGTTTCTTGATCCGTCGGTTTACAATCTGTATAGGCCTCTCCTCGTAAGTGTAGTCATCACTCAACACTATCCGAGTAGGCTCAGTCACATGGAATGGATCCCGAAGATAATCTCTCAACATAGAGATGTGGAAGACGTTATGCATATGCTCCATTTCAGGAGGAAGTGCAACTTGATACGCCACCGGATTGATTTTCTCAACGATCTCATAAGGTCCAACGTATCTCGGCGCCAACTTGCCTTTGACTCCAAAACGAGTCTGGCCTTTCATTGGTGTCACTTTCACAAAAACGTGATCACCCACTTCATATTCTCGGTCTCGTCTTCTAATATCTGCATAACTCTTCTGTCTACTCTGTGCAGTTTTCAGTCTCTGTTGTATCAGTTTTATCTTTTCAGTCGTCTCATATACAATCTCGGGCCCAAGCAAAGGCCCATCTCCAACTTCTGCCCAGCAAATTGGAGATCTACACTTTCTGCCATACAATGCCTCGAAAGGCGCCATGCCAATACTCGAATGATAGCTGTTGTTGTAGGCGAATTCAGCCAATGGCAAATGACTTTCCCAGTTTCCCTGGAAATCAAGGACACACATTCTCAATAAATCTTCTAAAGTCTGGATGGTCCTTTCTGACTGTCCATCTGTCTGAGGATGATAAGCACTACTCAGCCTCAATTCAGTACCCAATGCAGTCTGTAGGCTTTGCCAAAACCTCGATGTAAACTTCGAATCCCTGTCAGAAACAATAGACACAGGCACTCCGTGCAGTCTCACAATTTCATCAATATAGATAACAGCCAATTTGTCCGCATTATAAATTGTCTTGATAGGTAAGAAGTGAGCAGATTTAGTCAGTCTATCAACAATAACCCAAATTGAATCCATACCTTTTCTGGAGCGAGGTAACCCAACGATGAAATCCATCGTGATATGCTCCCATTTCCACTCTGGTATGGGTAAGGGTTGTAATAATCCAACGGGTCATTGATGTTCAGCTTTGACTTGTTGGCAATGAAGACATTTGGACACAAAGTCGGCAATTTCCTTCTTCATTCCTGGCCACCAAAAATTCTGTTTCAGATCTTGATACATTTTCGTATTCCCCGGGTGGATAGAAAATTTTGAATTGTGGCCCTCTTGCAGTACTCTTCTTTTCAGTTCAGTGTCATTCGATACACACAGTCTTTCTTGAAATTTCAGTACATTGTTGTCAATTTTGAACCCCGGTCTCGGTTTAGAATCTCTTTCTTCAATGATTTTCTTCAAGTAATCATCCAGTTGCTGTTTTTCTTTAATTTCTTCTATCAATGCTGGTTGAGCAGTAATGGCAGCTATTGTTCCACCTTGTTCTCTCAAAAAAATTTCAATTTCAAACTTTTCCAGATCATGAAGCAATTCTTTCTGCTCGGTGAGCAAACAAGCTAAGTTGGCAATTGACTTTCGGCTCAATGCATCGGCAACGGTGTTGGCTTTTCCCCGGATGGTACAGAATCTGTAGGTCATAATCTTTAATCAGTTCTAGCCATCTCCGCTGTCTCATATTCAGTTCTTTCTGAGTGAAAAAGTATTTCAGGCTCTTGTGGTCAGTATACACTTCACATGTTGCTCCATACAAATAGTGACGCCAAATTTTCAGTGCAAACACCACTGCAGCAAGTTCCAGGTCATGGGTTGGGTAATTCTTTTCATGTGGTCTCAACTGTCGGGAAGCATAAGCAATAACTCTTCCATTCTGCATTAAAACACATCCCAAACCCTTATGAGAAGCATCACTAAAAATAGTATAACCATCCGTACCTGTAGGCAAGGTAAGAATTGGTGCAGTCACGAGTCTAGTTTTCAACTCCTGGAATGCTGATTCTCTCTGGTCAGTCCAGTCAAATGATATCCCCTTCTGTGTCAACTGAGTCAGTGGTAAGGCGATTTTGGAGAAATCTTTGACAAATCTTCTGTAATACCCGGCTAGTCCCAAAAAGCTTCGGACTTCAGTCACATTTGTTGGTCTAGGCCAAGTTTACTACAGCTTCAATTTTCTGCGGATCAACAGAAATTCCATCTTTGCTAACAACATGCCCCAAAAACACACACGATCAAGCCAAAATTCACATTTAGACAGTTTAGCATACAGTTTCTATTCTCTTAAGGTTTGCAGGGCAAGTCTCAGATGATGTTCATGTTCCTCTACAGTCTTAGAATGAATCAATATGTCGTCAATAAATACCACAATGAAATCATCAAGGTATGGTTTAAAAATTCTGTTCATAAGGTCCATAAATGCAGCTGGGGCATTGGTAACTCCGAACGGCATAACTAAAAATTCATAGTGGCCATACCTCGTTCTAAAAGCAGTTTTATCAATGTCTTCTGGTTTAACTTTCAGTTGATGGTATCCCGATCTGAGATCAATCTTGGAAAACACTTGTGCACCCTGTAACTGATCAAATAAATCATCAATACGCGGCAATAGGTATTTATTTTTCACAGTTACCTTGTTCAATTCACGGTAATCAATGCACAGTCTCAGTGAGCCATCTTTCTTCTTTACAAACAAAACAGGTGCACCCCACGGTGAAGTACTGGGTCTGATAAACTTCTTGTCTAACAGTTCCTGCAATTGTACTTTCAATTCTTTCAGTTCAGTTGGAGCCATTCTGTAGGGAGCTTTAGATAACGGCTGTGTACCCGGAACTACATCAACGGTGAATTCAATCTCCCTGTCAATCAAATCCCCTGGCAGATCATCTGGAAATACATCTGGGAATTCTCTCACTATAGGAATGCAATTCACATCAGTTTTAACATTATCATTAGCAGATACAGTCAGTACAGAACACAGATATCCTTTACACCCTTTTCTAATCAGTTTGACAGCTTTTACAGAAGAAATCAGGTACGGAGGAGGTACTACTCCGACTCCACTAAATACGAATTCAGGTAAACCCGGTGGACGGAAAACAACTTGTTTGGTCACACAATCGATAGTAGCATGATATTTTTGTAACCAATCCATCCCCAATATTACATCAAAATGATCTATGTTCAACGGCAGTAAATCAATAAACAGATGCATATCCCCAACAATAATTTCACAAGCAGGATACATATATGCACATGTCATGGATCCCCCAACAAGTGATGATACAGCTAGCAAGTAATTCATAGGTTCTAAGGGTCTATTCAATTTACGCGAAAAAGCATGCGACACATAAGAATGTGTAGACCCCGAATCAATCAATACATATGCATTCTGAGTACAAATAGGGAGGATACCTGACACAACGGTCTAAGTATTCTGAACGTCTCCCGGCACTAGGGCAAATACTCGGCCCTGCCTCATAGGCTCTTTCCCGGTAGCTTTGGGGTTAGGCTTTGGTGCTACATTTGATGCTGCTGCGCTTGGTGCAGCTTTACTACTGGCTTGCGGGGCAGAGGGACAGTCTTTAATTCTGTGGCCCACCTTGCCACATCTGAAACAAGCTCCTGAAATCTGGTAGCAAACCCCTTTGTGCTTATTGCCACATACGGAGCAAGGTGGGGTAAACCCACTCCCTTGGCTGGGGCTAGTTGTTGACCCCGTGTTGTTGACCCCGTGTTCTGTTTCTTGTTTGCAGAGTTATGTTTGCCTTTCTTGAATTTGAAACCCTGTCTTTTACTGCGCCATTCAGTTGTTGGTGGTTCGGTTTGTTTCAGTGCTTCAATATTTGATTCAGCCATCAAGGCTCGATCAAGAACACCCACATAAGTCGGCAGTTTCAACATATTAACTCTATCAAGGATAGGAACATTCAGGCCGCCTTCAAACTTCCTGGCCTTTTTGTAATCGGTGTCCACCATATGCGGTGCATATCTGGCAAGCTCGGTGAACTTCTTCTCATATTCGGCAACAGATGTTGTGCCCTGTTTCAGTTGTTCAAATTCAGTTACCTTTCTATCCTGACACATTGAGGAAAATATTTTTCAAAGAAGGACTCCTTGAACTGAGCCCAAGTCACCACAGTGTTGGTGTCACGGATCAACATCCACCACCTTCTAGCTTCTTCCTGCAATGTAAAGGTGGCTAACAATACCTTATGTGCTTCTGAGCACGGAAAAACTTCAAACAATTTTTCAGTCTCCAAAACCCAAGCTTCAGCCTTTAGCGTTCTAAGCCTCCCTGAAAGGACGGCGGTTTCATCTTGCTGAATTTATGAGTCAGTGCAATAATGTCCACCTCATTAACGTTCACATTCTGTACGTTCTATTCCGGTTGTACCGGAGGAGGAGGAGGTGGGGGCTGTTGGTTCTGTTGTTGATCTAGTCTTTTAATTACCAGTCCCATCATTTGTTCAAGTCTGGCCATTCTGGCCTCAGAGGATGATGATTCAGTTTCATTTGCAGTGCTTGCGTTATCCATTTCACTATAAGCAGTTATAACAGTTATCATTATAAGCAGTTGTATACGTTAACAGTTTATCACATTAGCAGCTGTATAATTAAACAGTTTAACATTTAGCATATAATCAGTCAGTCATAAGCACACACTTTTCAAGTTCATGAGATGCCCTAATCGCTTTTCTAGGACACTCTATAGCTCATTTGGACACGTGTGTGCGGTATAACTCGTGGTTAAGTATCGCTCTGATACCACTCTGTCACGACCCAAACCCGGCCCTATGGGTTTAGCACCGTAACTGGCCAGTAATCCGAGATTACCGAAGGCCTGCTGAACAGTAATAGAGTAAAACAGAGTACAGGGCCTGGCGGAAGCCAATACAGTAAATAACTAGTGTCCATTGAGCTGTGACAATCTATATGCCATATATGCCAAAAACATTTTTCATGCATTCAAACGGTTCAAAACAGTACAGTCTATACAATCATTACAACATTCAATGCGGGGACTTAATCCCTCGCTAACAGTGCGGTCAAACAGTAAACAGTTTCTACAATAATACAGTACAGTCAAGAGACAGGTGGGGAACACAAAACACCCCAAGCCATAGCATGGCGTCTCGGAACCTCGCAGTGAGGCACATAGGCTGGCTTGACAAAACTGGGGACTAACCCACGCTCCTAGCTCCGGTCTGGCTGCTGAGAACCTACATATATATATAAACAGTGAGCTAAAGCCCAGTGAATAACATAATGCGTAAAGAGGTTATGAATGAATGTCCTTACAGTAATGAAAACATTTCATTAATCAGTATTTCAGTCTTACAGTATTTCAGTCAATCAGTCATATGTGGTACACCCATTAGCCTATAAACAGTAGGTCCAAAAGGACCGGGTCTTACAGACCCAACAGTAATGATGGCCAGTCATTCAGTAAACAGTATGGTTCCACAAGGGAACCGACAGAGCTCTGTAACAGTAACAGTAAACAGTAAGTGCTAAGGATGCCACAATACAGTTCAGAATATAGGACATACCTTCATTCAGTAGATAACATCAGTTCATTAAACAGTTCAGTTCAGTATTCAAAAGATAACCATTTTGAACATATCTTTACACAATCGTTACTCACAGAGATTGGGCTAATAGCAGCTAGAGCGCGTCCCCGAAGCCAACCCTAAACAGTTAACAAATAGAGAACACACACTAAGTTTCACAGTCGGGAAGGATGATAATAAATCCCTAAATTTCCTCGGTGTGGTTCTATGTCTAAATCCTCATTAAGATGCCTTAAACTAGGCCTAAGAATGCCTAGGATGGGATGAGGATGCAAAAATACACTGGAAGGCATTTTTCAAAAGTTGCTGAAAATAGGAGCCTCGCTCGAGCGAGACTTCCTTCGCTCGAGCGAGCTTCCAAAATCAAAGGCTTCGCTCGAGCGAGAAATCCTTCGCTCGAGCGGTCTGCAGAAACAGTAAAAGTACTGGATGCTCGTTTTTTACGCTCGAGCCACCAATCCTTCGCTCGAGCGTGGCTCAGAGGAAACCTTGGTCGCTCGAGCGAGGAATCCTTCGCTCGAGCGAAGAAGCCAAATCTGGAATTTCCAGATTTGCCTTCCAAGCTCAAACCAAGCATTCCCAACTCAATACTCGACCTCTTGGGCCCAAATTCTGGAAAATACATCCTAAAACAATGTATAACAAGTTTCAAAAGCCAATTTATGAATTCAAGCCCCAAAGGTGAGTCAATTAAATACAAATTCAAACCCATTTTCAAGAACAAGATGTAAACATGCAATGCATGAGTTTTAAACCAAATTCAAGCTTCAATCCTTGCTCTAAAGAGCTCAATAGTTGGAAAACATTTTGAAAACATGGGCTATAATATAAACATGGACATGCATGTATAACTCTCCAAGAATTTAACTTCAAAATACACTAAAATGGCCATGCATGCAACAATGGAGTTCCAATTCAACATTTTAGCACTAAAACATGGTTTAATCCTACAATGGAGCATGAACCATGCAAGATGAAGCTCAAAGACAACAAGAAGAAGATGGGTTCTCTTACCTAAGTCTTGTAATTAAAGCCTAGAAGCTCAATTATGCAAATACACTTCAATTTACTTCAAGTCTTCAAGCAAATCAACAAAAACAAGTCCCTCTCTCTCTAACTCTCTTCTTGGTCGGCTAGAGTAAGGAAGAAAGGCTGATGAAATGAATATGTTCAAGTGTATACAAGGCTCAAAGATGATTAGGTAGTGGCCACTCACCATGGCAAGATCGTAATTAAATCAAACTCTTGAACTAGCTTAATTTAATCTAATTTAGTCATTCCTAATCGATTTTCAGATAAATATACCATTAAATCACAAATATTCTATTGATTCCAAAACTCTAAATGGTTCCTAATTCGGCCGCCGATAAGGCCTCCAATTAACAGTTTAAACACATGAATTCAAACAGATAATCAATCAATCAAACAGATGCAATATGCAATTCAATAGATAAACTTATTCAATTTCAGTTTCGATTTCAATCAGTCCATTCAGTACTTCAGTTAATTCAATTATCAGTCATTATCAGTTCAGTTTAGCAGTAATCAGTAGCTAATTCAGTAGTTTATCGGTAATCAGTACGAGGGTTGTTACAATGATGTTTAACACTTGTTGAAATTCTGAGAGAATTTACAAGTTGAAGTTAAACCGAGATGATGTTTAACACGTGTTGAAATTAGTAGCAATTTACAAGTTGAAGTTAAACCGAGATGATGTTTAACACTTGTTGAAATTCTGAGAGAATTTACAAGTTGAAGTTAAACCGATATGATGTTTAACACTTGTTGAAATTCTGAGAGAATTTACAAGTTGAAGTTAAACCGAGATGATGTTTAACACTTGTTGAAATTTGTGGCAATTTACAAGTTGGAGTTAAACCGAGATGATGTTTAACACTTGTTGAAATTTGTAGCAATTTACAGGTTGAAGTTAAACCGAGATGATGTTTAACACTTGTTGAAATTTGTAGCAATTTACAGGTTGAAGTTAAACCGAGATGATGTTTAACACTTGTTGAAATTTGTAGCAATTTACAAGTTGAAGTTAAACCGATATGATGTTTAAACACTTGTTGAAATTTATAGCAATTTACAAGTTGAAGTTAAACCGATATGATGCTTAACACTTGTTGAAATTCTGAGCAAATTGTGTGAGTGATTTTCTGACCACACTGCCCGCTTAGTATCCAGCTGAAGAGCACCGGCAGAATAGATGGCACCTGACCAACCTGCAACAGAAAGAGAAGACTCCGGTGGTGGTTCGCCACCTAGGGGTACTCCGACGATCAAGTCAGTACTCAATATCTCTCAAAGATAATCCATTATTCAACTCACAAGCTTGAGCATAAAAAGCATACCTTAGACCCATGGGGGTGACTCTCTTTTATAGCCAATACAATCCTAGTCCCAATAGGAGCCTGGCCCTAATGGACTTAGGATTACTGCTAATCTAGGACTCCCAATGGGATTAGGATAAACTCTCTAAGAGTCTTATCTTTACCCAAACTGAAATCTTCTCCCAATCTAGGACTCTTGTCCATATCCAGGTTGAGTTCCGTCTTCATTCTAGGACTCTTGTCCCTTATCCGCTTATCTCGGATTCCGATATCTTTGGAGGTAACCTCGGCCTAGCCAAGATGACCTCGGCACAACGACCAAGACACATGGCACCTTGGCTGACACGTCGGCGTCACCTTACCACGTGTTGGTACTCAGAAAATATATCCCCACAGTAGATACCAAAAGGAAGAAATAAATCTTAATCACACACATGCATGGATTTTTAATCTACAAGATTAGATTGGCACAATATTAAATTTTAGTGCAAATAAACAATTGAAGAGATAATTTTTTATTCCTCCTTAATCTGCCAAAGTTTTCAGAATGTATATCTTGCAAATAAAATTATAAATAAATTACTTATACAACTCTAAAATTCATATAAATCTACAGAATACTCAATAAACGTGTTATGGTCATTTTTCAAAAAGAATTTTCCAAAAATAAATTATAAATAATTCTTAAAAATTCCAAGAATGTTCATGACACAGATTTATCACATTTTCTTAAATTAATTCCATACTTAAATTTATAAATCAATTCCATAATCTAAAAATTTATTATGAAACTAAACTTCTAAAATTTGATTTTTTGCTTAGAAATTACCAGATTTGGTTTAATATAAAATTTTTAATGATTTTTCAAGCACATAGTGAAATCTGCCTATAGCTCCAGATTTGGTTAAAATTTTGTATAAATTCGTACAAAACTCAATAATTGTTGAAACCTTTTGTGGATGAACTAGACATCATTATCAACAACTTTGTAGAAGAAATTATCTTCAAATTTTGAGTATAAAAGTTTCTAAAAATTCGTACAACTTTCTGGCAGATTTAAAGGGCCAAATAACATCTTCAATAATCTTTTTAATGGCATAAACTACACATGCAAGTCCAAATTCCACAATATTATCATGGTTTTCAGACTACCAATATTTGATATATCATCATAAATTTTCATACAATTATAAATAAAATTCTATTTACAAGTTTAGACATTTTATCATATGTATATAATCTGAAAATTTCAAATATAAAAAAAAAAAAAAAAATGAGAGGGTTGAGAGGGTTTTCTTACTATGTTAGGTTGCTAACAATTTATCGTCCGAATTTGATTTATGATTCTGATCGTAAGATATGACCGTCCTGGCTCCATGATCGTCTTGCTGAAATTTCACATTAATTGGACGCGATCTCACCGTTGATCTCCCATTAGATTCTCTTAGAACTTTTAGTTGTTGATCATCATCTTAGACTTAGAATTTGCAAGATCTAACCCCAAAAATGGATTCTACACGTCGAAAAACCTAAGGGTGGTCATCCCCAAAGTTATAGGACCACTCGATTAACCTAAATGTACTAGGTTGCACCGTAGCACCATGAGCCGAGAAACACTGGATGAAATTTAGTTCATCTTCTCCAACAACCGCAGCATGCACGACAGAGAGACCCAGAAATTTAGTTTCAATGTCACCAGTTCAAATACTTGTATCTTCTTCATTATAACTCCGTTTTATCTTATTTTTCTGTCATTGGATTCACCTCATGGCCTAGTTTTTGGATCACTACTCACACGCCTCGTTCCGCCTCTTTTTGCATGCCATCGGATCTCCAAAATATGACGGAAAATAAGATTATTTTCCTACCGTCTCGGACATTTTTTTTCGAACCATCTTTCGGACTCCATAACTTTCTAAATTCTTAACAGTTTTACTTCATTCTTTCGCCAATCTCTTCAACTTACTTCGTACTTCATCTTACATGGCCTATTTTTCTCACTTCTTCCCGGAATGGATGGTTTTGGCATGCCGAAAGTAAGCCGAAAACCAACTTTTAAATTTCAAAATAAACTTCTCTAACTTTGTTTCTTTCTCCTCCATCTTCCTTGTTCTTCTCTTTCTTCCCCTACAACACTTTGTGAATGGTGGTTCTAGATGATAATGGAAATAGATGATGGTGGTGGTGGCGGTCCGACGGTGTGCCGGTGGTGGAGAAGGTCGTGGGTTGGTGATAGTGTGGGTTAAGGCCGTGACTATGGAGGTCGGAGGAGGAGGAAAAACATAGATAAAGAAGGAGAAAGAGAGTTTTGAGAATGAGAGGTGGAGGGAGAGGGAGAGAAAGAGAGAGAGAGAGAGAGAGAGAGAGAGAGAGAGAGAGATGAAACGGATAGAGAGAGATATCAAATTGGAAGAGAAGCAAAATAAGGAAGATGAAAAGAAATATTAAAAAAAAGGAGAAATTGAACACCTGGTCAGCATGTTCACCACGTTGTCTTTTGATACATAAGATGATTACACGTTGAAGGTGGAAAGCGAGAAAACCTGGGGAGCAAACCCATGGTTTTTTTTTTTTTAATTGGGTTTTAGTACAGAAAATATTAGATTCCAGTGTAATTTGATTACAAAAAAATATAGAGAAAAATATAATAAAAATATCATAAGATTCAGAAATTAATATTTAGTAATAATATAAAGTCAAAATATATTTTATTTTATTTTATTTGGAATAAATTTTCAGTATAAAAATACACAGACTATTAAATTCAAAATATTGTGAATAATTATTTAAGAAAATTAAATATATATATATATTATTTTTAGGGGAATTTTTTTTAAGGTCCCTGGTATTAAGATTTTACAGCATAAAGGACACTCAATATTTTCATAATGTCTAAGGTTCTTCAAGTTGATCCAGAGAAAATTGGTTCAGAGAAATTTCTCTCCAGAGAAATTCTGAAAATTTCTCTGGACTTCAGAATTTCTCTCCCAGAGAAATTCTGGATTTATCTCCAGAGAAATTAGAGAAATTTTGAATTTCTCTGACTTCGGAATGTGTTTTAACCAAATTTCTCTGACTTCCGAATTTATCTCCAGAGAAATTCTAAATTTATCTCTAGAGAAATTTTGAATTTCTTTGGAACTGATATTGATGTTTTATAGCAAGGTGGGAAAATACAAAGGCTGAATGCTTGTGTGATGATGGGGAGAATCAAGTAAAACAAGGACAAAGCATTGCAGATTCATCCACCAAATTTCTCTGGACTTCGAAATTTCTCTCCAGAGAAATTCCGAATTTCTCTAGATAATCTAAGCACAATGGGAGCTGTTTGCTTGGCTAGGACGACTATGAAGAAAAATCCAAAGTTCAGAGAAAAGAATTCGGGATTTTCTGGGAAACTCAAGTCCATGAGGAGCTTTAGTAAGCATACGGATGATTCTTATTCGTATTCAGATGTTGACGGTTTTGAGAACACTTCACAGAATTTTGATTCCGGCAAGCTTCGATTGTCCATTTCTCGTGAACTCAAGCCTTCTACACTGGCTAGGACATGCTTTTGTGAAACATAATTGTTCAAGAAAATGGAAGATAAGAAAGATGGCGCCGTGGTGTGGGTTGAGCCCAACAACAAATGCTCCACCAAGGTCGACGACAATGGCGACGTCTATAGCTTGTTCATGCCTTCAGCTTGGAAATATTGTTTTGTCGCAATGTGGGTTGGGTTTGTTTTGCATTGATATGGTTTTTGAGAAAGATTTCTTTTGATTAGTGGTTGCTGTAGACTTGGAATGGATAACTTACTTTTTTGCTTGATGTTCCTGCTTGTGATTTTTTGCTGGAAATTGTTTGTAATATCAGAAACTCATCATCCCTTTCAACTCTTCCATCCAGGACTCCACCTTCCACCTCGACCTGGTCCACGCCAATGCCAAAGACGACACCAAGCCTTTCATCGGCTCTGCCCACCTCCCTCTCCGCGACGTCAGCTTCGGCGAGCGTGCCACCCGCAACCTGGATCTGAAGCGCCCCTCTGACCGCCCCCATGGCACGGTCCAACTCAAGATCTGCCTCCGCGAAGAAGACAGAGTTTAGACAGACAGAAAAAAAAAATAAGGATTGACTTGAGAGAATTAATTTTCTCTGTGATATATTAGTGTGGAAGTTGAGGAACCTTAGACATCATAATATAATATTTTGGATCTCTTCCATTACTAAAATTGGGAGAGGGACCTTAGACCAATTTTTTCTTATTTTTATTATATAAAAATACAGGGTTTCATAGTAAGTGTAATTTATCCAAAATATTTTAAGTACAATACTAATAAAAGAAGCTAAACCAATAAAAGAAATATTTCAAGAATTTTCATTCCAAATTTGTATTTTAATTGGATAATAGAAAAATAAATTTATTTTTAAGGGAAACTACATATTAGTGGTGTCAGCAAAAATAAATTATAAAAAGGTAATAAATGTTATAAAAATTAATATATACTAATTAATATATCAATTAGTGTATCAACATATGTTATGACATTATTACTTTAAAATTATCATCTTATCCATTATATAAATTACAAATATACAAATTTTTTAAAATTATGTCACATTTTCTGTTAGTACACTAATTAATATACCAACTAATACATATAGTATTATTCAAAAACTAATGGCTTTTGTTAAAGAATGTATTAAATGAGTACAATTACTCCAATTTGTATAGAAAGTAGGAAAAGCTTTTAATGTTGTTAGGATTAATAATTTTTTTTTTCATAGAGACCAAAATACCCTCCTTATATTTCCCTCAATTTCATTCTTTAGTTTGACTTCTACTATTTTATTTTATTTTATTATAATTATATATAATTTTTAATTTGCAACACAATGATTATATAATTTTAAATAAAATAATTTTATTTATTTGGTTTATTATTTTTTGGAATAAATTGAAATGCATATTTTTTTTGTAGTAATATTATAGCATGAATGGATTTTTTTTTTCTTTCTAATGTTATAAAATTAATAGATCAAAATCTAATTGTAAGTGAAGTTCATCAATCTATTTCAAAGAATTGTTTCAAGTTAAATGAGTTTCCAAATAAAGAAAATAATATTATTTTATGTGATTTATAAATTTATTTTTTATTTATAATAAAATATTAATGTTTTTTGTTTTTTATTCAAGAGGGTACTATCAATTTATTTTTATTTTTTTTTTACATTTTTTTTAATAAATAAGTCAATTTCATTATTTCAAATGGGAGGACATTTTCGTCAATGTACGGAAATATCTAAGTGTTTGAAAGGCCTATTTTGGAAAGATGGTAAAAAATGATTATTTGGCTTTTAACCAAGCTTTTGGCTTTTTTAAACAAATGATTTGGGAAGTTAGTAAAAAGTTACTTTTAGCTTTTTTGATTAATATTTGTTCATGATGTCAAATCACAATAAAATGACCAAACTATCTCCATTCAATTTAAAATATTTACAACTTCACCCATATAGCACATTTTGACCAATGAGGGGGTAGAATTGTAATTTCATCAGTGGCTAAAAATCAACTTTCCAAATGAAAAAAAATACAAAAAAACTAATTTTTTTACTTTTGCTACAAACTTTAAAAAAGGACTAAAAGTCAAGTTCCCAAAGCACCCCAAAATCATCATACTTATGTTTTGCAATCTTCCGTACAAGTGGAGGTAGTTAAGATAATTAAATACATTCTTAACATGTGCCCTATGGCACATGTTAACCAGACCCAAAATTAATAATTAAAATGATATTTTTTTCATTAATATTGTACGAGCACAAAATATTGTTCTCGTATAATCCTGTTGATCAAGATTGCGCTCCTCCATACGTCGTCGCTTTACTCCCTGAAAACACAAACGTGAGCTAGCCGGCGGGTGTGTGCCGGATACCTTTCCGATGCCTAAGTTAGCAAAATAGACAAATAGACAAAAAGCTCTGTGTATTCGGGAATCAAAGTTGTGTTACCTCTCCATAGGTGATGTTGTGAGTTTTTATAGGTTTCGCGTGGCACAATCCTAGTAGGACTCTTACTCCTCCATGTAGAGTTCTCCTAGGAATCATATTCCTGAAGGATAATGTTTATCCTTCAACACCTCCCTCACTGCTTAAACCAAGTGAGATGGTTTTACCTTGGTAGTATGACAAAACGACCGAGATAGCATAACCATGCTAAAGCGGCATGTATGACTGAGCTCCAACTAGCTTGGCTATTCCCTCTATTGCTGGAACCTCAGTTTGGTCCGTCGAGACCAGGCTAACCGGGGTAAGCTTCTACCGCACTGATCAAAGTGAAGTCCACCAAGAGAAGCCATCATATCTCGGCTCCGATCGCCATGCCCGAGCTAACTACTTCTACTCGGATTGGTAACTATAATCACATTTGGACCGAGGTAACACTTGCCAAGACCTCTTCACACTTGGACCGAACTAACACTTGGACCCTGGCCCACTTGCTAGCCCTTTCTACCGCGGCCCACACCTGTTTAGTCCTTGGATCGAAGTAAATCTATCCTTACTTCGGTCCATCATGTGGCCTAAATTCCAAAGAAGTCTCCTCCTTAGCTCGGCCCAATTTAGATATAATTTACCCTCTCAATTGCCCCTTAATTCCATCTGCCATGCGTGATTTGGGATTACTTGTTTCCAGCCGAGCCAAACTTTAGCCTCTCAATCGAGCTAAACTGTGGCCTTCCACCGGGCTAAACTTTGGCCTTCCACCGGGCTAAATCTACGCCAGACTATTTAAACTGTCCGGTCAAAACGTCTCTTCAGCCGCTGTAACTGAATCGTTTCCCATTCCATGGACACGTGGCAGACTTTTATTGGCTCAGTACAACTGTCACGCCGTTCTTCGTACTCCGCAATTTTTGAGCAGTCCCGCCATTTCTCTCTCTCTTTCCACAAAACCAAACCCTTCATTTTTGAATTATTTCACTTGCACTATTCACCTTCTTCTCACTCTCTTCTCTGAGCTTTCACTTTCCTCAAACACAGTGCCTACGTTCTTGCTGCCACCACTCCCCTCTTTAGTTCCTCCATCTCGAACTGGTAAGTGTTTCGAATCTGTTTCCTTTTCATTTATTTCACACTGTTTTTGTAATACATAGCTTAGTATTCATATGTTTTTCAAAATACATACCATGTTTGCTTCCCTTTTTCTGGGAAAAATCATGTAATAGAACCACTTGTATTTCATGAATAACCTGAGAAACACTGATTTTGATCCAAAATCATACACCAACCGAACTAGGAAGTTGTTTATATTAGGTGCTATCCTAGCCACACCCAATAACCGAACTGAAACTTCACGTCACTTGTAGTTTCCATAGGTTAGGTACCTTTAGTTTCATTTAACCGAGCTATCGAACCGCACTAGGTTTGCGTAATACCGAGCTAGAAAGCCTCAACCACCGACCGAGCGACAACCTGGGGCTAAACCAGCTTCCTTAGTCCAAACCGAACTAAGAATGCTGCCCTAAAGAATCAACCGAGCTAAAGCCTCTTGCTCAAACCGAGCTAAAACTGATAGCATCTCGCGTAGCCGAGCTAGGACTTCATTTATCTTGCCTTTGTTTCTTGTAGCACGGTCCAATGATCTGTGCTTAACACCTTTCTTTTTCACTTTGTAGACTTAGGTTGGCCAGGCACTCCTCTGACCGCTCAACCGAGTTACTAGGCGTCATTTCCTGACCGAGCTAAAACTCGGCTAATTTATTAGTAACTTAAGACCATATGGGCAAATACAGATTCCTGGTAAACACACCAGGTGGTATGGCCAAGTTCCGAAGGGACTACCATATTCCTGATGACGTCCATCTTACCTTAGCCGACCTACAAATCACACCCTGGGGAAACCGGGGCTTTGTTCCTTTTACCCTCCTTTCTATTGTAGAAACCGGCCTAAGATTCCCCGTACAACCCCTTCTTTGTGAATTCCTCCGACAAACCAACCTTTGCCCTACCCAACTTTCCACCAATTCTTACCGTATAATAAACGGCATAGCCGAGCTAAACCGCCGGGCTGGCCTTAATCTCGGTCTAGCCGAGTTCTTCCACCAATACTCCATAGGATCGGCCGAAGATGGCTAGGTTTACTATTTAAGAATAAGGCGCCGGCGTGAAAAGATAATAAAAAATACCCCGGATAAAGATGTGAATGATGATGACTTCTTCTGGGTATCTGGGAACTTTGAAGATCAACAAGCCCAGATCCCGGGCGACAGAATAAATTGGAACAAGGGTGTAGTCAGTAGGATTACCTTGGTCCAATTCCATGCTTTTCATTACTTCGATTTTCATACCTTGAACCGTATTAATTGTTATCTTCTTTCTTTATGCAGATTTGAACTTTCTCAAGTCCTAATACAACTACCCCAACTTGAATGTACTTCGCACCGCGCTGCGATATCCAAACAGAAGTTGGACCGAGCTACTGAATTTTGAACCGACCTATCGATACAGTAGCCGCAGGAAGACCAAGGTGACTGATTTCCTCTTAGAGCCATCACCAGAACCTGATCCTTCCCTTCCACAAGTCAACTTGATCCCATTGACAGCGGAGCAAGAGATGGCCACGAAAAGAGCAATAATGGCCCTCCTAACCGAAACACACCAGCCTGAGGTACCACCGGCCGATCAAACTCAAGAGGCCGTGGTAGCCCTGCCGACCCATCAGCCTTCAACATCTCGGGCAAACAAGCGTGCTCGGATCTCCACAACCGAGCAACGCCTCGTCGACGAGGACAAAACCGTGGTTCCTCAAACCACTCCACCAAGCCCCCCACCTGAGTGCTCAGACCGAGCTAGTTCCTCAAAGTGGGTACCAAAGATCACGTTCCAGAACCGTGCTATCAAAGATTCTGACTCAGTGGATGCAGAAAAAGACCACCTGATGGCATTCAACCTTGCCAAAGGCGTTTGCCTTCCAGCCGACATGAAGCACCACGATCATCTAACCGAGCTGAAGGCCATTCGCTCGGCCACAAAATCAATGTTGCTGGTAAGTAGCCCCTCTGCATATCTTTCTAACCTTTGCAACTTTCTGCTCGATTTTACTTAAAATTTTCTTTCCATCCTTTTGCAAGCCATACAGAAAAACCACATCGCTCACAAGCGAGTGTTGGAACTTCGAAAAACCACAAGGCAGGCCATGGCTGAGGCTAATGAAAAAACAGCCGAGCTAAAAGAGTCCCAACAAAAGACGGCTGAGCTGGAGGCCGAGGTGACTCGGCTCACCAGACTAGCTACCTCGGCTGATGCTGATAAACAAAAGGCCCTGGCCGTGATGAAAGATAAATACTTGCACGAGCTGGCCAAGCTCGATGGCAAGAATAACGCGGAGATCGCCGAGCTGAAAAAGAAGGCAGATGACGCGGATGCCCAGGGTTACAAGGAAGGGGAGGCTACTTATATTAAGCAATGCGAGGCGTTAAAGACCTATTCTTTAAATGTGGATAGAGGGCGGCCGTGGCGCAGCTCGGTCATGGCCCAGAGACCGAGGTCTTCAACCCTCCTTCATATTTCATCCCGAGCTCGATGATAGAGTACGCTGCTGCCATTCAGCAACAATTTCTACAGGCTGAGGATGACGAAAAAGAAACCGAGCCAAACAATGCCCCGGTCGTCAATGAACCTGCTGCTCAGTTAGCTCAGTTGGAGCCACCGGTAGAAGATTTGACGATCGAGCTACCAAACGAGACCGAGCTCCGAGTTGAACTGGATGCAGAAATTGATGACCTTTTTGGTTAATCTTTGTATTTTCTTCTTTTTGCTTTTGGAAAGAAATTGTAACCAGGCTGGGGCCCCACCTTTTGTACTTCTGCCTTGAATCTGCAATGAAATCTACTTTTGTTCCAACTATTGTTTCAGTTTACTTCTATGCTTGTATTTTCTTTGCAACTGTCATCTGAATGAAGTACAACGCTTTCTAGCCGAAATACCTATCTCGGTCTATATCCTTGAATCTATCTGGTCATACCTGCCAACCTCTTTAGCCTTGATCCTTATCTCGGCTAAAGAACAATAAGTGTTTGTTTTTCTACTCTTCAGCCTAGATCCTTACCTCGGCTGAAGAGTACTAAGTGTTGGTTTTTCGAGCCAACCTCTTCAGCCTAGATCCTAATCTCGGTTGAAGAACAATAAATGTTGGTTTTTTCAGCCAACATCTAGGTTGGTTATTCCTACCAACCTAGAGAAAAGTATTGGGTTATTCCTGCCAAACGTCCTGCAGCCTGGATCCTTATCCTGGGCTTAGGAAGGGTGTTGGTTATTCCAGCCAACCTCTAGGTTGGTTATTCCTGCCAACCTAGAGTAAAGTGTTTGGTTATTCCGACCAAACGTCCTACAACCTGGATCCTTATCCTAGGCTTAGAAGGGGTATTGGTTTTTCCAGCCAACGTCTAGGTTGGTTATTCCTGCCAACCTAGAGTAAAGTGTTTGGTTATTCTGACCAAACGTCCTGCAGCCTGGATCCTTATCCTGGGCTTAGGAGGGGTGTTGGTTTTTCCAGCCAACTTCTTCAGCACTGATCCTAATCTTA
Source organism: Camellia granthamiana (assembly GCA_036172215.1). Lineage (NCBI taxonomy): Eukaryota > Viridiplantae > Streptophyta > Magnoliopsida > Ericales > Theaceae > Camellia > Camellia granthamiana. Next base: position 30,466,390 of record CM069909.1, read on the forward strand.
GCTGAAGGGAGTGCAAAGTTGGTTATTCCGGCTAACTGTGCCCTTAGTGCGCCTAACTCACTAAAACAATTTTTTACAGAAGGAAACAACAATACTGAAAAGAAACTACTTGTTTTATTGAGAAAGAAAAAATTATAAGTACTCGAAAGAAAAAGATTAAAAATAAAATAGTTTGAGATTGGCAGTGTTCCATGGCTTGGGAATGGCTTTGCTATCTTCGTCTTCCAAGTGGTATGCCCCTTTTCCTGCTAATCCAACCACTTTGTAAGGTCCTTCCCAATTGGGCCCTAACTTGCCATCTCTGGGTACCAGGGTGTTTCCCATTACTTTGCGCAGCACCCAATCTCCAATCTTGAATTGTCTTGGATGTACTGTCTTGTTGTATTTTCTGGACAACTCTTGCTGGTATGAGGCAATGTGAACCAGTGTTTTTTCTCTTCTTTCTTCTGCAAGGTCGAGCTCTAATGCTATGGCTTCTCCATTCAAGTCTGGATCAAAATTTTCGCTTCTAATTGTGGGGAGGCCGACTTCTAGTGGGATTACTGCCTCCATGCCATAGGCTAAAGAGAATGGTGTTTCTCCGGTTGATCGCCGATATGTAGTACGGTAAGCCCATAGAACATGAGGAAGTTCCTCCGCCCACTTGCCTTTTGCTTTCTCTAACCTTTTCTTCAATCCATCCAAGACGACTTTGTTTGATGCTTCCGCTTGGCCATTTGCTTGGGGGTATGCTGGTGTAGAATTGTAGAACTCTATCTTGTACTCTTCACAAAAGCCTCTAAAATTTTTTCCATCGAACTAAGTGCCGTTGTCAGATATTAGAGCTTTTGGTATGCCGAACTGAGTGATGATATTCTGCCAGACGAACTTTTTCACATCTTTCTTCTTTATTGATGCTAGTGCTTCTGCCTCCACAAACACTTTGTGAAGTAGTCTGTTGCTGCAAGAAAGAACTTCCTGTTGTCGGGTGCCGTTGGAAGTGGTCCTACTATGTCCAAGCCCCACATTACGAAGGGCCATGGGCTTGTTAATGGTAGGAGTTCTCTGGCTGGCTGATGTATTTGGTATGCGAACTTCTAACATTTCTCGCACTTCTTGACATACTTCTCTGAATCTGCTTGCATGTATGGCCACCAATATCCTTGCGAAATTGCCCTGTAGGCCAATGATCTTCCTCCTTGGTGGCTTTCGCATACGCCTTCATGTACCTCGAACAAAAATGCTTCGACCTTACTGGGATGAACACACTTTAGGTGAGGTCCTGTGAAGGATTTTTTGTACAAGGCCATAGATGGGGAGAGCCAAAACTGCTGTGACTTTGCTCTAATCTTGTTGGCCTCTTTCTTCTCTTCTGGTAGGACGCCGTCTTTTAAGAACAGTATGATGGGATCCATCCACGAAGGGCCTAGTTCGGCACAACATACCTCTTCTACTTCGGGTTCTTCAATGCTTGGTCTTGGTAGGTAGTCAATCAGCAACGGATGAGGGATGGATGTATCTGTCATCGAGGCGAAGCCTGCTAGTTCGTCCGCTCTACTGTTTTTCTCCCTGCCGATCTGCTCTATCCGCACTACTTCAAATTTCTTGATCTCTTTTCTGACTAACTCTTGGTACTTGGCCATCCTGTCATCTTTTACCTCGTAGTCGCCTGAAATTTGGTTTACCACCAGCTGTGAGTCACTGTAGACCATTAGCTCGGTGGCCTTCATGTAGGATGCTGATTTTAGGCCTGCCAGAAGCGCTTCATACTCCGCTTCGTTGTTAGATGCTGGGAAGCCAAGGTTGACTGCCTGTTCCACTACTAGGCCATCTGGTGAAATGAGGACTATGCCAAGTCCTGCACCGTGCCTATTGGACGCTCCATCCACAAAGAGCTTTCACACCTCTCCAACGAACAGTTTCCAGCAAGTGGAGGGATCAGATGATGCCTTGGGGTCATGAGTGTTGCTAGTGTTTTCTTTAAAGTCCATGCTTGCTGTTTGCCCCTCGCTATCTGACTGTACCAAGTCTTTATTTGTTGGTGAGTCTTTGCTTGGTGTAGCATGGTTTGCTTCCTCCCTTTCTTTACTGCGGTCCGCCTTGGGATGTGACTGGGTATCCTGTAGCAAGGGTTGCGCTATTCCGGCGACACTTTCCACCCCTATTTCGGTTGCACCAGTTAAGTCGACTGGGCAGATGTGATGACTTCCTGGTGTGAATTCTGCCACGAAGTCTGCCAAAGCTTGGGCTTTTATTGCGGTTCTGGGTTGAAACTTGATGTCGAACTGTCCCAACTCTACTGCCTACTTCAGGATTCACCCAGAAAAGTTCACCTTTTCAAACAAAGCTTTTAACGGAAAAGCTGTGAAGATGACTATGGTGTGGGAGTGGAAGTAATGCGACAACTTCCTTGATGCCATCATCAAGGCTAAGGCCAGTTTTTCCAATGGCAAGTATCTGGTTTCTGCACCCAGCAATGTCTTGCTGACATAAAAGATAGGCAGGTGTTGGATTCCCTCCGCTCGGACCAACACTGCGCTGATTGCGTACTGTGAGACTGCTAGATACAAGAAGAGCTCTTCACCTGGTATTGGGGTCACTAGTAATGGTAGAGAAGACATGTATTCTTTCAAGCTCTCTAGAGCACGGTCGCATTCTTCATCCCACTCAAACTTGGCTTTTAATGCCTGAAAAAATGGTCGACAGCTGTCTGATAACCGGCTTATGAACCTGTTGAGCGCAGCAGCCATGCTAGTGAGATTCTGCACTTCCTTTACTGAGTTGGGCCTCTCTAGATCCTGGATTGCTTTGATCTGAGAGGGGTCTGCCTCTATACCTCGGTTGGTCACCAGGAAGTCTAGGAATTTGCCAGATCCTACGCCGAACGCACACTTGGACGCATTAAGGCGCAACTTGTGCTTCTTCAGGATTTGAAACATCTCACCTAGGTCCCTGATATGGTCATTCTCATCCTCGCTCTTGACCACCATGTCGTCGATGTAAGCCTCCATTGTTCTGCCTAACAATGGTTCAAACATCTTGGTAACCATCCGTTGGAATATTGCCCCCGCGTTCTTTAGGCCAAAGGGCATGACCTTGTAGCAATATAGTCCTCTTGGCGTAGTAAAGGACGTGACCTCCTGGTCTGGCTCGTACATAGGGATCTAATGGCAACCTTTGTACGCATCAAGAAAGCTAAGTTGGTTGTGTCTTGCCGTTAGGTCTACCAGTTGGTCTATCCGTGGTAGGGGAAAGCTATCCTTTGGGCATGCCTTGTTGACTGTTTTGTAGTCCACGCAGACACGCCATTTTTCATTCTTTTTTGGCACCACTACTGTATTGGATATCCACTTGGGATAGTGCACTTCTCTGATGGCTCCTGCCTCTAGAAGGTTTCCCACTTCTTCTGCCATTATCTCGACGTGGTGGAGTGTTGATCTGCGAGTGCGCTGAATAATTGGTCTGGCAGTTGGGTGGACATTCAATTGGTGACAGATGAAGCTTGGGTCAATGCCAGGCATGTCATACGGCGTCCAGGCAAACACTTCGATGTTAGAGGTCAAGAATTCCATGACCTCTATTCTCTCAGTGCTGGACATAGATGAGCCAAGCAAAAAGAACTTATCCGGGTTCTTTTCATCTATTCTTACCTGTACCAAGTCTTCCACTGCCTTCTGTTCAGCGGCTTTGCCGACGTCCGCGAACAATTCATTGCTCTCTGGTTCTTCCACCATCTGTAAACCCCTTGGCAACTTGGCTGCCATTTACTGTGATGAAGCATTGCTTGGACATAATTTGGTCTCCAAGGACCTCTTCAATTACTCCAGCTTCGTTGGGGAACCGCAGTACTTGATGGTAGGTTGATACTACAGATCGCATGACATGGAGCCATGTCCTTCCCAAGATGATGTTGTAAGTGGAAGGGACCTTCAATATCCAGAATTCCACTTGTTTTGTCATGTTTCCTGCTCTGACTGGAAGGATTATCTTGCCCACTGGCCACTCTGGCATTGAGTTGAATCCGATCAGGGGAGATGTCGCAGGTGCCAAGTCTTTGTCCTCCAGTTTCGGTTGTTTGAATGTTTCGTAGTACATTATCTCACACGAGCTTCCTTGGTCAATCAAAATCCGCTTGACGTCAAAATCCTTGATTCGGAGAGTGACAACCAGTGCATCATTGTGGGGGCAATATATCCTTGCCAAGTCTCTATCTGAAAAAGATATGACGTTCGTGGCCTCTGTTCTCCACTTTTTGATGGTAAGTTGTGCACTTAGTGCTTCCCTTAAGTGCTCAGCTTTTTTGATCATGCCTCTGAGCTCACATACTCGCTCAGGTTCGAATACCCCATGGATTACGTTAATTACACCTTGAGGTGGGCTGTCGACCGGCATTCCATTTGGGTTGTTGTGGTTCTGGGGGCTGGCTGCGTCCCTCCTTCTATGTACCGGTCCAGATGATCGGTTGCCACTAATTCCTCCAGATGTTGTCTCAACGGTGTGCAGTTTTCAGTGCGGTGCCCCTTTTCCTTATGGAAGGTGCACTGCGATCTTTCGTCGTAGTCCTTTTGTGCTTCTCCCAGCTTAGCTGGCCATCTGACGAAAGGTTCATCGCGTATCTCGCTTAGAATCCGATAGATCGATTTTTTGAATACCCTGGTAATGGCAATGCGGTATGATGGCTTCTCTTGGTGGACTTCACTCTGATCAGCACGGTAGAAGCTTACCCCGGTTAGCCCGGTCTCGACGGACCAAACCGAGGTTCCAGCAATAGAGGCAATAGCCAAGAGAAGCCATCATACCTCGGCTCCGATCGCCATGCCCGAGCTAACTACTTCTACTCGGATTGGTAACTATAATCACATTTGGACCGAGGTAACACTTGCCAAGCCCTCTTCACACATGGACCGAACTAACACTTGGACCGCGGCCCACTTGCTAGCCCGTTCTACCGCGGCCCACACCTGTTTAGTCCTTGGATCGAAGTAAATCTATCCTTACTTCGGTCCATCACGTGGCCTAATTTCCAAAGAAGTCTCCTCCTTAGCTCGACCCAATTTAGATATAAATTACCCTCTCAAATATATAATAAATTTTCAAAATCTATTCTGGATAGTAATTTCTCCTTTTTTTAATAATAGTGTAAATCTCTTAAGTGAAGTTTAAAAAAAAATCTTATACGTAAGATGTAAATATTTTCTATATTTTGTATAAGTATTTTTGGTATATCAAATTTGAAAACAAATTTACATGCAATTATTTTAAAACTTCTACACTTATTTACAATTTTTTTTGGGTATAATATACACATAAAAAAAAAGAAAAAAAAAAGAGAAAAAAAGAAACAAGACATCTATTATGTTTGGTTTGGTTTTGAGATAGTAGTTTTTAAAAATTATTTTGGGAAGAGAGTTTAGAAAGTTTTTTGGTTTGTTTGGTTGTATATTTTGAAAGTAGTTTTGGAGTTTGGGAGTTTGGAATGATTTGATATTTTGTTGTAGAAATTGTTTTGAAAAAATTACAAACCAAACAAGTTTTTAATTTTTTTTTTCCTAAAATCACTCTACAAAGCCAAACCAAACATACTGATGTCTCAGGCAGTCACCACAACTGTAACAAATTATTGCTTCTACATATTATTCAATTAGGCAATTTGCTTCTAAATATTTTTATGTCAAACGATTAATCAATTGATAATTTGAGATAAAGTAAACTAATGTAAATAGTTTAAGAAAATAATTGTTCAAATTGTTAGTTGAGGTACATAATACAAGTGTGATAGTTAGCTAATTAGGCCTAACTTAATTGGTCACCATAACTTTTTTAAAGGTTTAATTTTAAAAATAGACTCTATCTTTACTTCGGTTGGGCCGAGCTAAGGAGGAGACTTCTTTGGAAATTAGGCCACGTGACTTCACACCTGTTTACTTCGGATAAACAATAGACTCCATCTTTACTTCGGTTTTTTGAATACCGTAGTAATGCCATTATAGGGTTATAAGTTATAGATATCTAATTAACTTAAATTTTTTCATGGATGATCTACTCAACAAATCCTACATAATGAACATTTTGGATCATTAAAATAAATTCAAGACATGACTTCACAAACTCACAATACGATCCTATGCTTATAAGGCACATCACTACCCTTATTTCCCCCTAAAGCCGACAAGATAATTTGAAAATCTAATCCAACAACCAAGTGAAAGTGGACATTCATACAAAACACTTTTATATTTTGGATAAATTATAAATATAATTCTTAAGATTTGATTAAAATATGAATTGTTCTTTTGAAATTTTAGAAATTATATTCTTCCTCTTAAGATTTCTAATTTAATAACAAATTATTCTTTTTATTAATAAATCATCAAGTTAATTAACAGTTTTTAATGATATTATAAATATATTTCAATTAATAATTTAAGTAATTTTATTATTGTATAGGAGAGTAATTATGAATTTTATTTTTTTAGTTCATTCTGTTAAATAAAAAATTCTAACAAAGGGATATTTGTAATTTTTCAAACCACAAAAGATAATCTATACTTTAGTAAATCTCAAGAGGTGTATTTGTAATTTATCATTTTATTTTTTTACAAATAGGATAAGGTTTCTCAACTAGAAGTTCTGTTGGGCTTCTCTGTCCATATCATGAAATTTATATCGATAATTAAATTGTTTAATATGTAAAACTTATTAAGTATTTTATTTTTATAAAAAATCACGTTAACTAGATATTAATAATCAAATAATATTTATGTCAATAATTTATTTTTAAAATTATACTTATCGTTGACATAAATTTAATCTGATCAAGTGATTGTTGATATCTGATCAACATGATTTTTTTTAGAAATGAAATACTCAACTATCTTTACACATTAAACGATTCAAATTTGTAGATTTTGTGGTACACCCACAGAAGCCCAGCAACACACTCCAATAAGATTACGAGCTGGAGAGTGCCTTTTCAAATATCCAACACTTGAACAAAATTCAAAAAATATTGGTTTTTTTTTTAAAAAAAAAAGGTTTCACGCATTTTTTTATTTTAAATCTTAGCGTTTTAATTTTGATAAATTAAATTTTGAAATTTCATCCGTGTTTTAATATGTCTTCTCTATTCATCTCGGTCTATGTAACGTATCAGAAAATCGTTTTGGGGCTTAAAGTGAAAATCACTAAAGTTTAACGTGAAAAATGCATGAAACCTTGAGTTTTTTTTTTTTTTAAATTAACCCTAATATTTAATTTTTTTAATGTATATACATAATTGATATATTTTATTGTATATGTATATGTGTATTTGTATATATGGTGAAATTTTTTTAGTCAAGTTTTGGCTCTTCCGATGGTAAAATTTTAATTTTGCCTATAATTTTGATGACTAAAAATAATATTGATCCATTAAAACACTGATAAACCTCTCTTACATTTCAGGTAGTCTTAATTCATTAAAGCACTAATTAGTGTCTCTTACATTTTAGACAGCCCTTCTTAAAAATAACATTAATTCATTAAAGTACGGATAAGTGTCTCTCACATTTCAAATAGTTTTAATCCATTAAACACTGATTAGTGTCTCTTATATTTCAGGCAACCCTTCTTACATAGTCATCAAAATTAGATATGAAATTAAAATTTTATCATCGAAATAGTCAAAATTTGAATAAAAAAATTTCACCATATCTACAAGCACACATGTACATATACAATAAGATATGTAAAAAATAAAAATAAAAATAAATAAATATTAGTGGTTGATACCCCATTTTGCCCCACCTGACCCAATTTGGGAAGACGGTTAAACCAAAAGTCAACTTTTAACTTATTTTTAATGCACATAACCTCTCACATTTTTTACACATTTTAAAAAAAAAAAAAAAAAAAAGAAGTTAAAAAGTCAATTTTTAACTATCTTTTTAAATATCAAAAAATGTTTTAAATAAAAAAAAAAAAAAAAAAAAAAAGAAGAAGAAGAAGAAGAAGAAAAAGAAGGAGGATTTTATTTTATTATTTTATTAGGTGTGGTCATTTAACCCGCAACTTTGGTATTATGATTGTGTGCTACCACTTTATGATTGCAGTGGTGGATTCAACACTAAAGAGTTTGATATTTGTGGGACTTATTCCTTTGCCATTGTTAAGGATTGCATATAGTTTGTTTATAGGTTTATTATACTTTTTACTCTTAAATTATCATTAAATTATTTATTTAGTTTCTGAATTATTAATTGAATTAATTTAATTCTTAAACTATCAATTGAATCTATTAAGTTCCTAAAATATTTAATTCAAACCTATTTAGTCCCTAAAAGAATTATAAAAATAAAATATATGCTCATACGTATTATAAATTAGTAAAAAACTCTCTCCAAATAAGATTTTATTATAAAAAAATCTTTTAAATTTTTATTTTATCTTTAAAAGATATTTTATTTCGTTGTGTGTTTAAATTAATATTAAAATCTGATTTTTCAGTCTTACCAATAGATTATATGAATATTAAATATACTGAAAAAGTAAAATTGGATAGTTTAAATAATAACACTTCTCTACAAATAGTAATAAAACAAAATAATACATTAATTAAGTAATAAAAAGAACTTAGCGAACAACTTAAAAATAATTAATTAGAAATTATAAACGAAATTATAAGCTATCCAATTCTACTTCTTCAATATATTTAATATTTATATAATCTATCGGTAAGACTCAAAAATCATAGTTTAATATTAATTTAAACATATAACGAAATAAAATATCTTTAAAAACAAAATAAAAATTTAAAAGATTTTTTTGTAATAAAATATTAATTGGAGAGGGTTTTTTTACTAATTTATAATACGTATGAGCATATATTTTATTTTTTTTTAATCCTTTTAGGGACTAAATAGGTTTGAATTAAATATTTTAGGGACTTAATAGATTCAATCAATAGTTTAGCGACTAAATAGACTTTGATTTATATACTTTAGGGACTAAATATATTCAATTAATAGTTCAGGAATTAAATAGATAATTTAATGATAGTTTAAGGATAGAAAGTGTAATAAATTCTTTGTTTATTTATTTTTTCAGTTTGGACTAATTGTGGCTATGGGGCTAGTCATCAGTTTGGTGAAATATTTTATATATTTTGTAATTACTCTATTATTATTATTATCATTATTATTATTTAACAAAAATAAAAAAATAAAAATAAATATGTTGCCAAAGCATAGCAGCTTGCAACTTGCCAAGGCGAGATTCGTGCATTGAGATTTGGTGAGATTTGCTTGGCTTGCTTCCTATTGGTTGGAACGGGTGGCAGCATCTCTTATATACAGAGTTATTTTTTGGATAAATTATATTTTGCACTTCTGTACTTTATATAAAATCTCATTTTGGTTAGTCAAATGTCACATTAGCTCTTCTGTTACTCCCATTGTTAACTCTTTAATAGAAGTTTAGTCACATGAAAAACATGCCATCACTAAATGACAGCAAATGTAGGAAAACTTGCTGCCAGTATCCATAACTACATTGCCACAAATGAAGCCAATATCCACATGAACATGCAAATGGCCATAATTCATTTCATAAAATATATTGTTGGTATCCACCAAGTCAAAATGGCCACATATTCATGATGCTAACATGCTGGTAGTATCCATAACTATATAGACAAAACATGCCACATTGTCAAAAGAGTTTGATAATCAAAATAAACAACTATTCTACTTTGGGTTATTTTCCTTAGAGGTAGATGCATTCTGAAGTGAGGACAAGATCAAAACATACCTCCCTCTCCATGTAAATGAGGCTGTTGTTGGAATTGATGTTTCTCCCCTTGATACTTCAGATGTTTGTGACAATGCTGCATTTGTTGTTGTTGCACTTGTTGTTGTTGTTGCTGTTGTCCTTGTTCCTGCTGCTATTGTTTCTGAAGTTTCCCTCTATGTTTGTGAACTTGCCTTTCATACAGATGGATTTGGTGCCCTTGGAATTGCTGAAGTTGCCCTTGGAATGACTGAAGCTGGATTTGGTGTTGAAGCTTGATTTGGTGTTGCTATTGGTATTGGTGTTTGGGTTGCACTTGGTGTTGCCATTGGTGCTGATGCTTGGGATGATGTTGATCCAACCTTAGGACATTACAATTGGCAAAAAATATTTGGTCCAATCAAACATATATTTAGTTGTATTGATTTAAAACATTAACAACAAAGTATGCACTCACCCTTTTCCTTTTATAGCCTAAGCTCTTCCATCTTGGTTTATTTTTTTTTGTTGGTACTCCTTGTTTGGTCATGATAAGTAATAACATGTAGATATGATGAGTGTGACTGAGATGAGGATGCTAAGGTGGATGTGTGACAAGATTAGAAAATACAGAGGTAGGAATGAGTATATTCGTAAATGGGTAGGAGTAATACCGATAAAAGATAAGTTAAGAGAAATAAATTGAGATGGTTTGGTCATACACAATGGAGACCAATAGAGGCCGTAGTGAAGAGATGAGATACAATGACGGTAGATGGAAGTACTAGGAGAAGGGGCAGACTTAGATTGACGTGGGTTAGTACAGTAAATAAAGATATGAATATCTTTAATTTGACTAACCAAATGGCCGTTGATAGAGTTGAGTAGAGAAGAAGAATTCATGTAGCTAACCCCATTTGATGGGACTTAAGGCTTGAAGCGATTTTAGTAACTTTTTAGCTTTTTACGAAAAATGTATAAAAACGTAGAGAAAGTAATGTGACAATTTATAGTGAATTTTTAACTTTTTGGCTAAAACTGAAAGTTGCCAAACGAGGCATTAGTTTGGTTTGGTTTTACTCCCTGTTTGGTGGATTCTTGCAGCTCCTATAGTTATGGCCCCATGTCCCACAATTACCACACCTTACTGTTGTATTCTTCCTCGTGACTTTTGGTAGGTTTGGTAGGTTCATACCTTTTGTTTGTCTATAATAAATGTCCATCCATGTTGATTCTCTATGCCAATATCTTCTATGAACCACAACCAAGAGCTCTTCGTTTCACCCTCAACCACTCACTGCATATGGTACTGGGAACATTTGGTTATTGGCATCAATTCCTACTACACATAGTAACTGTCTAGTTTGTCCACCTTTCAAATGGCATCCACCTAAACCAATCAATGGCCTACATCCTGTTACAAAACCCCTTTTGCAAGCTCCAAGGCAAATGTACAATCTCTCAAAGGTAGATTGATTAGTAGGGTCCTCAGGGTGTTCAGGAGTTGACTTTATGATGATGGTTGTGTCAGGATTTATTTTCCTCAACTCTTCACAGTAATCCCAAAGTTGATTATATTGCTTATTGTTAGTACCCTGCATGATGGTTAAAGCCTTTCTTTTGGCCTTGTATAACTGACTCCTAGATGCTTCAACCACATAATCCTCTTGAACTTGTGCTTGAAAATATTCAATTGAGAGTTTAGGGTTTCTCCTAATGCTATCCATATACTTTTTTGACAGCCACCTAAAGTTAGCATGCCTGTTGTGAAACACCCTTCCACAATTATGTTCTTTCCTATATGTCTTCACTTGCAAAGTGTTCTGGTTCTGCATACTAGAAGCAAATATGATCCATCTGCATCCCTCCCTACACACTGCCTTCACTATTGTTTTCTCATTCTTGACAAACTTTACATTCTTGCCATTCTTTATTGCATACTCTCTCACTACAGCCCTAAATTCTATTGCAGAACCAAACAACATGCCCACTTTAAGTTCAACATTGGTCAGGTCAGTGTCAGGATTAAACTCTAGATACTTTGGACCTCTTCTATCCTCATCACTTGAGTCATAAATGCTTTGGAGCTCATCAAATGATCCACTATCTTGCTCAAGCTCTACACCCTCTAGTTCAATGTTTGTAAACCTATATGTATACTCATCTGCTTGGTTGTTAGTGTTCCCGCTACTGCTCCCAACCCACTCAACACCTTTGTCAACATTGTTTTCAAACAACACATCATCATCACTCATGCCATAATCACTATCATAGAAGTCTACATCCTCACTGTCATTGTCAACCTCACTGTCATCACCATCATTTTCAACTTGAACATCATGACTCTTATCTATAGAAACATCAACATTATCAACAATTAATTCCTCTATATGATCACATTCAATTTGACTAATCACTTCTCTAGGTTGACTACTCCCAGAAACGTCACATGAATCCACTTGGTTGTCCCAACAATCCAGTACTGGAACATTTTCTAAGTACACTTCAATGACTCTACTAGGAGGCATTTGAGCAATCATTTCAACCAAATTAGCATCAGTTGCTTAGCAACCTTAAACCATTATCTAAGTCCATCTCATGGATTCTGTAAAAGTAAATAATTAAACCATCATACCCAAATTTCTTCACATCATCATTAAAGTCAAGTAAAGAAAATTTAGCAGGATCACCAATGTACATCTTTCTTGGAGACTAAACAAAGTCACCCCCATGGTAAATCTTAGTAGTAAAACAATAACCATCCCCTGTAGAAAACAGTTTGGAGACCACAAAGTCATAAATAAATTTTCTTCAACCATTTTAATTAAACAACTCATAAACAAATGAGTTTAGGGACCACAAAGTCTATAAATGTCCACTGTGAACTAAAAGTGTATTTGGTTTATTGATTTGGGTAGGGATTTGAAAAATAAAAGCAAAAATGAGTTTGAAATGTAAATATATTTCATTCAAATTTCACCATATTTTCCCCTTTTCCTTTTTAAATTTTTATACAAATCTATAAACCAAACACAATGCAAGTGTTAATACAAACAAACAAAGACTAGCCAACACACTAAGAACCACATTTTTATTCAACCAATAAAGTAGTAAATAAAAAAATCGAACAAAAGTTACACTTGATCCAAGAAATTGTTCTAGAAACCCACACACAAAACCAAACAAACAAACAAAATGATAAATCAATAAATCATTGTAAAAACCCCCCACACACAAACAAAGACAATCAATTGTTATAAAATATTGCGAAGTTATGCTTTACTTGATGGATGCGCACCTCTGTCTTCCATTCCCTTCAATTCGTGACTCACTTTTTGCATAACTGTAATAGTTCACCATCTGCATTTTGGTTTAGCCCTAAATTGATAGAAATTTTGGAACAATCACAAGCTGTATTGGCGGGAAATAATTTCCGACCTTTCCCTATTTAGTGGCCACATACTTCTGTTAAATAGTCAAACAGTGGAAGTAACATAAGGGTACTTGACCAAAAGTGCAGAAGTTAAAGTGTTACAATTTAATATGTAAAGATCAATGAGATTTTATGTAAAATATAGGAATGCAAAGTGTAATTTATCGTTGTTTGTTTCATTTGTGGGGAGGCTATAGAGGGGCCAAGAGAAGACAAGGAAATGCAAGGCTCACTTATGTTTCTCTATCTCAATTAAACGAGTTCTTTCTTTTTGGTTTCTTTCATTCTTGAGTTACTGCTCAATTTTTTATTTTTTATGTTTTATTTTGGTCGAGTAAGTTCAAAAGAAAATAAAAAAAAAAATAGTAACAGAGATGTTGGGAAAAAGCTGTCAAGTTCCGCACACAATTGTGAATTAAAAATGGTGAGTGTTAGTGTTGTCATATCTTTTATTAGGATATTGGTTTAATACTATGTGTAGACACCCCATTTTTGACCGTCCTCAAGACTTGGACGTCACCGTTTGAACACTCGGTGATCATCCATGTTCATGTTCGTCCTGAGTTCTTGGAGGTCTCGGCCACGCGCCTTGCCTCAAGACCTCTCGACTCGACTGTTTTGTGTTTGGTTTTGCACCAAACACTTGTGTTTTTCTTTTGAGGGGCAGGGAATGGCTTGTTGGCCATCCCCACACCTCATCAGCCACGGCTTGAGGCCACCGGCCATTGTTTTGTTGCTATCGGCCAAATGTTTGGCCGGTCGGCACTCTTTGTGGTCGGTCGACCATTTATTTGGTCAATTTGTCATTTTTGGCCGGCCGATCACTATGCATCTACTTTTGGCAGATATTTTGTGCCAGATGTGATAGCTGGCACCCACTTTGCACCCCCTCCATACACGTGTATGGAGGGATTTCACTCTTGCTTAGCTTGTTTTGTAAGCTTTGCAAGAGTGAATTTCTATAAAGGGAGACCTTCTTCTCCCTCCTCAAGGGTTAGAGGGTTGAGTTCCAGAGCTCTGGATTAGGGTTAGAGATTGTGTATCTATTCTATCTTTATATCTCCCTCTCTTCCATATTGTGTGTGTATTAAGGTGTTTTGTTCATAGTTTTGCACACAAACACCTAGAGTTACACTTTCCTTTGGCTACTGAGGTGCTAAGGAGTGATTTTCAGAGTTCTTGAGTTGATCTAAGCTTGGAAAAGGGGTTGGAATAGTCCCTGTGAAGAAGGTCTTCAAGGGTAAGAACTTTCCCTTTAAATACCCCCTTTTTGCATAGGCTTTTAGCCATCCTTGCATCTATTTTTAAGCTTAACTTATAACATATAAAAGTTCTGATTTTAAGTGCTTAAAATAGTTGTTTAAGGTTGTTTTGGTGTTTGGGGTTGTTTGACCCCTCTTAGGCCTTGTTTGGCCCCCATTTTTGTGCTATTTTGGTGAGCTCCGGGGCCACCTTGTCTTGGCCTCCTCACCACTGAAATCCAGGGATTTCAGTGGTGAGGATGGTGCTTTAAGGTCCTAAGAAGGAGAGGGCCATCCCCTTCTCCTTGTTGCCTTCAATAATTGTCATTTTAGCCTCATGTGTGAGCACCATTGTTGAGTTCATGTTGGCCATGTCTTAGATAGTATTTGTGATTATTTTGTTATGATATAGCACTATTTTAAGTGGGTTTAGACACACCATGCTTGCTTTGCATACTTGTCTTGTAATGCCATGAATTTGCCTTAACATGTACTTAGCATCTAGACCACTATGCTTACTTATTTTGGCTTAGCTTTGTGAAGCTTTTGTGCATAATTTAATATGCTTAAGGTCTGTTTGTGGTTGTTTTGGCCATCCATGACATCCTTTGTATAGCCACCTTGCATTTTGGCTTGTTAGCCTCGGGTGTGTGAGTGTTGAGCGTGCATTACTTGGCTTGTTTCAGTGGTTTGGCACCACTTATAACATCATTTCAGTCCATATGGCATGCTTGTATGCTTGCATTTGATGCTCCTTTAATGCTTTAAAAGGTTGGTGTTTCATGCTCCATGTTTGTACCATTGTGCATGCCTCTAAGATTAGGTCATTTAGATGCCATCTAAGTGGTTTTTGGGGCTTACTTTGGCATGATTTGGGACTTTTTTGGTCCGCTTTGGTCATTTGCTTCATGTGTCACATGACCACAGTTTAAGTCCTTGGGCTTGGTTCCATGTTTTGCTTGCATTGGTAGGTTGATTTGGCATCATCTTCTACATGTTTTCAAAGCTTATCATGTATGCTATTTGTCCATGTTAATGTATGCTTACAAGCTGCCTCTTTATGCTCAAGCATTGGACCTTGTGTGCATTTGCCTTGCATGTTGTCACATACTTGGCCCATAAACATCTTGTTACATGCCTTACATGCTTGTTTGCCTAGGTTGTGTGCCTCGTATACATTGCTTGTTTGCATGTTCATGGTGCATACTTAGCTCCCATGCCTAGGTTGCATTTGGCATGCATGCCTTATCTCTTGAATTGATTATGATAGAGGTTGGGCCCATTATGTGTTTATGTGCATTTCATTTGACATTGAAAATGCACACTTGGTTTCTTGGGCCATCACGCATTGAAATGTGCGATTGGTGGTCCGAGAATCGAGGACCATCCCCCTTTGAGTCATGAACATGATAAGGAGGGTGTTGGTGCAAATATTTGCTTGAAATGCATTGCCATGCCTTGTCTTGTCCTCTGCTGCTGTCAAAACAGGATTCTGTAGGCATAGATGGCCGACCGACCACATTCAGTGTTGACCGGCCATGAATTGATGGCCGAGAGCTCAATAGATGGTCGATGACCACTTCTCCATGGCCGGTGGTGTTCTTCCTTGGACGGTGACCTTCCACTGTGATCAGAGAGTGTTCCTTGGGACTTGTGCAGTCTTCAGAGGAGAAAAACAGTGCAAATAGAGGCAGCTTGTGCATGGCGTTGGATTTCCGAGCAAAGCCAATCCGAGCATGGTTGCATCCCTCTTCCCAAGGCCTTTTACTACTTTCAGCAGCTTAATTGATTCATTAATTAGTTAAGTGTTGTATAAATTAATTAATTAGCTTGTAGGTTAATTAAATTGTATTATTCTTTCGGTCCCTCCAAGCGAGGGCAAATTTGTAATAAGTGTGGGTGCGTGTGTGCATGTCCTTCAACCCCCACTTCTTTCTCCCTTTTACTTACCTGCTTTGATGGTTAGCATTAGGGCATATTTAATTTAGCATACCTTATGCTATGCATGCGTGCATCCATTCATTTGTATTGCATGCACCGGGCTCGACGCATCATGCTAACTGCATAGTATTTCAAATCTAACTTGAATACGTGTTACTTGTTGCATTCCACGTGCCGCCCTAGGACTAACCGAGCCTATTCTAGTTGCGTTTTGTATGCGATGCATTAGCCATTTTAACATGAACTAGGATCATGCATGATTGCTAACTAATTTCTTGTTTTGGCTCGGAGTACACTGTAAGTGTTTTTATGCTTTGGCATCTTGCATGTATGTGAGTGTTAACATGACAGCATGCTTGCCATGAGGCTAATTGCTTAGTTGATTTACTGCCTGAATGCCTGTGGGTGAAGGTTGGATTGTTTGAATTGGAATAATTCATTGAAATCCGTGTTTTAGCCTACTTGCGAGTAGTAAATTTCAAACCATCTTTCAAACGAGCGGATATGCAATGCTTTGTTCCAAATTAGGCGATCTACTCTATACTTTTGTGTTGTGAGCATCACATAGTAAGATTAGCTAATTAACCGGAATAAGAATGCATAATGTTTTCAAAACTAGATATCTTGGTTAGTAGAGGCCGATCATTGATCGGGCGAGAGGGGGTGCTCATAGCTGACCTTCACCAAGCGTACCCAAGTTCCCAAGCCGAGGCAACTTTGGTGATGACGGACACGTGGCCTTAGGCAACGAGTGAGGGTTTTCTAAATTCCCCCAAAATAAAATATTTAGGTGGCGACTCTGTATCTGGCAAAGCAGTCCATGTTTGGCACTTCTTTACAAAAATCTGTTTTCCAAAACGATTTGCCGGATTTGGACTCTTTGGTGATTTATCAATCTCACATTGCACATTGTGAGATCAGATTAAGAACCGACACAAATCGAGTCCGAACTGTAGCATGAGACCCCAAGGCGCGTCTACACTATGCCTTATGTTTGCAGATATTTTAATATTATAATGTGTTATATGTTTGATTTTCTTTTCTTTCCCTCCAAGTTTTCATTTTCTTTCTCTTCAAGTCTCCAAGTCAAGTCAAGTCTCCAAGTCTTCCAAGGAAATTGCCCACCAATTTCCTTTCATATTCTTATCCACCAAGTCTCCAAGAAACTTATCCACTAAGTGTCTTCTCCTCCAAGACACTTGCCTACCAAGTTTCATCTTCTATAAATTAATCTAACTTCTTATCTTGGAAGGGAGAAGAAGTTTTTGTTGCTTTATTATGTTTTGTGTGAGATTATCAGGCAAATAAAAAAATGTGTATGTGATAAAGTTTTG
Source organism: Camellia granthamiana (assembly GCA_036172215.1). NCBI lineage: Eukaryota > Viridiplantae > Streptophyta > Magnoliopsida > Ericales > Theaceae > Camellia > Camellia granthamiana. Next base: position 30,484,062 of record CM069909.1, read on the forward strand.
GGTTCAACCAATTGTGTAGTATTGGTGAACCATACGACTTAGTCGGACTGTTGTATCTTAGAGGGGACAAGTCCAGGTTTTTTCTACTGCACCGGTGTGAGGCTTAGCCTAACCGCAGAGGGCTTGAATCTCCTTAAAGAGAGCGAATTTCCCTCGCCTTAGCCCTTACAATAGTTATTGTAATTTTTATTATTTGTATTTTCTGGTGTTTTATTTGTAATTATCACCAACAATTTTAAGGAGATTCAATTAGCAAAAATTTATGGAGCCAGTATTGGAGAAGCCCAACAAGAATACCGGCGATCTCAACAAGCCTTTCTGGTTCAAGGGAGCCCATTTCAAGAGATGGAAAGGCAAGGTGCTTTTCTACCTCAGTCTCCTCAAGGTGGCCTATATCCTGACTGAGAAAAATCCGAACAAAGTCCCCACTGAAGAGATGACCGACGAGAAGTATGCCGCTCATCTTGAAAAAATCGAGAAATACAACACAGATGAGTATAAATGTCAGTATTATCTTTTGAATTGTCTTTCGGATCAATTTTATGATTATTATGATACTACTTACACCACTGCCAAGAAAATTTGGAAAGCCTTGCAGAATAAATATGACACTGAAGAGACAAGTGCTAAAAAATATGCTGCAAGCCATTTTTTCCACTATCAGATGATAGATGGAAAATCAGTGGTGGAGCAAGTTCAAGATTTTCATATGCTAGTGGCTGAAGTTAGATCCGAAGACATCAAAATTGGAGGCAATCTTGTTGTAACAGGTATTGTTGACAAACTACCATCATCTTAGAGGGAGTTCCAGATGTCAATGCGTCATAAGCAAAAGGAGACGTCCTGGGAGACTCTAATCACACAGATTCGGGTGGAGGAGGAAGCATGATGACAAGATGCGCTTATGACACAAGAGCATTCCATTGCAAAGGTAAATTTAACTTCTGGAAATACTTTACTTAAAGGTCGATTTCATAAAAATAGTTACTTGAAGCCAGTTAAGAAAATTTGGAAAAATGTTGGAAGGCCACAAAATAAAAATTACCCGAGGCAAAAGAAATGGAACCAAGAACCCCCTTCACAAGATCTGACAATGTGACATGTTTTGTGTGTGGCAAAAGTGGGCATATTGCTTGAACTTGCAAATTTCAGAAACAACAGTCTCGACCACAGGCTAATGTTACCGAGGAACCATTTGTGGCTATAATCACAGATATTTTTATGGTTCAATCTGTGGAAAAGTGGTGGGCAGACTCTGGTGCCAATAGGCATGTCTGCTATGATAAAGATTGGTTCAAAGATTTCACTCCTTTTAACAAGGAGATGACTATTATGCTTGGTGACTCCAGTTTAACCAAGGTGCTCGGGTGTGGGGATGTTGAGCTAAATTTTACCTCTAGACGTGTGTTTGTTTTAAAAGATGTGTCGTACACACCGTTCATGAGAAAAAATTTAATGTCGAGTTATTTGCTCAACAAAGCTGGTTTTAAGCAGACTATTGAATCTGACCAATATATAATCACTAAAAAAGGCATATTTGTGGAGAAAGAGTATGACTGTGATGGAATGTTTAAATTAAATGTTGAGAATAAGAAAGCACATGTTTCTGTTTACATGCTGTCTTCTATGAATTTTTGGCATGCTCGTCTGTGTCATATTAATAGCCGATATGTGGGAGTCATAAGTAGTTTAGGATTAATTCCCAGACTAACAAATAAGTTTGAGAAATGTGAAGTTTACAGTCAAGCAAAAATAACTAAAAGGCCTCATAAAAGTGTGGTGAGAAATATGGAATTGTTAGAATTAATTCACACTGATTTATGTGAATTTGAAGGAATTTTAACACGTGGTGGAAATAGATATTTTATCACTTTTATTGATGATTTTTCAAAATGCACTTATGTATACTTGTTGAAAAATAAAAGTGATGCTTTTGAAAAATTTAAAGAATTCCTTCTTGAAGTTGAAAATCAATTCGGTAAAAAGATTAAAAGATATAGAAGTGATAAAGGCCGGGAGTATGAATCTTTTGGATTTAACTCGTTTGCTCAGTCTTTGGGAATAATCCATGAAACTTCTCCACCATATTCACCTGCATCTAATGGTGTAGCAGAAAGGAAAAATAGAACTTTAACTGATTTAACAAATACTATGCTAATTGAAGTAGGTGCTCCTTCAAATTTGTAGGGAGAAGCAATTTTAACTGCATGTTATGTTATGAATAGAGTGCCACATAAAAAAACAAAAATTACACCTTTTGAGTGGTGGAAAGGGCATAAGCCAAATTTGAGATATTTGAGGGTTTGGGATTGTCTAGCTTTTGTTAGACTTGTGGACCCTAAAAGACCTAAATTAGGTGTGAAAGTTGCCACTTGTGCTTTTCTTGGATATGCAACAAATAGTACAGCCTATAGATTTTTTGATATTGAAAACAAAATAATTTTTGAATCAGGTGATGCAATTTTTCATGAAGAAAAATTTCTTTTTAAATCTAAAAATGGTGGGGGTCAAAATTATCAAGAAAATATTTTATCTGAAACCGGTCTCTTTACTCCTCTTTTACAAAACCAAGATACTGTAGTTTTTGAACCTAGAAGGAGTAAAAGAGCCAGATTAGAAAAAGATTTTGGCCCTGATTATCATGTTTTTAATGTGGAGGAAACTTCATTAACTTTACAAGAAGCTTTGACATCTTCTGACTCTGTTTTTTGGAACGAGGCTGTGAATGATGAGATTGAATCATTATTATCCAATAAAACTTGGGTATTAGTAGATTTACCACCAGGTTGTAAAACTATTGGCTGCAAATGGGTTTTGAGGAAAAAACTTAAACCAGATGGAACTATTGATAAATATAAAGTAAGGCTTGTTGCAAAAGGTTTTAAACAACAAGCAGATCTTGACTTTTTTGATTCATTTCTCCGGTTACTAGAGTTACATCCATTAGATTGTTAATTGCAGTGGCTGCAATTCATGATTTAAAAATTCATCAAATGGATGTTAAAACAACCTTTTTAAATGGAGACCTGGATGTTCAAATCTATATGGATCAACTTGAGGATTTTGTGGAACCCGGTCAAGAAAGCAAAGTGTGCAAGCTAGTTAAATCCCTAGATGGCTTAAAACAGGCCCCCTAAACAGTGGCATGAGAAATTTGATTCCTGCATGATTGAAAATGGCTATAAAACGAATGAATGTGATAAATGCATCTCCTATAAATCTGAAGAAAATTCACATGTCATTATTTGCCTCTATGTGAATGATTTACTTATATTTGGCTTAATTTGCATATCACCGTGGAAACTAAAAATATGTTTAGTAGCCATTTTGATATGAAAGATCTTGGTGAGGCTAATTATATTTTGGGAATGAAAATTACCAAAGCCTGTGATGGTATATTTCTTGATCAGTCGCATTATGTTGAGAAAATTTTGAGAAAATATAATTTTTATAAGTGCAAGTATGTTCTTACTCCTTTTGATCCTCATGTGCGTTTATTTCCTATTGAAAATGATGAGGATGTAATTAATCAAATGGAATATGCTAGTATAATTGGTAGCTTGCGTTATGCGACTGACTGTACTAGACCTGACATTGCCTACGCAGTTGGAGTACTTAGCAGGTTTACTAGCAAGCTTGGCAGTGATCACTGGCTAGCCATTGAGCGTATTATGAAATATTTATCTGGTATCATAAAATATGACTTGTTTTATAATAAGTATCCTACAGTACTTTAAGGTTACAGTGATGCTGATTGGAATACCTTGTCAGGTGATTCATTATCAACCACTGGTTACTTATTTACATTGGGAGGTGGTGCTATAAGTTAGAAATCAAAAAAAAAAAAAAAACTATTATTGCTAATTCAACAATGGAGGCTGAGCTTATTGCTTTAGCTACAGCCAGTGAAGAAGCAAATTGGTTAAGAGATTTGTTAAATGAAATCTCTTGTTGGGAAAAACCGATTTCATCTATATTGATTCATTGTGATAGCACCGCAGCAATTGGTCAAGTTAATAACCATTATTATAACGGTAAATCTAGACCTATCAGAAGAAAACACAGTACTGTAAGATCTTATATGAATAATGGCATCATAAATGTGGATTATATTAAATCTGGTGATAATCTTGCAGATCCATTAACTAAGGCCTTAGCAAGAGATAGAGTCTGGAATACATCGAGGGGGAGTTGAAGCCCATTGAATATAGCATGAGCCATGTATGAGGATACTCAACCCAGGGACTAGAGATCCTGTAACTAGGTTCAATGAGAAAAACGATCATATGATGGCCGTGAGAAATGCACTAAATTACTTTTTACCCATCCCTATGATGTAAGTGCATTTATCTTGTAACGTTGTAGAGTTTGAGTTATTAAAAAACTCTTAATGAATTTCTGTAGCTCTTATTGAGTGGGGTGTCATAGTTACAAGAGCACCCTTGACAGAATTCACCTATGTGAGTGTGGTAGTGGGGCCGCTACCTATGAGATTTGGGCTAATTCTCAAACACACTCATAAATCCTGGGATCGCACAAAGCCGTAATGTGCTGGCTCTTAAAGCTTATGTGAACTCCTGTAATATTATGTGTGTGCAATAATTATTTATTTCCCTTAAGCAGTCATAATTCAATGCTAAGCATACTATTGGCTCTGGAGTAGATATTATTGTTTCACTAATGGAGGTTTAATGCAGAGCACACCTACCATGATGCATAATATCCTTATTTGCCTAATAATCTCAGTTTTTTGTTACCTATAATATTAAAATAGGTGGGGGAATGTTAGCAGATATTTTAATATTATAATGTGTTATAGGTTTGATTTTCTTTTCTTTCCCTCCAAGTTTTCATTTTCTTTCTCTTCAAGTCTCTAAGTCAAGTCAAGTCTCCAAGTCTTCCAAGGAAATTGCCCACCAATTTCCTTTCATATTCTTATCCACCAGGTCTCCAAGAAACTTATCCACTAAGTGTCTTCTCCTCCAAGACACTTGCCTACCAAGTTTCATCTTCTATAAATTGATCTAACTTCTTATCTTGGAAGGGAGAAGAAGTTTTTGTTGCTTTATTATGTTTTGTGTGAGATTATCAGGAAAATAAAAAAAGGTGTATGTGATAAAGTTTTGGGTTCAACCAATTGTGCAGTATTGGTGAACTATACGACTTAGTCGGGCTGTTGTATCCTGGGGGGACAAGTCTAGGTTTTTTCTGCTGCACCGGTGTGAGGCTTAGCCTAACCGCAGAGGGCTTGAATCTCCTTAAAGAGAGCGAATTTCCCGTGCCTCAGCCCTTACAATAGTTATTGTAATTTTTATTATTTGTATTTTCTAATATTTTATTTGTAATTATCACCAACACCTTATTATTTCACTTTCTCTCTTTGTTAAAATTTCGAGCCATCACATTTGAGCATTGCAAGGTTTGTCTCTAAACTTTATGGATCCATAAAAATTGAAGACCGTCTAATCTCTTCATATATATATATATATATATATATTTTGGAGTTTTCTTAGGTGTGCAACCCACAAAAGGTGTAAGTGGGTTGCACACCATGTGCCACTTACACAAAAGGTGTAAGTGTAAGTGTAAGGTGTAAGTGTAAGGTGTAAATGTAAGGTGTAAGTTGCACACCATGTGCCACTTACACAAAAGGTGTAAGGTGGAAGGTATAAAAGGTGTAAGTATAAGGTGTAAGTGTAAAGAATAAGGTGTAAGGTGTAAGTTGTACACCATAACCAAACCCATATATTTTTATTGGTTTCATATGTATGTATATATATATTAAGGACCTACCACGCCAGCAATATAACATTAAATATAAAGATAAGTACTATCTTATCAAAAAAATTATACAGAATATGTAACCAGAATGATGTGGTAATGATATCAATGAAAGGAAAAATGCTTTAATAAATATTTTGATTTAAAATAGTAAAATTTACATGTACTACATTATTCTGTATAGACTTTTTGTATAAATTTTCTATTTCACCTTATAGCATATATGTATATATAATATTTGTGTGTATATATATACTTGTAGCTATATATACATATCCATATATGCATATTTTTTTTATTATACTTGTATACTACTTGTATATATATATATATGTATCTACATATGCATATTTTAATTTATTATAGTTATATACTACTTGTATATAGTGGTGGAGCCAGAAAATTAAATTACAGGGGGCATTTATTAATTACAATAATTTTTACAAAAATATTTCACGTAAATTTTTACGATTGATTTCAAGAAATATCCAAAAAAAAAAAAATTAGTGTGTTTGGTTTCAGTTTTCTGAATTTAGTTTTTTGAAAATTGAGTTTTTTTTAATTTTCGTATTTTTTTGTTCTTAGTGAATATTTTTTGAATTTTAAGTAATTTTTTTACTTTTTTAGATACATCTTACTTAGGTATATTTAAATAGTAAAATATTTGTGAAAAAATATTTTAAAAATTTAATAAATATACAAAAATACAAAAAATATACTGAATTTTCCTTTTTTTTTGTATTTTTTGGTATTTAATGTATTTTTTTAATATTTTTTTCACAAATATTATACTTTTTAAGTGTCTTTATGTTAGGTGTGTCTAAAAATTAAAAAAAAAATTTGCTTAAAATATTAAAAAAAATTTATTGAAAACATTAAAATACTAAAAATAAAAAAGTAGAATTTTCTGAAAACTGGAAACAAACAAGCTGAATGTTATTTGTAACTAGTGTATCATGGACAATAAAAAAAATATGGATATAAGCCTTAAAATAAATTATATAATGATAAATTATTTTTTGATACAAAATTTGATTAAAAATTCAATATAATGGTAATACCATGTCATCATTGATATGTGATATCACCCACTAATGGTAAATAAACACATAGAGAGTGAACCTCATATGTCAAATATAACTAATAATCCAATAAATTTCATATATTTATAGTGAGATTATTTACACTTGCATATCACTAATAATGACATCGCCGTTACATTAAAAAAAAATTCATAGCTAATATGATTTATTTATAGTAGTTTCTTTATTTTCAATCAAAATAACCATTATTGTTCTCATAATTTTTAAAATATCATTGACATTTCACTTTAATAATATTTTTGTAATTTTTTATTTAAAATATTTTTTTTATGTTTACAAAAACAAAAAATCTTAAAATCCAGGGACACGTGACCCCCCGATCCCATGCTTCCTCCGCCGCTGCTTGTATATATATATACATCTGCATATTTTATTTTATATTATTTGCTTCAACCTCACATCCATTCTATACTACCCACATCACCTTTTTATTTTCAATGTTACCTGTGTGTATTAAAAAAAAAAAAAAAAAAGGATGAGCAAAGAAACAAAAAAATAAAATTCCAAATTTTTGGTTTGAATCAATAAAAAAAAAAAAAAAAAAAAAAAAGAGAGAGAGAGAGAGTTTTCCTTAACAAAAAACAGAAAAAGAAAAAAATGAAAAGAAAAGAAAAAGGCTAAAAAAAAAAAGAATTTCAAAAAAGACTTCTTTAAAAAATCGAACTACAATTGGACCTAATTCCTACAAAAGGATACATAGGCAGCCATGTGGCTCGGTCCGAATATTTCTAATTTTCATTTTTATCTTTCTTTATCATCAAGTTCAAAAAGGCTTCTTTCAAAAATCGAACTACAATTGGACCTAATTCCCATAACAGGATACGTAGGTAGCCATGTGGCCCGGTCCAAACTTTTTCTGTTTTTATTTTTGTTTTATCTTTGTCTTGTTACCATTTTAATATCATAATAGTGCTAATCAATCTCTTCCAAAAAAGGTTAATTTTCGAAACCACACGTTGTTCTTATGAGGAGATAAAATCACACTTCGTGATTACTACTAGTCATTGAAATCAAAAGCGATTCAGTAAAATTCAAGGATCAACATCTAGGCAATTTAGTACCAAAAGGGTGATGTGAAGTGCCTAATACCTTCCCTATTTGTAACAGTAAATCCCTGAACTCGACTCCAGTTTTCACAGGTCAAAAATGGAAGTCATTTTTCAAAATAAGGCCCATTATTGGTTTGAGTTTTCTGAATTAAGTTTTTTAAAAATTGAGTTTTTTATTTTTCATGTTTTTTTGTTTTTAGTGAATATTTTTAAAATTTTAAGCATTTTTTTTTTACTTTTTTAGATGCACCTTACTTAGATGTGTCTAAAAAGTAAAAAATTTGTGAAAAAATATTTTAAAAAATTAATAAATACAAAAAAATGTACTGAATTCTCGTATTTTTATATTTTTGTATTTTTGGTATTTAGTGAATTTTTAAAATGTTTTTTTCACAATTTTTTTACTTTTTAGGTATATTTATGTTAGGTATATCTAAAAATTTTAAAAATTGCTTAAAATATTAAAAAAATTCAGTAAAAATAAAAAAACACGAAAAACAAGAAAGTAAAATTTTCTGAAAACTGTTTTTAGAAAAATGAAACCAAACTTACTCAATTCTAAAATTATTTTCTTTAAAAATAATACTCCCTCCATCCCAAACTATTAGTTCCTTATTCCATTTTTCATTATCTCAAAATATTAGTGCTTTTTCAAAAATCAAGTATAAAAATAATATAAATTTTCTATTTTGCCATTCTTTTAAATTCTTTAAAAACATAAAAAGTACAATTATGACATTGATATTCCCTAAAACATGTACTATCAAAGGGTAATTTTGGAAAATTAATTTTTTTAAAGTACAATAATTGTACTACCAAAAAAAGTTAAATTCTCCAAAAGGAACCATTATTTTGAGACGGAGGGATTAATTAAAACTGTCTTCTTTGAAAATAATTTTTAGGTGACCTAACACACTTAAAACCCCATGTTAGGTGGCGACTCCTACTTTTTAAAATTTCAAGACCTCAGTCACATTGTCAATTCCATTTCAATTCGTTGCATTAAGCTAAAGATGTTCTAAAACTCCTTTTTCTTTTTGTAAAAAGCGAGGGATGAAAAATTTGGACGCGATAGCTGGCGACTTCGCTGGAGACACTTAGAGGATTTGGGCTATTTTTATTCTCTTTTATTTGATCCATTTTTGGTTTCATGACTCCTCATATTTTTCTATATATAATATATATTTTAGGGAGATGCACCAGTAAATCCCTAATTTCAATCTTGTGACCCATTTGGTCCTACTTTTTTTCTTATAATCCAAATAGTCCCAATGTAGTGTTAATGACAACATTACCCATCAGTTTGACTCTGCTTACCAACGTGTAATATGGGTATTTAAGGAATAGTCCGATGTGGATTTTACGTAAATGCCCAAACGTCATTGTTTGATGATGTTTGTTGTCTCTCCAAGCATATCGGAAACGAAGAGACGTGGATGGGAGATTGCACATTATTCCGATGTTAATGGCGTGATGTTAGGCGTCGAAGTTGAAGCTTCCATATTGGGGATTTGAAATCGTTGTGGATTGGCGTAATAGAATAGGAATTTGCATTTTACTGGAAAACCTAACGAATACGAAACCAATTCTCTCCCCTTCTGTTGATACATCGATACCAGCAAATTGGTTGCCAGTGAAAGTTTTCTGCTTTGTAGCATCGTCCGTTAAGCCATTCTGTAAACCGGTAGAAGTGACTGTGGTTCGCGATAATGTCTCCAGGTATGATAGTCGTTGCTTACGGTAGTGTTGGTGCTGATGGGTTTTGACAAAAATGCGATGTCTGTATTATTTGGTTGCATGTTTGATGTTGTGGTAATGTTTCTGTGATCAATGTAATAGTAATCTTAATGTGTTTTTGCGGGTGGGTTTGTGATGTAGTTATGGTCTTTTTTTTGGGGGGCATTTGGTCCTGAATTTATGGGGTTAATTTCGTAAGGATTTTTTCGGTTTTTACATTGACCAAACTAGTCGTATGTTTGACTGTGTGATAATGTATATTTGTTCGTAGTGACGTTGATGTTAATGTAATGTTTGTAGTTGGGTTTCTGCAGGGGGTTTCTGTTTTGTTGTTTGTGGCCAGGGCCCTGCATTTGTGGGGGTTTTTTGTAAGGATTTGTGGGTATTTTGTATGTTTTTGTGGGGTATTTACATTGATCAAGGGTAATCCCATTTTTTAGATTAGGGTTCAATTATATTTTGGTGGGGTTTTTTATTGGTGTGTGATTAGTTGTGTTGGAATGATAAAATGTGTTACTCAACATTGTAGGGGAAGTAAAGTAAGCACGCATGTGTAAGTTTTTTTAAATGAGGGAACATCACCTGCAAATGTGGATGGGTTTTGCATCAGTTCGTGATTATGGTTCGATGTTTACAATGTAATGTAGTGTAAAATAGTGAACTTTGTTCGGTTGAACGTGATAATGCATTGTTTTTCCTGGTGTTTCATGTAATACGCAAAAGATTTTGTGATTTCGAATGGGTTGCTCAAACGAACGCTGCTGCGTAATGTTAATGGATAATTTGTGCTTCACGTTCTTGATGTTCGATTGTGGTTGAGTAGATGAGTTAATTTGTTGTTTTGCTTGGTGGAAGTGTTTGTTTGTGGGCTTTAATGAGGTGGGTCATGCATGAGTAATGTTCAAATACTGTTGCAGTAATGTATTTAATGAATTGATTTAATGTACACGAAACTATGTTACAGGTAACAGCAAAAGTAGGAATGGTAAGCGGAACACTGGGACGATGTCACCCCAAACATCAACACGGCTGGCGCCGAAAAAACAATCAAGACTGTCATTCAAAAAGCAAAAAGGGCCCATTGACAATGTTCGGAAAGCTAATGTTGATCCGTCAAAGTTAATGTACCGATCCAACATATCCGGTCTGATTAGCACAGTGCTTGAATTAGAGTTACGTGATGGACACATTAGACAGCTGAAGAAAACTCCGTTCTCAGTTATGATAGATGCTATTCGTGCTCACGTGCTTGATCCAAAAGCGTTCAAGAAGTGTGATGCTACGGTTTGTCGAATCATTCAATGTTACAATCCCAACGATGAGAAGTTCCACATTGGTCATCAACGAACATGTTGGACATCGTTTTCGGAAAGCTTCATAAATAGTGAAACACAATTTAAATAACAGAATAGAACACATACAATGTTAATAACACAGCGTTGTCACCCATCCTGCCTCTAAAACCACTTTTGAAGAACAATGTGAAAACAATTTAAAAAATGGTTACCAATAATAAATGACGAAACCAATGTTAATCAATTAAAAAAGAGGAGAAAAATTAGCCACCAATTAACATGGTTTACATCGTTTTCAATGAAGGGAAACCAAAAATTACCCACAGCAGAATATTCGGACACGAAAGAGGAGAAGGAAATGGCCACCAAAAAAAGGTCAGAAACAGAAATGGTGAAAAATTATTTTGAAAACAGAATATTCGGCACTGATGGATCAGATACAGCGGAGGAAGGGAAATAAATAAAAACCAACAAAAAAACACAGTCGTTCTTTAAAAATAACCCAGATCAGTTTGCCCACACCAAACCGATAACCTGCACTGTACAATTGGTTTGTGAAACAAACGGAAGCAATCGGAAAATAAGCCCACCACCGGAATAAATAATGGTAACCGTTTCATGCATCCAAAAAACAATTGAGAAAACAATTTCAATGAATAATAACCATGGTTTTCCACGTCAAAATATGAAAGCAATGTTTATCAACAAGCACATAATGTTAATCAATAGAGAACCAGTATAAAATGGCCATCTACGAAAATGAGATAAACCGATTCCGGACAGATTAAAAAATTGGAGAAAAACAGTGTCAGTAATGTTCAAAAATCTGCACATACAATTAACATCACCGAACCAATAAAACATAAACAAATGTTCAAACGAGTAAACATACAAAGGGTAGTGAATGTTGAAAATGGCACTCACCAACTCAGTTGATTGTTAGAACAATGAAAACATTGGAACTCAATCCCCAAAAAAACGTAATGTTGATTCCCCTGTTGAATGTTAAAAGAAACTGACATGGAAAGGGTATAGAAGTCTTATCAAATAGAATCAAATGACATCCCTAAAAATCTGCCAATATAATAGGACTAAATGGTGTATAAGAAATTTGGTAGGACTAAATGGTTCACCTTTCTATCATATAGGATTTATTGGTAATTTTTTCTATATTTTATTGGAACACTATTGAGTTATTTCTTATTCTTTTGTAGCATAAATAAATGATGGAAGGCATGATCAAATATAGAGCTTCATGATTGTTAAGACAAGAGGGACATTTGTAAAATAAAAAAATATGTAAAGGGATTTATTATTATTGTTGTTATTATTATTTAGGGATGGCACCCCGTCATTTAAAAAAAATAAATAAATGCACCCACTCTCTCAGCATGTTCACATGTGCATAACATACTCGCTTGTAACCTTTTGGGAAAGTATGAAGGGAGGTCGTTATCGGATGTAGCTTCTACACCGAATCTTTTCCTACTCAAATCACCAATCTGTGAAGGTTCCACTTGTGGGACTGGAGGTTTGAAAATTTGGGAACCAAACCTCTGTTTAGGAGCTGCATTCGTTAACCTACTCATGTTGCACATATCTCTCTTGCGAAGGACCTCCTAAACTTTGTACCATGAGGAACGCTTGGTTTTAAAAAAAAAAAAAAATAGAATAATAACAAGGGGTGCCATTGTGTACTTTTTTTGTAATTACATTTGTCATCATGCATTGCAAAGTCATCTCTTTGACAGGTGTTTCAAGTAACTCGAGCCATTGTATTGTATTTCATGCATTGTCAGCCCTAATTGAAATGGCCAAGGCCACCTCACATAGGACAACCTACCAAATATTCTCAACGGTACCCATATCCTAGACATGCATTGACTGTACACCCATATGAGATAAGCCTTGTCTACGTCTCAAGATTGGGTCAGAGAGTTCCACCACTCTAAATATCATCAAGCCACCTTTCTGTGCAACAGTTGAATGACAAGACCTTATCCAAATTGTGACCAAAACAAGCTCTATGCTAATTTAAACTATCACTGATTAATTGTAGTATGGTGGAGGGTTTGCCCAACTCATAATCAAGTTACTGAAACGTTAAACTTTGTTTAGGACACTTCGACATGTCGTTGTTATTAGGCAATTATACAATTATCTTTGGTCAGGTAACAATTTTTGCCTGGTCAAAAATGAGATTTTCATTTTGCCAAATCACAAAGCAGTCTTGACTTAACTACAATCAAATCATTGTCATTTTTTTGTTGTTACAACGAGAACTAAGGTTTTTCTTGACAACTTTTGGACAATACGTTGCCTGACTGCATTTTCAAGTTGTTGATCATTGGAGTTCTAGGTTGGGGCTCATGAGAATGTGACTGGGTCAGAAGAAAGGTTGGGCCTTATGATAACCTGACTGCGAGTGCATGAACATCATATGCTCATGTCACCATGTGAGTAACAGAAGTCATTCCTCGAAAAAAACATGCAAATGTTTCTCCAAGGAAGAAGAACGGACAATTCATTTGAGACATCAATAAGATCTTGAGATGGTTCTTCTGAATTTAATGAAGTCCATAGGTAGGTGAATGAGCTCATGAATGTTGTCCAGACTTGACTGCTATCCAGAGATTGCCAACTATTTCATCCACCAGAAACAACTACTGGAATGAGGCAAATACCGCTACCTGGAGGTTATTCCTGTGGCAAGGCCTAGTAATACAACAGTTCCTTATGGTCTTTTGGTACAAAACCCACAAGCTCCTTTGACTGGACTAGTATAATTTGTGCTGCCCATTGTTCACATTCCGCAAGCTTAACTGTTACCACCCATTATACCAATTGAATGTCATGCTTACAAGCAAAATGAGTCTGATGGAGAGGACATTTCTCACTTGCTTGATGTATCATGGAAAGTGGAAAGAGAAAGTGTTGGCCTAAAAATTTCATGCCCTTCAAAGCACATCCTAGTCAATGCAAAGAGCCTTCCATGTATTCAATCATCTATACTCGTATCCAGACCATCCATCGCTTAGAAAGTTCAAAATCCTTGGCTTTGCCTAGTTCAATGGCACGGAGAATGAAATTTCTTTGATTAACTCAAACTCTATGTTGGGGCCATTATGTTGAGATGCACATGATAGTACTCTTTGTTCTTAAATTTTTTGATGCTGCATTACAGGATTAGTCTTGCTGTAGTTTGCCCGCTTAAATGTATACAAGATCCACACATCGATGAGTTTTTCGAACTTATTCTTTGCACAATGCTAGCATAATTGCGAGCTCACCATTGACCATTGCACCTTACTAGGCATGAGCTGTAATTCTGAGGAATCATTTCTGGAGTATGCCCTCAGGTTTAGGGAATCTACTGCTCAAGTGCATCCAATATTGATTCTGCCATAGCATGCCTGCAAAGGCTTGTGCTTCAACAAGTTGTGTATCAGTATCAGGCATACTTTCACCCAAATCAGCCTCCAAGGTGAACTTATTGAAGCCACCATTAAGTTTGGTTGCATAATTGATATTGCTACCCAAAGTCACAGAGAGTTCTCATCCTCTATGGGAAAGCTTGAGACCAAGGAATCTGAGCAGAATAAGGGGCAAGTAGCCATCATCCGTCCTACAGTTAAGTATGGGAGAGGCCAATATGCCCCCATTACTTCAACCAACATCAGTACAACCAAGCTTTGCTTCAATGATCATGGGTATCTTAAAAAAAAGAAAACAAAAGAAAAAGAAGTTAGGAGTATAATCTTTGGCTATCAATAGAGCCAAGACAAGTCATCATCGGCTCGTATCTGGTTAAATTACACCTTCTGAAGCTAAGCCCACTCCTACTTCTCTCCCCATAAGGGTTCTTGGGCTTAAATGTGCATATCATTTAGTCCAAGCAGGACACTAATGGCAAGTCTTGTTTCACTACAAGACATAAAGACGGTGGTGACATAAACAAGTGAACCTAATTAACTAATCCCATGTCAATGATAACCGCATACCTCTAGGTACTCAGGTACACATGAAGGTTGGTAATTGTTGGCTACATATTTTGTACAAGCCAATCACAAATTCGACGCGTGGCAGAATGAGGGTAATATAGGAAGACTATTCAAGTCTTCAATCCTAATCGTACATGTGGCATTTAATTTTGGTTATGTTAAGATCTGAGTAGCAGTGGATCAACAATGAGATGCAAGGTGATGTGGCTTCAACGGTTACTCACATTTAAATTCAAAATTAAGAGGGAAGTCTAACTGCAAGAGACAGCATAGTGGAGCTAATTATAAGGGCGTGATCAACGATCATGGAGGAGCAGTTCGACGGTTGGAAATGCAGTTCGATGGTCATTCTTGAGAAGTATAAATAGCAGAGAAGACCCAGAAAAAAGACCCAGACTCAGATCCAACAAACCAGCCTTACTTTACATATTTTTCTTTCAGTTTTACATTTCCAGTCTTTACATTTCCTGTTCTTTACATTCCTGTACTTTAAATTCCTGCACTGCACTTCATTGATAGGAGTAGTTTCAAGTAGATTGTCGCTGTAAACCTCTACGAGGCTGAGTTTGGATCATTATAAGTTTTTCATACTAGTGAAATACTTCAATTGCTCTTTATTTAACTATTCTTGTGCTTAAATTCTCCTAAATAAGGCCACCAATAAAAATCCTCTTCATTGAGGCTGAAAGAACTATAACACAATCGTCTGATAATTGGTTGGCAATTAAAATTCTGTAAGGACTGATTGATCCTTACTGGCACGCTCGCAATTACAAAAATAACCTTCGAAAGCCAAAAAGCCAATATATATTTTTGGCATGCCCAGTGGGACTAATTGAAATGGCTAGACGTAGGAGACAAGGAGAAAATGAACGCTTGGAAGAAGGCGTGGAAGGAGAGGTAGAAATACCTAATCCAGGGGATAATGTGATAACACATCCTGTGGAAACTCCTATTTTATCAAAACCTATGGTCGAACAGACCAGCACTTCGGAGCAAGAACCACATGTTCATAGTATTGGACGAAACCAAGGAATTGGACCATCCACTGTTCCATCTATCCAGCCAATAAATCCATGTGATGGCCTAGTAGATGCCATGGGATAACAATTAATGAACACAATGGAAAGGTGGGCAACATCCTTTTTGGATCGAATGAATAACCACCAACCAACAAATGCAAGACACATGGAGGAATTAAATGTCCCTCAGCAAAGATTGGCTAGAGATAAACAGCCTATGAAAGTTAATGGACATTCTAATGGTCAAACTAGTAATCAGAATTATGAAAGACCACCACCTCAGTCTTGGTACGAACCCATTTCGAGGCCTATAGCAGGCCAAAATGCCTCAATGTTTAACAGTGAAGCCATGCAAGTTGGTGGATCTGGCCCAGTACAAGAGAATGGCATAAGAATGGTTCCAAATCCCACATTCGAAGCCATACCTGGCACTAGAGGGTACAATAATCCCTTATTCGAATTTATACCCGGGGGGTTGGAAGGTTTTCCCACAAATGGAAGGAACACAACACCTATTCTAGCACCTTTCGCAGGTCCCTTCGCAGGACAGGCTCAAAGGGGTTGCCCACACCCCCAACAGCAACTTGCACCACAAGGACAACCAGTTCCAAATGTACCACCCTATAGACCAAGAGGACCACAAGCACAAGTTTGTCCACCAAATCCTGTGTTTGTCCCCCCAGTAGTGGTTCAGTAGGCACAAAATATGGTCCCTAGGGACCAAATTGCTGATATTGTTAGGGAGATATGTGGACCAATGGCTCGGGGGGTCCAAACTCCTATGTACAGAAAACCATACCCAGAATGGGTCGACAGGGTACATGAATACCCAAGGGGTTTCAGGATACCAGATTTTGCCCTTTTTTATGGGAATGGAAACCAATCAACAGTAGATCATATTGCTAGGTTTGCTGCTCAATGTGGTGAATTTACTAATCATGACTATATGAAGTTGAGACTATTCCCAAACTCTCTAACTGGGGAAGCATTTGTATGGTACATTAACCTTACACCTGGCTTCATTCAGACTCGGCAACAAATGGAAGAGGCATTTCATGCCCAATTCTTCCAATCGGAGCCAGAAGTTTCCATGGCAGACTTGGCAAGATTGAGTCAAAGGCCTGAAGAGAAGGCTACTCAGTTTATTGCCAGATTTAAAAGGGCTCGAAATAAATGTAGAGTTATCCTGCCAGAGCCAGAATTCGTAAGATTGGCCCAAAATGGCTTAGAGTTCAGGCTTCGAAAGAAGTTTGACTCAACTGAATTTAGAGACCTGGTGGAACTAACCAATAAGGTGTCTAGGTATGAAGCATTACTAGAGGAGGAACAGGATCGAAATAATGTATCGTACAAGACATAGTGCCTGTTTGGTGCAGCTTAAAAGCTGCTTATTTCAGCTTTCAGCTTAATTTAAGCTATTTTGATGTGTTTGGTTTAGCTTATAGCTTTTTGGAAGTCAGAAATCAGCTTATTCTTTGAGTGGGGCAGGAGATGCTTAATTTATAAGTCAGAAATCAGCTTATGTTATAGCTATAAGCTATAAGCACTTTCCCACAGCTCTACCAAACAGGGCCATACTATAGAGATCCTAATTATGAGATCGATGCAGCAGAGATTGTGGGGAAAGAACCTGTAATCTGTGAAGCATTAATTCATAAGGATACAACAATTGATCAACAGTTTAAAAAGAAAGACCTTCATAGGAAGTACTCTTTCGATTTAACTAAGGCAGATGACATTTTTGATCATTTGCTTGCGGCCAACTTCCTTAAGTTACCAAAAAGAGTAAAACTTCCATCTCCAGATGAACTTAAGGGAAAAGTTTATTGTAAATGGCATAACTCTTGGTCTCACTTGAGTAAAAACTGCATTGTTTTTCGAGACAGGATCCAAGAACAAATTCGGAAAGGAAGTTTGAAATTCCCAGCCAAAACAGAAAAGGCCATGGGGATCGACAGTAATCCATTTCCAGAGGTTGGAGAAAGCGCAGCTAATGTTGTTGTACCAAACTTTCAGAATTTATCTCTGCAGGAATTGGAAGAGGTCAATGTGCAGATGCCTATTGCCAATCAGACAACTACCAAGAAGGACATCAGAAATCTACCAGCTATTGGACAAGATTTCTCACACCAGAGGGAAGACTCTGATGAAGAAGCACTGGATGATGATTCCCTAGAGGCAGCCATAATGCAGAGGATGTGTCCCAGGTGCAGACTGAGTTATAAGTGGTTGAAAGGCCTTCCAGTTGATGGGAAGCAATATTATAGGGATGTGCAGAGGCGTCCCAAACCAACCAATGCTTCTAATAAAAGGCCGTATCCGGCTAGTGTTAGGCAGCAGCCATTAGTGGTTGAGCCTGCAGTTGATAGAATGCATGCTAAAGGCAAGAGGCCCTTATATGAGTCCAGGCCACCGAACTATTACAGAATGGAGAGCAGTCATTCTGAAAGAAGACTGGAGAAGAGTTCAGGTTTTGAGATCAAAGCCAGAGATTGGTCCCCTAGACCAGCCTCACGCAGGACAGAAAGTGGTCACCTTCATCGAAGGCCTGAATCAGGCTCGAAACTTGAGGTCAGGGCCAAGCAATTGCCTTCACAGCCAGCTTCGAAGATGGCTTCGAAGGAAGAAAATGGCAGCTCAACATCTGGGTCAGTAAGTTCGTAGATACCTGGAGTTCCAGATTGGTTTGTGATGCAGAACAAACTTAGGGAAGTGCCTACCCAAAGGGATGTTGGAAACCAAGGTAGGATGGTTAAGCCTCCTTTGGTAGCCCCCAACAATTGGGTATTGCTTAAACACCCAAAAACGAATGAACCAGATATGGTCCCCGTAATTTCCAGATAACAAAGGAGGAAAATTCAGCGTAGGTACACCCAGTACCAGCAAGACCTGAAAGAAAGTGGAGAGAGTTCTTCATTGATCCAGACCAAAGGAAAGAAGAATCTAAAGTCAGACCATACTCCAAAGCCAACTCTACAAAGCAAGGTGGGTTGCAACAAAGAACAGTTGGCTAAGGTTCATTCTGAACTAAAAGCCAGAGAGAAGGCTAGCTTAGCAGGATTGGAGAAAGTTCTGATGGAGAGTAGTAGCGAGACAGAAGAAGAAATTGGCATAAGCCAAAAGAAAGAAATGGTGGAAGAAGAAATATTCGAAGCCTTCATGGCCGAGCAAACATTTTTGGTTGAAAAACCAGTCCAGGAAAACCATTCGAAGGAACCTGTTAGCAATAAAGTGCCAGAATGCAGCATGTAGGATGCTTCTGAGGTAACTGATCAAGGTAGCCAAAAGGGGAAACACGTACAGCCAGCCATCCAGTTTGGCTCGTTTCCTCCAGTATCAGTGAACATGGTGCATATACTACCTCATGAGTTCCAAGCTGGAGATGAGAACCAAGATGGTCAAGAAATTGACCCAATTCCAGTCTCTAGTTAAGACTCACAAGTGAGTATGGTACAGGATAATTCCGGAATGGCTACCCCAATGGAAACTGAATATGAGAGCGAAGAAGAGGTGAGCATTAACCTCTCATATCCTTTTGAGTATCCCTCGAATTCTATGACACAACATATCAAGCCTTTGTATATCAAGGCTTTCTTCGATGGGATACAATTGAACCGAGTCCTGATAGATAATGGGGCAGCAGTGAACTTACTACCGAAATCTTCTTTGAAGAAACTAGGGAAAAAGAATCCCAGGTTGATCCCAACCAGCACAACCATTGCTGGTTTCGCTGGAGACAAATAGATGGCTCAGGGAATTCTACCCATCAACTTGAGTGTGGGAACCAGGGACTGCATGACAACATTCTTCGTAATCGACAGTAATGCTAAATACAATGCTTTACTTGGGAGAGATTGGATTCACACTAACAAATGTGTGCCTTCCTCTTTGCATTAGAAAATAATGATGGCTTTGGGCAATGGAGAGACAGAGGAAATTGATGCAGATCCTCAACCCTTCATAGCCTGTGCAGACTTCGCAGAGGCCAAATTGTATATTGAGGGAGTGACACCACTCAGTATACTGAGGAAACCTGATGGCTCAGCCGAAGTGACGGCTGATGAGAAAGTGACACACCTGAAGCACTTAGTCTAGGAGAGTGATGATGAAGAGGTTGTCGTTAAGGATGACAATGATGCCTGGTTGTAGGCAAAGAAATGAAGTCCAAGAAGCCAAATCTTTGGCTCTAATTAAATTCTCAACATTGGATGTAAAATCAATAGTCCAGAAAGTACAGGAGCAAGAGAAAGAAGCCATGATAATTGGCTGCAAACAGGAGCAACAGCAGGTCAGAGTTTTGGCCCTTGATAAATACTGTGCATTGGACATTGAAACAAAAGTCCAGGAAATACAGGAAGAAGAAGCCTTATGGACAGATTTTGTCTATGAGGAGGAGGGTAAAGATGTTGAAATAAGGAACCTGGGAACAGAACAAAGCAAGGAGGTTGCTTCGAAGCTAGAAGAAATCAAAGAAGAAACTTCAATAAGTTCTCAGACACAAGACCCCTTAGAATAAGTAAACTTAGGGGAAGGTTCTATACAACAGCCCACCTATATAAGTGCTTGTTTGAAAGTTCTGGACAGGGACCAGTTGTTGGTTGTCCTGAAGAAATATAAAGATTGCTTTGCATGGTCTTATAATGAACTACCAGGATTGGATAGGTCATTAGTGGAACATAGGCTCCCTATGAAGCCCAATTTCAAACCATACAAGCAAAAACCAAGGAGAATGAGTCCAAAAGTGATTCAGAAAGTTAAGGAGGAGATTCTTAGACTACTCAAGGCAGGCTTTATTAGGACAGCCAGGTATGTTGAATGGCTATCTAATATTGTGCCTGTAGTTAAGAAGAATGGCAAAATGAGGGTTTGCATTGATTTCAGAAACTTAAATCTAGCAACTCCAAAGGATGAGTACCCTATGCCTATAGTAGATTTGCTGGTAGACAGTTCAGCAGGGCATCAAATTTTATCAATGATGGATGGGCACTCTGGTTATAACCAAATCTGCATTGCAGAGGAAGATGTCCACAAAAGAACATTTAGATGTCCTGGGAATATTGGCACCTTCGAATGGGTTAAAATGCCATTTGGCCTGAAAAATGCTGGGGCTACATATCAGAGGGCTATGAACACCATTTTTCATGACCTCATTGGAGGGTATTTAGAGTGTTATATTGATGACATTGTAGTGAAATCCCAATCCATGGAGGAGCATCTGTTTCATTTAGAAGCAGCTTTTGAAAGAATGAGGAAGTTCAAGTTGAAACTCAATCCTCTTAAGTGTGCTTTTGGTGTATCATCTGGAAATTTCTTGGGTTATGTAGTGCACAAGAAAGGAATACAGATTGATCAGAATAAAGCCAAAGCCATCATTGAAACTAGGCCTCCATCAAGTAAAAAAGAATTGCAAAGGTTCCTTGGACAGGTTAACTTTCTTTGAAGGTTCATTTCTAACACTGCAGGAAAAACTAAAGTATTTTCTTCCTTGTTAAGGCTGAAAGATGAAGAGGAATTTGTGTGGACAGTAGAGCATCAAACTACTTTCGAAGGTATCAAAGCCTACTTGGCCAACCCTCCAATGCTGATGCCACCAAAGGGTGATAAGCCCTTGAAGTTATACATAGCTGCAACAGATGATTCATTGGAAGCCTTTTTGGCCCAAGACAATGAGGAAGGCAAGGAGCAAGCTGTTTATTACCTTAGTAGGTTTCTAAATTCTTATGAATGTAAATATTCAGCTGTTGAAAAGCTGTGTCTTGCTTTGTATTTTGCTGCAATGAAATTAAGATATTATCTTTTACCTACAACTGTCTTAGTAATTGCAACCACAGATTTGGTTAAGTACATGTTATCTAGACCTATGTTGAGGGGAAGAATTGGCAAGTGGATCTTAGCCTTATCAGAGTTTCATTTAGAATATGTTCCCCAAAAGGCAATAAAAGGCCAAGTTTTAGCCAATTTTTTGGCAGACCATCCATCTCAAACAGAAAGCCAAGAGATAATGGAACTTGGAACAGCTAGTGTTGAGCCATGGCAAATGTGGTTCGATGGATCAAAAGCCAATGATTTAACTGGAATTGGTATCGTGATTAGGTCACCACAAGGGGTAGAAACCACACATGGTTTCAGAGTGGATGAAGCTACCTGTTCCAATAACCAAGCTGAATATGAAGCCTTAATAATGGGACTAGAAATTCTTATTGGATTACAAGTTCATGTAGTTGACATATTTGGAGACTCTCAATTGGTGGTTAATCAAGTGAAAGGGATTTTCAAGTGTCAAAACATAAGCATTTTGCCATACTATGTTGTTGCATTACATCTGCTTTCTCAATTTCAAATAGCAAATGTAACTCATGTCCCAAGATTCTTGAATAATAGAGCTAATGATGTGGCTCAGAAAGTTTCGAATTTCAAGAGAAGGGATAATGCCCAAAGGGACATAAGCCAAACAACATATCAGAAATTAATATCACCTTTGAATAAAAGGAATGTGGTCTTGGAAGTCAATGATAATGACTTACAAGAACAAGATTGGAGGAATCCAATAATGCATTACTTGGCTGGTCCATCTTCGAAGGCCAGCAGGAAAATTAAATTGCAGTCTATGCAATATATGATATATGGTCCCTCTACAAAAGAGGGGGAGATGGCTTATTGCTGGAATGTTTAGGCCCAAAAGAAGGATTAACAGCTATGGCCGAGGTTCATGAAGGCATCTGTGGTGCTCATCAGCCTGGTGTAAAGATGAGATGGTTACTTCGAAGGCATTTCTACTATTGGCCAACTATCCTTAAAGACTGCATAGAATATGCAAAGGGTTGCCAGGCATGTCAAAAGCATGGCACAATAAGGCATGTGCCCATAACTGACCTACATGCAGTAGTGAAGCCTTGGCCATTCAGAGGATGGGCCATATATATGATGGGAAAAATACACCCACCTTCTTCGAAGCACCATTGTTTCATTCTAGTGGCCACCGATTATTTCACTAAGTGGGTCGAAGCTAAGCCATACAAAGCTGTAGACCAGACAGAAGTCATTGGGTTCATTAAGGATTTGATCCATAGATTTGGCATCCCACAAACTATAACTGTTGATAATGTGACTGTTTTCGATGAGAAAATGGTGAAATCTTTTGTGGCCGAGTTTGGAATTAGCCTTGTTAATTCCATCCCATATTATGCACAAGCCAATGGTCAAGCTGAATCATCCAATAAGTCCTTGAAGAAAGGAATACAAAAGGTTGTGGAAGACAATCCTAGGGATTGGCATAACTTATTGTTGGATGTATTGTGGGCTTACAGAACTTCCCCAAGGTCAAGCACAGAAGTCACTCCTTATGCCTTAGTATATGGGCATGATGCAGTGTTACTTGTGGAGATCAATGTTAAGTCTTTGAGGGTAAGATGCCAAGACCAGTTGGATCCTGAGCAGTACCATCAGAGTATGTGCTTGGAGTTAGAAAGCATAGATGAAGCTAGAATTCTAGCATTAAATAGCATTCTCTTTCAGAAGAAGAAAGCAGTCAAAAATTATAATAAGAAAGTCAAACACATTGGCTTTGATGAAGGTGATTTGGTATGGAAGACAATACTCCCAATAAGAATTAAAAGCCATAAGTTTGGCAAATGGTCACCTAACTGGGAAGGACCATATCAAATTCATAGAGTTCTACCTTTTGGAGCATACCATTTGAGAAATTTGAATGGTTATGTGCATCCCAAAAAGATTAATGGCAGACATTTGAAACCTTATTTTCCAACTATTTGTGAAACACAAGGAATAAAATAAACACTAAGTACAAGAACACAAGATTACTCAGATGATAGACAAGAATTTGTTTTTTCATAAAGAGTCAAGTACATTTTGCCACAAATTGGCCCAAAAATTATTACAATGTCTTAATTGTTCTTTTACAACAGATTTTCTATTGCTAAATGATAAAAATAGTTGAATAGCTGCAGCCATTTCTTCCTTTCGATTGGCCAATCCTTGGTTGGAGATTTGCAGTTTGGTGTCAGTTCGGACTAAAGCCTGGTTCACTGCAGATAGCTCCTCCTCAAGTTGAGCTTTCCTCTCCAGCAGCTGAACTCGAAATTCAGAGGCAGAGGAGTGTTGTTCCTTGAGCTCTGACACTTCAATATGTACTTGGGAGACAAAACTCTGGTCCCTGGTCAATTTCTTCTCTGCAGCCTTGGCAGCATGGTAGATGCTAATGTAGAAATCAATGGTAGTGGCTGCCTGGGATAGATGACTTGAGACATTCATGCCGGACTGCTCGGCAACGTTGCAGCACTGAAGGAACCCATTTTTTATTATAGGCCTTTGTAGAGCCTCGAAGGGGATCCTCAAAAAGGAGATTAATAGTTCCAGGCAAGTGTCTAAGTCTATCAGTGGGGCAGAAGGCTTGCTGCTGGAAGAAGATGAGCTTTCAAGGATTTCCAGCAAGGAGTTAGCCAAGACTAATGGCTCAGCTTCATCATTGACTGTTGGAGAGGTAAAGGGTATGTCGAAGAGACTGGCTAATCTTGCTTTGAAGATATCCACCTCATCCGTACATATGAGGGGCGCAGAGAGAGCTGTGGTGGAAGGCACAGAGGACTGCATAGGGATATGAGAGATGGGTGGAGCATCTTCAGCAGTCTCGATGGTCCTAGCCACCAATAGGTCGAGGGAAGAGGGGCTGGAACAAGGCAAAGGCAATAGACCATGAGTTGGAGAGCTGTCAACACCCTATATAGGGGAATCAGCTATCATCAGAGATGGAGAAGCAGTTGGAACTTCCTTAGGAGGAGGAGGAGGAGGAGGAAGAGCAAGGCTCGAAAGAGAGCTAAATTGAGGTAGATCCAAAGATAAGTAAGGAAAATATGGAGTTAAGCCAAAAGAGAGTGAGGCAGGAATAATTGGCCTTAGGAAAGGTATAGAGAATATAGGGCCTGGAAGTGACAGAATTATCTGAATAGTCTCCATACCTTGAGTTTGGTCCACTTCAACTAAAACTGA
This sequence comes from Camellia granthamiana, assembly GCA_036172215.1. NCBI lineage: Eukaryota > Viridiplantae > Streptophyta > Magnoliopsida > Ericales > Theaceae > Camellia > Camellia granthamiana. Next base: position 30,509,056 of record CM069909.1, read on the forward strand.
GGGAGTCCTTATTGGAAGAATAGCCTCAGTAGTCGTTGCTGCAAAAGAAAAGTACAAATGTAATGTCAAGACTCAATACCAAAATTTGACAAGGGAAAATGGTAGAGGCTTGAAAGAAATTACTTGTCTCAGAAGTGATAGCAGCAGTAGGAGAGCTTCGAAGGGAGTAGTGCTCAACAATGTGTTGCCTTCTTGCAGCCTCCCGTTGAATTGCATCAGCAGCCGCAGCTTCATCTCTTAAAAATTGCTGCTGCCGTCTCTTCTCAGCTCTCTCAAAGACAATTATGGCCTTGGAATGTTCTTGTTCCACTGCCTTAGCAGCTGCCTCATGAATAGGGTCTTCAACAAAATCAGAAGAAGAGGTAGTCATCTTCCTTTTCTTTTTCCTTTGTATTGGTATTGCATGTTCCTTCTCAATTTCTTCTCTCTCTCCAATCTGGGAGTCAGATTCTTCAGAAGGGAGCCCCTCTGCTCTGGCAATCATTTCAGAAGTAGGATTTTGAACCAAGTCAGAAGAAAGGACTGTCACTCTTTTCTTTCTTTTCAAGGGCGACTTCTGCTCTTGAGGTGCTTCTTCTTCTTCTTCTGCTTGAACCTCAGATATTTCCGTTTTAGGATCAAGTAAAAGTCTCCTTTTCTTTTGTTGCCATTTGCTTTTGAGGAGATTTAGAGCTTGAGTCTTCTGAGGAGAATCTCCCTGTGAGATACCCGCACCACCTTCACAAAAGAAGAACTAAAGGTAAGGCTAAAAGCATTATAAAGAAGACAAAAGGAGAAGAGACAAGGGTATATACCTTTCTTCGAGGCAGCCCGAGTAACTCTAGAAGGAGTTGAGGTAGCAGGAGCAGAATGTGTGGTGGCAGGCTCTGAAACCGAAGTAGTCAGAATAGTGGAAGAAGTAACAACTCCAACTCCTTTGGGCTTGGGCATATCTAACACCGTCAATAGGTCTTGAGGAGAAATGGCCAAGTACACTTCCATATTGGTCACCCACCAGGTTTGGTATCTCTTCAAAATGTTACCTTGAGGAAGGAAGGGATTATACTCGAAATCGATCAAGTCCTATATAAATTTAGAAGTTGCCTCTTCTAATCTGGACCTTCGAACTTTCAAATCCCTGGTGGTAAGACTTAGATTGGTGTTACTGCAGAGAGGTATTGGGACCCCTTGAGAGAAACCAAATTGTCTAGCAAATTGTGCAGGACAATAAGGCTCAACAATGCATTTGTAAGCTCTGGGGTTCATGGTCCCAATGAATAATTCTCTAGGGATTAAGATGGAAGCCCATATATCTTTGTGAGCAGGTGAAGCATAGAGCCTATCACTTAGGAAATTTTTCAACCAAACTGGGCCAATAGTAATGGGTTCGAAGGGACGGAAACAGTAGAAATGAGGAGAAGCTAGAAGTTGATGGAAGAAAGAAAAGTAAAAAGCGAAGGTAGAAGGATAAAGTGAAGCATTGGCTAGCCTCATGCCATGAGTAGCAGGGTTTGGCTCGAAAAACTTAAGGTATTTTGATTGTAATTCAGTGAAATAAGCAAAAAGCCAAAGCTGAAGAATCCAAAATGGCCCCCCTTGATTGGCATCTAAAGGTTTCTCACAAAAAAGAGAACAGGCTCTATATACATGGCCTAGAACGAACGGAGCTAAAGCCACCATCTTCTGTAAAACAAGGGCTTTGGCAAGAGGGGCAAATTCAGGCATGATTCTTTGAGGTGCAGAAAAGAAAAGAAACTTGCAAAGCCAATATAGTAGGAAAGAAAAGAATTCCCTATCAGTCATAGGACCCTCCCTTCTATTCTCAGCCTTGACAAAGTCACTGTAGGATGAGTTAAGAGAGGGGAGGGAAAAAAGGACTGCTAGGTCAGGATAATCTGGTCCAATGGGGGATCCAATGGGAGATAATCCTAATAGATGGCAGATGTCAAGAACAGTAGGGGCCATCATCCCACATCTGAATTGGAAAAAATTAAAAACAGAATTCCAAAAACACAGAGCAGCAGGAATTAAAAAAGGGTCCTCTGAGATAGTTGACCTGGATAATCGAAAGGCATCGAGAAGGCAGAGTTCTTGAAGGTCCAGAGTCCTATCAGGGACAACCCGATCATACCATTCTTGCCATTCCGGTCTTACTGTGGGCCAGCATCAGTGGGGGCGATTCGTCCTCTAGTTCCTCCAGTCAAGGCCACCTTCGTAAAGGAGACAATGGTCTTCTAGACGAGGATATAGAGTTGGAAGCTCTGTAAGAATCTCCTTGAATATAGGCCCAAGCACATAGTCTTGTTGCTCATGACGGCGGGGAATGAAGATGCGTCCGTCTATGGCACTTTTCTCTCCAGCCTTATATTTTTCACACTCAACATCAATGATCCTTTTCAGAACTACAGACGGGCTCGCGCGTTCTACGACTGGCACTTTCAATGAAGAGGAAGCCATTGATCGAACGTTTTCTCAGAAGACGAGGCTAGGAGAGGAAATAGAGAGAAGAGGAAGAAAGGGTTAACAGAAGAGAGGGTTTTGTGTGTTTGAGTAAGCGAGTGATTTCAGAGCACGAGATAAAAGGGTTTTAAAAGGCCTTTGTGTCTGAAAGATATGTCGCGCAATTCGTTAAGTACTAAAGGTACAAATACGAAGAGTTTTTCCTTCAATATTAAGATTTTTGGAGGGAAAAACACAGCCCAGATATTGATGCTAGCTTCGAAGCAGAATATTTGGCTTCGAATGCTGATTTTGGCGCCAAAAGTCAAATAACAACAGCTTCGAAACAGAGAAGCCGGCTTCGAAGCACATTCCATACTTAAGGATGCAAGAATGCTCAAGTATTTGTTTACTTTAGGAAGTGAAGTCCTTCGAAGCAAAACTTAAGGTCCCTTATGGATGTGAATTGTTGTTCGAAACATCAAAACCAATAGTTGGTTTGTGTATATACGGAAAGATTTTGTCTTTTGAACTAAAAAAGCATGAACTATTGTTCGTAGCAAAAATGGTCAATTTAGGATTGATTGATCATACTAGCCATGACCATATATTGGTTGTGACTAAAATAAGCTTTAAGGATAAGACTGTTGAATTCGAAGCACTGTTTCTAGATGAAAATCAGCAAAAAATGTCAACTGTATTCCATAAATTGGAAAAGTTCATGTTGATCCTTAGTGTTTCATTTTTTCCATATTCGAAGAATAAGATTGTTCAGTTCGAAGCTTTGAATTGGCTTTTAAAGACAAATGGAAACAGGGTCAAACAATGCCAAATAAAGAAGAATTTTGTTTATATTAAAGCAAAAGCAATTACATCAAATGACCCTATCTGGGTATAAACTCAAGCTCATAAAAATAAGGAATGGAATAAATAACAAGATCATGAAATTTAGTCCAACAATGATCAATGAATTTTTGTTCTTTCTTTATTCTATCTTCTATTTCTTCTAACATTGGCTGCATGAGTTGATGTGCTCTCACTTCATAAAAGAGCTCTTCAGCCTTTATTTCGAATGCTGTCTCTCTCAATCCTTGTTCCAATTCGTCTATGTCCAAGTCATCCCAATACGCAGAATCTTTATTCTTGAAATCATCGAATTCTTCGATGAAGTTCTCTGTTTCGTACTGGGCATGAACTCGAAGAGACGAAAGTTGGTCTAAAGATTGTGTAGTGGCCATAGAGTTTCGATGCCAATGGAGAAGCAATGGAAGTTGGTCCAGGAACATATGAAGTTCTGCTTGGGCAAGGGGATTGAGGACATGGCCCCGAGTTAGAATATCACAAGCCCATCGAAGGTTCTCAAGAGAGACTTCGTCCTCAAGAACATTGAAGGGCAAGTGAGAGAAAGCTGCGAGTAGAAGTTGAGCTTGTTTTCGCTCAACTGGAGTAGGGGAAGGTGGAGGTTTGTAAGGTAGAAAGGCCTTATCCGTGGAAAGGGCAAGCCTCAGTCTCTCTGTCCAGCAAGGATTTGGCAGAGGAGAAGGTGTGGATGCTTCTATTTCAGGAGATGGAGCAAGGGCAGAAGGAACAAAGGCATTAATATAATCAAGCCAGTCAGAAGAACAAATCTTCGCTTTCTAGGCTAAGAATGATGAATTGTACCCTTGTGCCTCTTCTAGGCGTCGGGCAGCGTGCACTATTTTTGTAGGCATGGAGGATGTGTACCATGCCACAAGCAGATTCTCCTTCAAACTGCGTCGATGGTCAATGGGCACGTAGGGATAGACCACCGAACTTCATGCATAGGAAGGGAACTCTAAAGGGTCAGTAAACTCGACAAAGTGATGGTTGATTCGTTCCCTCAAATCACAGGCCTCAGGTTTTGACCAGCTTGTCCAGTCAGAAGTCCCAAAAGAGGAAGCAGTTGCAGCCTTGTCCCATGCAGAGGTTTGGGAAGAAGAACTTCCCATGTCCATATTTGCTACTTGCTGAATCAAAGGATTAAGAGCAGTTTGTTCGTGGTCCAAGGGTGAGTCAGAAAAAGAACTTCCCATGTCTATATTTGTAAGTTTCTGAATCGAAGGATTAAGGGCGATATGTTCGAAGTTCATGGGTTGATAATTTGCAAAGGCATCCATGACCTGAATATAGAAAGGTGGGTAAAGATGGCTAATTAATGCGTGGAAGTTCTTTCGAGGAAGAGCAGCATCATCATATGACTCTTCGTGTGCTCGATCAATGGAGGGGAAAATTGATTCGGCCATAGAAAATGTATCAGTCTGTTTGAATACTAAGGTGGTGGGGGTGTTCAAAAGATTGAAGGAAAGTTTTACTGTAGATGATGAATGACAGTTGCATTCCTAGGGGAATGCAAAGCCCATGCACGTTCTAAAATGTGGGAAAAGACCTTGATCCACTAATATCACCAAGTATTGGGTATATTAGTGCGGGAGGTAATGTTGGCTACATATTTTGTACAAGCTAATCACAAATTCGACGCGTGACAAAATGAGGGTAATATAGGAAGACTATTCAAGTCTTCAATCCTAATCGTACACGTGGCATTTAATTTTGGTTATGTTAAGATCTGAGTAGCAATGGATCAACAATGAGATGCAAGGTGATGTGGCTTCAACGGTTACTCACATTTAAATTCAAAATTAGGAGGGAAGTCTAACTGCAAGAGACAGCATAGTGGAGCTACTTATAAGGGCGTGATCAACGATCATGGAGGAGCAGTTCGACGGTTGGAAATGCAGTTCGATGGTCATTCTTGAGAAGTATAAATAGCAGAGAAGACCCAGAAAAAAGACCCAGACTCAGATCCAACAAACCAGTCTTACTTTACATATTTTTCTTTCCAGTCTTTACATTTCCTGTTCTTTAAATTCCTGTTCTTTACATTCCTGTACTTTAAATTCCTGCACTGCACTTCATTTATAGGAGTAGTTTCAAGTAGATTGTCGCTGTAAACCTCTACGAGGCTGAGTTTGGATCATTGTAAGTTTTTCATACTAATGAAATACTTCAATTGCTCTTTATTTAACTGTTCTTGTGCTTAAATTCTCCTAAATCAAGCCACCAGTAAAAGTCCTCTTCATTGAGGCTGAAAGAACTATAACACAATCGTCTGATAATTGGTTGGCAATTAAAATTCTGTAAGGACTGATTGATCCTTGCTGGCATGCTCGCAATTACAAAAATAGCCTTCGAAAGCCAAAAAGCCAACAGTAATCAAGGAAGGGTGAACTCATGCCTACATGTAATAATCCTAGTCAATAGACCACCCTGGCAAATCAATCTGACAAGGCAAAAAAGGAAGTCAAACTCAAGCTTGTGGTCTTGATAGAACCAGAATTATTTTTCTTTTGAATCACAATCTGCACAAAGATTAGTCACTTCATATGGTTATCAAGGTGTACAACTACTATGAGAAACCTTTATGTTGCAACACATTATGAACATAGTAGAAAATAGGCCTATGTCTAAAGTCCTTTAAGTTACCAACCCTTCCCATCAGTCATACCTTGGTGTGCACCCTTGCCTACAACCTCAATGAATACAAGAAGGGCTTAATTAAATAACTTTACGTCCATTAGTGCTAATTATAGACTCATCCTTAGCCTATTCAAGTAAAGCAATGGATCAAATTTCAAGGCAGCTTGAAAAGAAGAATATAGTTTTCACTCCCTTGATAGTCATTTGAACTTTTCAATTGACTTTGAGCTTCTGGAAAAGCTCTAGTCAAAGCGTAACTACCACCAATTTCACTGCACAAGAGTTCAATCTAGGCTTTCATTGCACCTACAATTCTAGGGCATCAGAGCATGATATGGAGAATTGCTACTCCCTGTATCACAACATCCAAGCCTTTATCAATGTTGGGATCATTGGTACAAGGGCTAAAGACTAACAAGGATGCATCCAATCATTCTTGAATGACACACCCTGGAGTGCAACCAACAAGTTGACAGTGATAAAGGATTGATAATCTTTTTGGCAGATCAATTGCACTTGTAAACATGATGAAGGGTTGACTACACTTGACATCATCAGGTCAATAGTGACAAAGGGTCAAAAATCCACAATAGTAGATGCTTGGATCACACATGAAATGAAAAAATGATGATTTCATAAAGGGACAATCTTTATCATTACAAATGATAAGAGCAACTCTGTCAAAAAAATTTGTCAAAAGCACCAAGATCATCCCGATCAATAAGTCATTCAGTTTGGAACCAATTGGAGCACTCCATAAGGACCCATTCAATCCCTACTAGAAAAATAACTTTTTGCGTCTAGATTTTTGTAACTGATTATTTGACCGTCGCAAAAAAAATTATTTAAAACTTATGAACCACTCAGTCTAGTTTTTCTTGAACTCTCATTTCCCCCGAATCTGATTGTGTAAAACTTCCCCTAGACTCTCATTTCCCCCAAATCTGATTTCCCTCTCTCGATTTCGCTCTATAGATCACCATGGCCGTCTGAAGAAGAGATCTCCAACGGTATGAACTCACTCTCTCTCTCTCGCTCTCTCTCTCTCTCTCTCTCTCTCTCTCTCTCTCTCTCTCTCGTATTTCAACTTATTCATCTCTACTTCGATCACTTGAACTCACTGTAATTCATATTCAACTTCTTCATCTGAACTCACTGTAATTTGATCACTTTTTCGTCAATCTATTGATTTTTCCACCAAGTAGTCTGGTTTTGGAAACAAGCTTTGGTTTGAATCAATCCTTCCTCATCTGCTACAGGTACAAGCTGAACCATTCAATTCTTAATTGTTATCGCTTCACCTTCCAATTCTCACATCTCTCTCTCTCTCTCTCTATATATAGCATTGCTCTCACATACTTGCTTGATTTCACCTTGGTTGTAATTGATTGTGATCATATGTTATGTACGAATTGAGCATTTTTTTTTTTTTTTTTTGATTTTATGATATCTTGCTAGTTGTGTGCTGTTTTTTTATCGAGACAGTAGAACTGTATTTCCATATGTATGTATTCTATGGAGCTACAACTAAATAGAATAGACACTTGATTGTTCAATTTCTTCTGTATAGTTGAATTGTGCCAATCCAATAAGGTTAGATATTACTTAGTCCCAATGTCGGAGAGCTTGCATCCATGAGGGCTAGCTTGAAAGGGTAAGTCCCCAGGTAAACAATCAGAGCTCTTAAATTTGAATTCCTACTTCTCTATATATAAGGTTAGTGGATGGTCATATTTGGAGTTTTATCTTGGGTCTCACCAAAAGTGGGATCAAGGGTTCCTCGTTATCTATGCTATTATTAATATTATTATTATATACATACAACTCTGTTAGTGTGAACTATTACACTTATTTCCAAATTATCTCAGTATAACTATCTCATATTTTGATTTTGAGTTTCAAATTTTGATAGCCATTTTTAAATTTATTTATTTATTTTATTTTACATTCAACTGGTTGATTTCATAACACAACTATATCTATGGTAACACATTCACAACTCTGCTTGCATCTCTAATGTCTATTGGTTATGAGCAAAGCACCTTTGCATTTCTTGATTCTTGGTGTCTTAATGATAGAAGCATGCAATTTTGCTCTATGTTGGGCTGCAAGCCTGCAACTAAAGAAATTGTTTAGACAATCCAAAATTTTTTTTTTTTTTTTTGGGTGTCGTTTTCTTCCCTTTCTCAATCCTCTTGCTAAAAAAAGAAGAAGATCATTTTGCAGTTTTTATAGATCTTTCACTTTCACTGACAAGGACCAACCAAAAAAGAAAGAAAAAGAAAAAAAACTCTTAATCAAAAAAAGGGCATTCTGAGAATTGAACTCGGGACCTCTTGCACCCTAAGCAAGAATCATGCCACTAGACCAAATGCCCTTCTACATTAAGTACTTTATCTATTTTATATATCATGTAATTAATTAGGTTTGAATAAACAATGTTGTGCATCTATAACAGATTTGCTGGTTCAAATAATGATGACAATTCTAGAATGCAGGAAATAGCATTGAAGAGTGTTTTTAAGCAAACTTCTTCAATCCCAAGAATGACTTCTAAAATCATAAAATATCAACGATGATAAACTATGCATATTTAAATGTATTGTTCATCTGTTAACATTATTGATCTAACAACTATACGCAGTGATCTCTAATTCATGTTAAACATTGGGTTGGGCATTACATTTTATCTCTCATCTGTTTTTCATTTTGTGAAATCTTTATGTGCAATTAATTGATTCTGTTAATTTGTTAAATATTGATGTTGGGCACTGCCATATGTGTCCTTGTTACAATATCTATAAGGGAACACATTGTTTCCATACACCATAACAGATCACCAAAATCTATTTCTCTAATGTTTCTAAATACATTTTAGTGTTCTACAAAAATGTAAACACTGATATTTATGATTCTGTTTTCCTCACAATGTTTCTGAAATATGCACTAATGCCAGGGATCACTACCTAAAACGATTTGTAATATGAAACCAGCTACATGATAACAAATTGAAAGAGTGTTTCTCCTAATTAGTCAGGATTGAACTGCGTTTGAAAGTTCTTGTTTTTTAATTTGAGTTGAAGATGCTTTTATTGAAAGAAGGTGGTTTATTTTAGTTCTGTGCTAGTGTATGGGCAACAGATATCTGCATGTTACTTGAGTATAAAGTAAGTTTTCTGGTCCCATGACTAATCTGTAGCTTTGTCAGTGATATTTTTCCTAATTGGATGGTGTTATTTTTGTTTTCAAGTCTGTATCACAGGAACTTAGTGCTGTCAGGCCATTTACATGTTTGTCGGGTCATTTTTGCATGTTCTTCTATGCAGACTTATGCTTGAGTAGTGTTTGAAAAGAGAAGTTTTCTTGTGGCAAAAAAAAAAAAGAAGAAAATGGCCATGGAAAAGCAATGAAAAATAAGTTTTTGAAATGTACTTATGTTCAATAAGATTTCGTATATCTATTATGTAGATAAATTACAGGTGTGGAACATTTTATGGAGCATCAAGTAGCTTGGGTTTCATACCTAAAGTACTTGCTTTTTCACTTCCAGAACTCCACTAAAAAAATTAGGAGCCACTTGATTTTTTATTTTTGTTACCAAAAATAGTAAAGAATTGTATATCATATCAGATACTTTGTAAAATTAATTTATTGACAAATTGTGCCAAAAATATATTTTTGTCGCTGACTTAAGTTATCAAATTAAAGGAGGAATATATTGAGGAAGGGCCTGAGGAGGTAAATGTTCCAATCCAGATGATATAAAATTTCAGGAGGGAGGTGGGTTTTCAAGGGTGGGCTGTTCCTTAGTGAAAATAAGATTTTAATGTAACACGGTCTTCATAAATTGTGACCTTGGTTATGAAGTTGGCAATGGACATCTATGGGCATATTCCTCTTCTCAACGCCAAATAACTTATTTTACTTGTTTGTGTTTTTCCTTTCTCACAGGAATGGTAATTTGCCTGTTTCATTTATCCAGAAGTACCTCATGAAGAAACTTGATCTTACAAGTGAAGCTGAGGTGAGTCTATTCAGCTTTCTTTTCCACAATAAATAGGCTAGTAGTTTTGTTAAGGAACTAAGATGCACATCTCTTCAGCATGTAAGCTATGGAAATGTATTCTTATTTTAGCACATATTTGTAGTTTTTCTTTATTTTTTCTTATTTGTTAAGCAAGAAATTGGACAAATTTGATCTTTTTTCTTGTCCTAGGTTTTTGCTGGAGAGAAAATCATGTGAATTGCTTTTTCTTTTCTTTTTTTCTTTCTTCTTTCTTTCATTTTGTAATATATTTACTTCATTTCATATTATACGTGCCAGGGTTCTTTCTGATTTGTTTTGAAGTCTATCCAAGCCGAGTGAACACAAGACTAAACAACTACTAGACCTTGTTTGAATTTTGAACCTGGAACTATACTGCAAAATGCTACTGCATTTTCTTCCCTTTCCTTTTATTTTCTCTCTTTCCTTTTTTTTTTTTTTGTGTTATCCAAACTCTACCAAAACCATTGTTTACTGAACTGAAGGATCCAACATGGTTTCTTTGCTTGATGTTGTTCCTTTAGGTTGTCACTGTGGTGAGTTATTTTAGAACTAAAAACAAATTTTAATTAACGAGTAATGCTAATTGAACATGTAATATTTGATATTGATATGGATTATTGAAATATTAATCATGCGGTGAGTAGGAGCATTCATCCATCATGTAAGAAAAGGATTTATAGTGGGAATGAGGGGCAAATAGAAAAGTGTTAAGGGATGCTTTCATCCCATGGTACAAATTTACGATGTTTCTTCATCTTAGGGAGCTTCTTCTTTGGAATTCACATATCTCAAACATTAAAGCTGATCTATTAGCTAAACAAGGACTCTCTCTCTCTCTCTCTCTCTCTCTCTCTCTCTCCATGGGGAAGGAGCTAGTATCATGGCACTCCATGTTTTTCCTTCTTTTCCCATTTTGCTATATTTGCAGGTAATCTTTATTTACTTCGTTTTCTCCAAATTTATGCACAATCGTTGTCATTTATTATCAAGAGTAATTAACAGGGTGAAAATATCACAGTATTGGGTGGTTCTTTTAAAGCTTTTTATCTGTTAGGCTTCAACTCATAACTTTTTTCTGGTTTGTCTGAGGAAAAAATTAAGGGAAAGTAATAAGGATGAGACATGTAAACAGTTGTTTATTTGTAAGAACTATAAAGGCCATTCCTCTTGGGTTATGTTATGGATCACATTGAAGTCGTGGTCCTTCACTGCATTGTGCTTGGACCATCATCAATAAATGACTAGTAGTTTCTTGCAAGCATCCCAACTTTTGCAAGCCTAGGTGATGTAGATAGTGCGCACATTAAGTTTGGCATGCAATTACCAGAAGCCCTTTGCTGTTAATCAATTCTTTTTCCCTTAGTTTATAGGTAAATAGCTACCAGAAGAATAAATAAATAAATAAACAAACTACCATAAGCCCTTTCTGCTGCTTTAGATATGGATGGCTTGGTCTTTTTAATCATCCTGTCCACCAAGTATTTATGAATTTAGTCAAACTGAAGGGCTGTTCTGATGAACGGTTGATTTTGAACTATATTTTCTTACACAGTGGTGATGATATGTACAATATTTATTGTTGTAGCCTTTAGCAGGGTCACGTAATTCATATCTCCACCTGGATTGGGTGGGCCATCAGTTGGCAATAAATAACTCTTTCCATCAGGTTACCCCTGCTCAATAAATAATTGTATTTAGTTGTGCCCTGCTACAAATGTTCATCCCAAGCCCTAATAAAACTGGCTAGCGGTCTCCCTTGGCTACCAAGCCGGTGTCTGAACCCTAATTTTATGGTGATACCTCGAGTATGGTTTACAGAAAATAGAATAATATTTCACATCTGTTATGAACATTTTGTAAGCATGCTAATATTTCTTTTTCCTATTCTTTATGTGGAATTTGTCTTTGCTTTCAATGTACCATGATTTTGCATCTATTAATGGAAACCTCCTTTCTCTAGTCTATAATTGAGCATGGTGCACTTCCGTGCTTGCTGAATCTGTTAACCCATGATCATAAGAAGAGCATCAAGAAAGAAGCCTGTTGGACAATCTCAAACATTACTGCTAGAAACGAGGAACAGATACAGGTAAGCATTTAACTATTTGGAACTGAAGTTAACTACTAGAAATACTCAATTGACTACTCCCTGGAATTTTATATCTATTTGTTACACCAACAAGTTGATGATCATGACTTTATTTTATATGAATTTGCCTCATTTTACTCGGTTACAGTATAGTATCGCCATTTTAATTGTTTCAAATTAAAGTAAAATTCCAAAAGCAATGTATTGTCAGAACCTTAGGAAAAAAACATTGTGAAATAACAAAAGAGCACATTATCACCTATTACCTTGAAGATTTATTTGTTAGCTTGGTAGTAATTACACTAAGTGGCTATTAGCTGTTTATTGATCCATCCATCTACACTGACAAGGAAATTGTCAAATTTACATAATCTAACATGATACATGTTAGGTTATACATATGCATTTGGCTTCATAAATTCAGTTGATTCAACACAAAAGAGCACATTAATACATGTGCATTTCATGATTCACATTATAGCTAATAATTTCTGGGACAACTTAATATATACAAGAACTAAAATGAATTAAGGAAAAGGAAAGATAAAAGGATGAAGAAAAGAAACATACACCAATAGTGCCAAAGCCTTCCCCAACTATTCAATAATTGCCCATTGTACACTAAAGATGGTCTTGGTTTGATAAAAGGTTTCCAAAATTTTTCATTGCTAATTCTTGAATTACATAGTGAAGTCAGTAACTTGATGTGAACTTCTAAATAGTGAAGTCAAATTTCTTCTTCTTGTTTCCTTTTGGTATTAATCTATGCTAGGACAAAGATTATGTTAATCATGTTCATTTTTCAAATTCTTTGGTTTATTCATTAATTTGATTGGATTGGGTGACCATTTTCTTGTCTATTTATTTGTGCAAATTACAAATTGGCATCTATATTTTTGTAATTTACTCCAAGCGAAAGAATTTAGAGAATGAACCTTTTTTTTTTCTCGTGACAATTGCTTTTGAAATAGTTTTATTTTTATTATTTCAAGTTAAACTGCATTAAATTTTCAAGTCACGTGTATATGTTTTTGCAGGTTTTGTTGAGGGAGTAGTTGATATAATCGAGCGGGTGATGTTTGGCAGCCAAACTGAGATTATGTTGCTCATTCTTTCTTTTTTTTTTTCTATTTTCTTTTTTCAAGACTTGAATCTTTTAGTACAATATATTTTAAGGATGGTTGATGGATATTTATTTTGCATGTATGAAAGTTTATATTTTGTTTGCACACTTACATGTGAATAGGTTAATATTTCTATTATGAGTTTAAATGAATTTGTTAATTTTGTTATTTTTTATTAAAAAAAATTGTTAGGTGCTTGCAATTTATTTTTTTGTTGTAGCAAACATATATATGATTTTATTATAAAAATAATGATTTGCGACGGTAAAAAAATAGTCGCTAAAAGTGTTTTTTTTTTTTTTTTGCGACGGCAAAATAGCTGTTGCAAAAAGTAAGTTAGGCAGTCGCAAATAGTTTGCGACTGTTATTTTGCGTCGCAAAAAGTATTTGCCACCCCCACATTAGCGTCCCCAATTTGCGGTCTCATGGACCGTCGCAAAAGGTCTTTTGCGACTGTATTTTCATTATTTGCGACGGCTTGTGGCGGTCGCAAAAAACACTTTTTTAAGTAGTTTACATCGATAGTGCAAGAGCAAGTTTGATCCTTATGGAAACAAGTAAAGTGGATGAGCTGGAATCAAGGTCCCCCCTCCATGACTCTTTGAAGATGAATGACTCCTACAAGAAGAGTAGCCCTGACAATCAACCAAGCCTCATGAGGCAATCTTTAAATGCCATAGTTGCAACTTGGCAGATCATTTGCTACGATGGGCCTAATGCTTTTTGCAATCTTGCCATTAGATATCAGGTCTATTGGTTCAATAAAAATGATAGATTGACATGACTTGCATGCTAACAAACCATTTTGCCTATCAAATCTTATTTTCAGGATCTCAAAGATCGTATCCTTCGATTCAACTGATATTGTGTCCTTAGTGCGTAAAGATTGTGGAATTGACATCAATTTTGAAAAAAAATGATGTCAATATGATCGGAGAAGTCTCAAAACCAAATTCATCAACACCTATTTCGCTTCAACCGAACCTTCTTTGCATCCACTAGAGCTCAAAAACCAAAACCCAACTTAAAGCCCAGTTAAGCTCCCAAAAAAAAAAAAAAAAACTTAGCCACCACAAATAAGCTGTCTAATTCCCTCCCAACCTACCATAGAGCTTTCCATTCCAATATTCCGGGGCTTTTCCAAATCAAACCAAAGAACCACCAAACCCAACCTCCAAACAATATCCCCTTCAAGCCTTCAATCCAATAACCTCCAACACCAAATAAACCTAGTTCTCAAGCAACGAGACTTCAACCCTCATTTCTGCTACCATTAGTTCTTTTAGGATCAAAATCCCCTTGTTAAACCCTTTGAGCCTGCTATGGTCATTTCTAGTAAGCCCCCACAGAGGTTATCCCCTACACTAGGGAAAATCCAAATAGAGCATTCAATTGAAGAAGAGTCCTAGAACTGGGGCAATTCCCAAGCGAAGTGTCAAAAGAACACTGGGTCAACAAAAAAGAAAAAGAAAAAGAAAAGAAAAAGGAATGTTGGGAACAAAGTGAAACCCCCAACTCATTCTAGTTATGAGAGACACACACAGAAAATAAAGAAAATAATTTTTAAAAAAAAAAAAAACAAGAAAATGTGTTCTCTCATACTAAGTCAAACAAGTCAAATCAAGGTCTTGTAGAGATTCAGAGTTCATCACAGCCCAAGTTCAGGGACAAGTGTTAGGAGACCATTTGGATGAGATGACACTGGGACACAAAAACACACAAATATTATTTTGGCCTCCATGCATCCCTTTCTTTCATTACCCTAACCTAAAACCTACACTATAGTCCAAATAAAAGACCTTTAAGATTGGATCAAATTCTCATTGCTCAAAAGAAAAAAGTTCTTAACACTAGGATAGTGTTTTGATAGTTTGGGATTAACTCTCTCATATGAAGGTGCTATATGGAGTGCATTAGCATCATCAATTGATGAGAGCTGCAATAGCCAACGAACCAACCAATGCAATTTCAGCTTTCAACAAGTCCAAAGTTCAAACCCCGAACTGTTAAAGGGTTTCACTCATATCTCAAACCCAACATTCCGACCCATACCTCCAGTTCATACAGTCTTTCCTCAAGCTCACAAATCTTCTTTTATGCATAACATTTTAGCATCCAAACCATCTCGGGCAACATACAATTCCAAAGTCTCACTCAACTTGCCCACAACTCAAAATCTGGATGCTTTTGAAAACATCCATCTTCGGCTAGCCTCAGCATCTCGATGGCTCAGACCAACTCCAAATTTGTTTGACTAATGAACCGATAAATCATGATCTATGAGTGCTAAGGGCAAAAATATGAGATTCAAATCAAAGGTAATATCTTCTGAGAACCATATGAACTCAATTTGTCTTATATTAACTGTTACAAAAATGGTTTGCAAAAGCATACATTTCACTTTCAAAATATTATTGCATATTGAAAAACTTGTATTGCTTCGTATCTATTGACAAAATGTTAAAGCATAAGTACAGGAGCAAAAGATCGCCATTATGCAATTCTGTGTCAAATTCATCCTGGAGTTTAGAACCCACCAATGGAACAAGAATTCAACTCGAGAAGATTTTCAATAGTCAATTCATTCATTCATCAAGAGAGTCAATTAGAAACCAAGCTTGATGTCCGACATTCAAGCACCCAGAGCATGTTATTTGTGTTTGTCACTCTCACTGCTGTCCAAATCATTAAGGGTATGAGTTGTTTTTTCAAAGCAGCCACCAATTCCCTTCAAACAATATCTCCCTTGGCCCAAGACTGGTCTCTATCAAAAAAAGCAACCTGCTTATCACTACCACAAAGAACATTTTGCAAGGAAGCTATTCTTTGGATGCTATCCTTTGCTGTAAAGATGACTTGACAGGTTGTTAAAGGCCGCAGTAAGTCTCTACAATTATGGCAAGGATAATGGAGTGACCTTCATTCATTCTTCTCGTTAGAACTCCCAATCAAACATCAAGCTTCCTATCGTCCCGACCGTTGATCAGAATAAAGGCACATATTTTGCTTCCATTAGCAAATCTAGTCTTCTATGGGTGCACAAAGTTTGTCTCTCATGATGTCGAGAAAGAGAATGCGGGAAAATATTCCATTTACTCATTAATTGCCTCAAATGGTTTAGCATGTTTTTGCAATTGCTTGGAAGGACATCCATCCACACAAATGCTTGTTACAAAGCACAAAGATTGCCCTATTACAAGAACATCATGGTATTCATGGAGAGAATGAGTTAATTCAAATAGGCTTAACATTGGGTACCTACATGCATTAGGTGCAAAAACAATCAACCTCGGATCAAAGTTGGGCCTCTTCAACTACAAAAAATACATCTCCAGAATGAAGGCAAAAAATTTCAAATTTCAAATTTCAATTTTCAAGTCCCGTGGTGGGACGGATCCACAACCCCAAGGTAGGACAGATCCACAACTTCACTTTGACAGAAGGGTATGTCAGACCCAGTCACCGGGAAACGTTAAAATTTCAATTTTCAATTTTCAATCCTCGTGGTGGGATAGATCCATGCCCCGTGGTGGGATTGATCTAACCCAACCATGATTGGTTCCAAGTTTTTGAACCTAAAACCAAATCAATCATGCACTAGAACTAATCCAACCCAATGTTACTTGGGTTGGTTAGGGTTGAAACCACGGTTCTACTATATTAAAAATAACTAAATTAATCAATAATAAATAATTAAAAGAAACAAATCTTTTAACATTTAAACATAACACAAACAAAAAGCAAAATATTGTTGAATGCAAACTAATACAAATTAAATCGAACTCAAGTTTAAATATAACCAATTCAAATTAAATCCATTAATACAACTAATGCAAATTAAATCAATTGCAAAATCTAACTAAAACTTTTAGTACTTCCTTCGTTTATCTAATAATTTTTCACATTGTTCTTTCTTCGTTCACCTAATAATCCTTGTATGTAAAAAATTATTGGGTATAATCAAATCCATTATAATAGAGTAATTAGGTGAAGATATGCCAATATAAATAAAATTTTAAAAAATATATATAAATAGGTTCGGTTTTCGGGTTGGTTTAATTTAGGCAAGGCCTAAACAAAGAACCAACTCAATCCTATTGGTTTGATGATTTAAAAACCCAAAATCAAACTAATACACTCAAAAACCAACAAAAAAAATTTGGTTTGATTAGATTCTTCAATTCATCGCCATATAAAGGGCTCAACAAAATGGTAATTTGGTACATAAAATTTTCTATTTCTTTCAATTTTTCTCTCTTTAAATGGTGTGATTAATTTTTTTTTTCTTTCTTACTTTTTGTATGTTTCTTATGTTTTGCTCTTTGAACACGACCCAGCCCTGATTTTTTGAGCCTTAAGATGAACTCAGAAAATAGAGTTTGAACTCTCATATATATTTTAAAAATATATATTGGTAAAATAATTTTCAATTTATTTTTATTTTTTACTTGTACTTTCTATAAATTTATTACATATGGTACACATAATTATTGACGTAAATCATAATTATTGAGATAAAAGTGAACATTTTTTTATTGTTAACACTATTAATTTATTCTCATTTTTTTTCTTTTTTGATGTAATAAATTAAATTGTAAAGATTAACTTTAACTTAAAAAAAATTATTTCTCTAGAAGCAATTGTAACTTGTATAGTGAAACAATATTCTATAAATAATTCATATATTTGACAAACAACCATCTATTATTTTTAAATAATGGACCAATTCAATTGTTTCTTTAAATCTTAATTTTTAAACTATTAATACTATAATGTAGTGTTTGGTTCACTGAAATTAAATTAAATTGAATGGAATGGTCATTCCTTGGTCTCTTTGTAAAATTACTATTCCCCCACAATGATGAATGATGATTTTGTTTAAAATCTTTTTTAGTAAATCAAACGTGAAAATGGATATTATGATGAAATGATTACTCTATTCAACTTTATTTTAATAACCAAATTTAACTTAGGGGAATTTTTTTTAAAGTCCATGATATTAAGATTTTATAAGATAAAGGACATATAATATTTTCATAGTAATTAAGGTCCCTCAACATTTCTATAGAGAAAATTTGACTTAGACTAATTTTGCTCAACTCAGTGAAATTTCAATTTTCATAGAAAAAATTCTCTGATTTCATAGAGAAATTTCAAATTTTCTCTAGTATGATCACAAAGAAATTTTGAAATTTCTTTGAGTCGGACAAAATTTTTCTAAGTCGAATTTTTTTTATAAAAATGTTGAGGGATCTTAGATAATTAAAAAAAAAAAACATGTTGGACCTCTCTTACTACACAAAGGTGGAGATGGATGTTTCACTAGCTTTCCCTTAACTTCAAACCGAAATAATTAAGAGGAAATATCATTTTGCCCTCCAAACTATTACGCATTTTTCAATTTGGCACATAGACTTCGCATTATTTTAATTTGACTCCAAAACTTTTTAAATTTGATCAATTTATCCGCCACCATCTGTTTCCCTCTACAATCAAACGGAACTTACTGATGTGGCATCAAATTTCATTTGGAACTTCATTTTTTCCCCCAAACTACACCATAAAAATCAATTAACCCCCCAAATATAAAAAAAATTAAATTTAAATATTTAATAAATAAATTTTTATCTCAATAATGAAATAAATATTATATTTTTCAAAAAAATAATAAAAAATATAAAATCCTCATTTAGAATTATCTCTTTAAGCTCCAATTATCTTGGGTCAATCCTAAAGAAATTAATTGAGCCAAAAATTTCTTGGCCACTCTATGTGTGCACGCACGTAATTGTAACTAGTTTATTTCCCAAATTAATTGCAATAGAATTGATCGACTAATAGTAATTTCAAAATTGAGTGGGTATAAAAAAAAATTAAAATTCAATTACTATCTAAATAATACTCAACAAGACTAACACTCAATTTTTTTATTTAAAATTTAATTTTTTCATTTTTGAAATGAAAAATTATTAATTAAATATCTAATTTTTTTAATATTTGGAGGGCTAAATGATTTTTAAGATATAGCTTAATCATAACGATTCTATCTATTGTCCAAAAAATTAAAGGGACTCACTATATTATTTTTAAAAAAATTCAAATCAATGATAAAATTATAAATATTAATAATTAAATGGACAAATTATAAAAAAATTCCCAACATTTTACATATTTTTCAAATTAACTTGAGAGTTTCAATTTCATTAATTTTATTTATTTTTTTATTTTTTTGGGTTGGTTTTTTTTTTTTTTTTTTTTTATATGTCGATTTCTTACTTTTGTAGCTGAATTGTTTTCACTAAACGGATACATTAGGTTTTTCGTTAAAGTCAATGAACTTTAAATCGCACCTTTAGATTTCTATGAATCGGTAGCCCCTGATTGAAAACTGGCATTGGATCTCCGATTGTGGCAAACTCATACCCAGGACACATTCTTGGTCCTCCTCTGAATGCCACGAAGCAGAGTAAGGTGGGAATGGTGCTTGCTGCTCAAAGCGTGTTGGATCGATCTTCGATGGCTTTGGGAAAATCGTCTCATCCATGTGAGTCATGCTTGCTGCCCATACCACCTGTTTATCAGAAATTTGTGTTACTTCTACCTCTTATTTTATTTACATTACACACCTTTGTTCCGGTAATTACCCTCTTCTCACTTATAAGGTCCATGAGTATAGTTTTCATTTTTGCCCTTGCTCGGAGGCTTTAGTGGATCTCTTCTTGCTCCTTGTTCTATTCCAAATATGAGTGAACAATTAATGTTGAATGTGAGGGTCTTCATCAAAGGCATCACCTATATTATCAACAAATTGTTTCATACTATTAATGCGAGGAGGAAAAATTAATAGGTTAACATGTCTAAGGTCCAATGGAAATTGTCATTTCTCCATGTCTATATGTGGTTGGTTTTGTAGATTCTTAAATAGCTACTAGCCAAATAGAAACCTCGTGCACGTCTCTTGTTCCACTTATGACGTCATGATTTGCTTTTGTAAAGAAAGAACCATCTTCATCCATCTTCCCAACATACTCCTTTAATGCTTCAGGCTTCAAAAAGGATACAAGTGCTCCCCTTATTCGCTTGTGATCTTCCCCACTCAAGGCCAGTATATTGTTCTCACCACAGACTCTCCTCATTGATGTTGGTTGCTGGTTGGAAAACGTCTTGCTGTCACATGTGTATATAAATTTGTTTGTAGCTTGTCCATGGAGAAAAACTATAGGAGTTCCAAAGAGGCTGGGTTTGGAAATGGGACGATACTTTCTTATTCTTTCATGGAACCATGCCTCACCCTTGTTTGCTTACATGGCATGTAGAAGGTTGAGGCTATGACCTATGATGGGTAATCCCGTGGAACTTGGTGGGAGCTTGTTAGAAGTTTTCTTGGTGAGGAAGAGGGAGATAGGAATAAGTAAAAGTTGCAAACTCAGATAGTTAACAAATTCCATGGCTCAGAGAGAGAGAGAGAGAGAGTGGTTTATTGGTGGACTATACTTATATGGGGGATTTTGAGGTGATAATATATATATAGAGAGAGAGAGAGAGAGATTGGCCCTTGTTATTGTTATCTTTGTAGTTACAATCTTGCTTTGTCATTTTCTTTTTGTAGATACTTGTTGTCTTTGCAGTTACAATCTTGCTTGTCATTTTCTTTTTGTTTTCTTTAGTTGATGATGTTGATATGAATAGATGTTGTCAATATTTGTTGGGCATATAAGCTATATAATGGAGTTGCTTGGACATTTCCACAGTGATTAAAGCACTGCCTTCTAAAAAGGATATGCAATGTTTGCATGGGTGGCAAATGATAATAATGACACATTATCTTTTAATTGTCTGATGAGACGACAATTATTGTCGTATGCAATTTTTTCCCTCACATCATCTCCTCATTTCACATCATCACTTTTTCACCTCTCACTACTTTCCCTCTTCCCATCATTTCTCTCTCCCACCCTTTTTTACACCGATGATTTTGATAATATATAAATTGATCATAAAATGATGTTCATCTTGGTCTTGTAGATTTTTGACTAAAAAACAGGTTTTTCAAATTTTTTTTGGGGTGCTTAATACATCCTTAAGCAATTGAAACTTCTTTCTAGTTGTTGTTTTGGAGTCTTTGAAGTTGAGTAAGGCTTGTTTAGGTCATAGGATGAGAAATAGGCTTTTTTCCCTTGAAAATGTGAAGTCCTTGGGACAATTTGTCAAGAAAAAAAAAATAATTTTTTTGTGTGTCTTAAGATTTTTACTTGGTCGTTTTATAATTCAATTATCCATTCACTAATGGTGAGCGATTATAGGTGGGTTTTCATTCTATACTGTTGGTCCAAACTAGAAACTTCACTGGGTTTTGAAGTTTTAAAAAACCTTTCTTAGTTGTGGTCTGAATAGAAGAGAGAAAGACAAACGATGGGGGGTGATAAGTTTTTTTGTAATTAGCAATCCCTTTTGATAAAACTCCTTTCAGCTGTAATTTTATTCGCTCTTTTATTTCAGCGAGGCTATGAGTGTTTAGATGCGAATCTAACCCAAATTGTGCCTATACAGAGGAGTTTGTGATCTTGAGGCTTTCGTGTTTGTCACTTCGCTGACTATGTACGGGGATCGAGTTGTTTAAGCAAAAAGCAAAAATGCAGTCGAAATTGTTTGATCGCTTAAGCGGTCATTTGTGCGCTTGAGCGAAGAAAATGATCATCCAGTACTTTTGCAGAGCGTCTGAACTTTTGGGAAAAAAGTTTTACCACTCGAGCGGTGAAAGTTGCGCTCGAGCGGTCAACCTATATGTTTTCCCCCGCCTTTACTCACACCGCTCGAGCAGTTTGCGCGATCCTATTTTCTATAAAGTGCACTGTTCGATGTTTTTACGGTTCGAGCCATCCAGATTTTCAGAGAGGAAGAAAAAACAAAGTGTTTTATGTTCAAGGGTGCTTTATGAGTGTTTCCTTGATGATTTAAGAGTGATCAATGGATCCATGAACTTGATATCAACATCATCAAGGTGTTTGTTTGGTTTCTTTCATTCACACAAGAGAGAGTTGTTCTTTGGTGGATTTCAAAAAATTTGAGCCTGAAGCGTTGGTGGATTCTGAAGTGGCTCATCGTCGTGGATTTGACATCAACGTTATGGATTTAACGTTGGGCAAGACAATTCCTAGGTGAAGACCGTGGTGGAAGAGGCACGTTGGGGTCGGTTCAATTCGGGCATGGATTCGCTAGGTAATTGAGGGTACACTTATGTAATTCTTTTTTGTCTTCTTAGTAGATTGTTTTGTCGTTTTGGACCGTGGTTTTTTTTTTTATCACAATTGGAGACGCTCCAATTGTGATTTTTTCCATGTTAAATCGTTGTGTCGATTTGTATTTGAATGTTTGATTGGAATTGTTATTCGTTGTTTAAAATTGAAGCATAATCACAAATCAATATATCAGGGATTTTAGATTTTTCGAGAGAGAGAGAGAGAGAAACTGTTGAAAAAGAGAGATGATGAAGAAAGAACAAGTAGAGAGAGAGTAAAAGGTGAATGATGGTTGAGCTAAGCCCTAGAGGAGTAACCAGTCAGAGGAAAGGGTCTTAATTTATATTTGAACAAATGCATCACATAAAAGTTAAAACAAAAAGTATCATGGTATCTCATCCTTCCCTAAAATGGAACTTTCATGATGGAGCAAGAACTAGCATGAAAATCAATCTAGACCTAAAGCAGACTCGAGGGCTCTTGCTATTGACAGGAATGAACCTACTTCTTGAGACTAGATATGCAGCTTGTTGGTTGCATTGAGTATGTCGTGGTTAGTTAGGCTTAGTTTACTTTGTAATGAATGTAAAAAAAAATAGGCGGCCTTTATACTAAACAAGGGGAACTGAAGATTTCCTTGGTACTTTAGTACTATGACAATAGTTGTAGTACTATTAAACAAAAATAGTTGTTGTACTATTAAGATTAAGTGGTTGTACAATAGAATGCTGTTGGCCTTGACCTTAGCTAAGTTTTCAAAGTTGAACAACCCCTTTATAGAATTTTAACATCATCCCATTTCAACCAAAAATACAACCCTGTCAAAGATATGTATCCTTCCTTCCTATGAGTGGAAATCCAATCCTGTTGTGTCTTTTTTGCATGAAAAGCATCCAGTAGATAATATGTAAGTATAGATATAAACTTTGTGCCTTTGTTTTGACCTTTTTTGAAAGTGCATAGTTTCTCCTCCAAAAATGGGGCATCACTTGTACTACTTTACTAAATCAAGAGAAGTGCCTTTTAATAGTAGAGCTATAAGAAACTTCTTTCTTTAACTTAACCGAGGATGGTTGCCGATAGAATGACCGTGAGATTGGTGGAATGCAAATTCCAGACAAGTATCTAGTTGTTGTCTTCTAGAGTAGTATAAGTTCTAAACAATGTGTTGGGCATAGTTATTGCATAGGTGGACTCTCCAGGTTCCCCAACATAAGCTCACTTCAAACGAACCACAATCTCCTCTTTCTCCTCAACCTCCCTTTACAACTCTAGCAACAATTCATTTTTATACTCTTGAGTTATTAGTAGTCAATCACATTCCAATAGAGAGCAAATGGCCTAATATTTTTACTATAGATCACTAAGATGCATGAAAACAAACATATGACATTGTTAACGAGAAATTATTTTGGGCAAAAGCTCCACTGCAATGCAAAAAGTAAAATTACACAAGAGTACACTTTTCCCCTTTATTCTCTCTTAATATATTTAGCACACATTAGACCTTTATTTAGAGTAGCAGTTTCGATATTGCAAAGCAAGACAATTATTTGGAAACATATCCCCGCACAAAAATAACATCCAAGTAAGGTAGACATAATCATAGGGTAGGAGCTCATTTTGATATTGAGAAATATTATGTATCCCAAACATTCTACCAAATATTCTACCACATCTTCTACCAAATCTCTCACATGAGGTGGGACTCACACAAATCCACATGTGTATGGGTCCCACACCCATGTGAGAGGTTTGGTAGAATATTTGGGGTCCCTAGCATAACTCTTTGATATTTCTCTTTATTTCTTGTCACTACATTTATGGATCCATGCATCCCATTTCATAGTGCCTTTAACGTTTCAAGTTGGTTTGTCAAATTTTCAATGTATTTCTTTTGGTAAGTCACATAACTGAACTGACACCCAACTAGCTCCACCAATAATTTAGCAACTTTTCATCCAACAGAAATTAGAATATCTGAAGACAAATATTGAATTAGCAACATTTGAAAATTGTTGAGTGTATTATTGTTATTAAAAACAAGAAAAACTTGTGTCTGGTTCAATTTCTTACACTTGAAACCTTTGGATTGAATTTTTTGTTTATTTATTTATTTTGATTGGCACCGGGTTTGATATAATTGTATAATGATAAACTATTGTATGGGATTAGTTTTGTTGATTTAATAAGGCCTTACTGCCTTGATTTTCAAGTTTAATATTATGGTATGCTAAAGGTCACTTTTTAAAGAAAAAGAGGATCTTTCAGCCCTTTTTGCAATAAGAGTAAACAAAACAAAGAGTGCAACTATATGATCTTGTCCTTTTTATACTATTCTTGTAGAACTTATAATACTTGTCTCATATAGCAAAAAGGTGTTTGAAAAGTCGTGTGTGTTTTGTTTTAGTTTGACATATTGAGGAACACTGCTGGAAGCTTGTGGCATACATGAACTGTTTTAAGGAGAATGTCTACACCTACAATTTGGTATGAGCGTACTTTGACATTGAAGTTATACTAAATTAAAATGTGTTTTTGTTTCTGAGAACAATTTGGGTAAATTTTTACTTGTCATGCATAAATTCTTATTTATGTTATGTGATTCAGTACTTGCATAAAACATGTGTACTTATTCTCCAACACGAACCGAACAATGCAATTGAAACCAATTTGACAGAAGTTTCTTGCAAGAATTTGCACTATTGTGCTGCTAGAATCTCATTAATTGGGAGATTTATCATTTTCTTGATTTTTAATTTTATCCGTCTACTAGTGTATTTTTGCTTAGAAGTAATTATTTTGTCATGAGTATATTGAAAGCTTAATTTGTTTTTCTTTTTTCTTTTCCTTTTGCTCAAAGGGTTTCTTGCACTAGGCAAGTGAGTTGTGCTTTTTCCACTCTAGTAGCCCCCTTGATCATCTTTAGATGATTTTTCTTGGAAGTAAGTGAGTTGTGCCTTTTCCACTCTAGTAGCTCCCTTGATCATCCTTAGATCATCTTTAGATGACTTTTCTTGGAAGAAAGAATATGAATCCTATAAAAAAAATAGGATTTCAAAGGTTAATACAGTTTTGTTGTTTGATTGGATTAGTAAAAAATTTCTCCATGAAAAATTGTTCAATTTTAAATAATGTGGAACCATATTTTACACTAGAATGCTTAAGAAATATGAGATTTTTTGTAGGAGTGTGAGAGTGGTATTCTCACATTGGGAAGGTAACCCAAAATTATGTTATATATTTTGTATTTGAACGCACTCAAACAACATAATCAAGGAGAACAAAGATAAAATTCTAATTTTACCTTTATTTCTACTATCTGATCATAGTTTTGCCAACTAGCTAAGATGGATTTCTTATAAACAAATAAAGGTTTTTTTTTTTTTTTGTTTCCCTGAGATAGCGTTAGTATGTTAATATAGTTAGATTACAACTGAAGGGCCGCCGTTGCTCCATCAACTCGAACCCTTGACCTACCACTCACTAGACCATTGAGTCACACCCCAATGTCTGAGTAATGCTATGTTAACAAATATTTTTTTGAAGTTTCCTTCATATTAGTTCATTGGATTCCATTTGGTATACTGAAATTTTATTAGTACATATCATATCAGTTTGTGACAAAACTTCATTTGTATAGCATTTTCATGAATAAACACATTAAAAACAGCGGGTATCTCCTTTAATCTTCCAGCAATTCTTTTCGTTTGGATCCGTTTGCATGGTCTAGATAATGAGGTAGCTTTCTCTAAACCACAAACCTCAAAATTGGCATTATCATATGGAATTTTTTTTTTTCTGGTTCGTACGTTTTCTATTTTTTCCTATTTTCTAAAACATTTTTTGAAATCATTTCTTTCCTCAAAATTCATGTGCCATGAAGCAAAATGGAATCGTATAGGGGGGAAGTAGATTAGTCAATCATTTTTCCTCTAAATAGTTCATATATGTAAACAAACACAGAACCTTGAAAAAAAAAAAATCAACAACATTACAGAGGTTTTATATGATGCAGAAAATATACTCACACCTCATCGGTGGCCATACATGTTATGGCCATTGGCCACTATATATTCTGCTGTACAATGGAACTTAGTAGCTCATGCAGATCATTCAATTAGCTTTGCATTATGAATAGAATAATCAATTAATGGACTACATTTAGCATTATTAATATATTTATTACTTAGTAAAAATTCTGACCAAAAAAAAAATCAAAGGAAGCAAGAATTTTAAGTGTACCTCTCTTTCTGTCAACAATTATACAAATGAAAAGTAGATGTGGAAAGTTTTGATGATAATTTGGATGAATCTTAGGGTTAACATTGTTCAAATTAAAATAATAGGAATCAAAGTGAAATTTTGGTCAAAAGGGAGTTAATAATCTCCCAAATGAAATATTAATGAAGATGAGAACAATAAGTTGGAAGACAAGTGGGTTGTCTATAAATGAACCTTATTTTGCACTCCTTTTGTGTATGCAGTTTCATGAGTTCAATGGCATGATGTTTGATTCTTTCTAGGGATAAACGGTGACAAAGAACATATACCGACTCCTTTTTCTCTATTTTTCTTTTCCTTTTCCTTTTGATAATCTTTCATTTTCTTGAGAAAAATGTTGTACACATCGCTCAACTCACTACAACTATGTTTTCATATTTATTGAGAAAGCCAATAAGTCCCTCAAATTGAAAAGTACTAACGAACTTACACAAAAAAATAGAAGGAAACACACACACACACACACTCACACACTCTCTCTCTCTCTCTCTCTCTCTC
This sequence comes from Camellia granthamiana, assembly GCA_036172215.1. Taxonomy (NCBI): domain Eukaryota; kingdom Viridiplantae; phylum Streptophyta; class Magnoliopsida; order Ericales; family Theaceae; genus Camellia; species Camellia granthamiana. The sequence continues at coordinate 30,536,254 of CM069909.1, forward strand.
TCTCTCTCACACACACACACATACACACACACACACACACATTAATGAACTTTACGGCCCTTGCATGCAAATTAATTGGCCATGGCTAACATTTAAGAATTACTAGTATGATAGTATTAGGTTGAATACGTAATACCAAATGCTCACATTTGTTTACCACGGGATTATTACATCAATACAAATTGCTCATGTTTGTATTGCACTAGTTCGTCAGGATTAATATATGAAATTTCATATAAGACCTCATTACATAAAAGTTGATTTTATTGTTTATATATTGTAGAGGCAAAATAGTCTTTTGCCACACATTCTCATGGGACAAATTCATCCCATGGTATTCCTAATTTGCCCATTTTTTGGGAATTTATTGTTTAACGGGATTGTTTATCCACGACTTTTTTTTCCTTGTTTTTTTTTGGGGTGTGCAGCTAAAAATGAATTATATGGAACTTATCAAATAACCAATCCAATCCTGACTCCTACTAGGGTTATCAAATAAGACCTTAAGGTTGGTAGATCCCAAGTACGTCCTTGCATTGCAAATAGGAATATTGTTCAAGAGGGATTCTCTGTTATGATTGGTTCATGGGTCTACGTCAAGTTTTGTTTTGGCATGATTCATGGTTCGGTGATAAATCTTTGAAATATGAGTTTCCTAGACTATTTTCGATTTTGTCTCAGAAATCTGTTATGGTTAATGATGTTTTTTTGTTCAATGGAAGATTGAACAAGTGGTGTTTGCAATTCAGGAGGAGTTTATTTGTTTGGGAGAATGCCCTTTTGGATAATTTAATGAATAAACTTAATTTGCTTTGCTTGACTCTTGACATGGAGGATAAGCTGCAATAAAAGTGGGATAAAAATAATAGAACCTATTCGATTAGATCTTTTTATAATGCCTATGAAAATTTATCTTGTGGTTTTGAGGTTTCTCCTCTCAAGATGCATCTCTTTTTTGGAATAATCTTCCCCCATTCAAAGTCGAAATATTTTGTTGACAAACTCTTCTAGGTAAAGTAGCCTCTCAGAAATTTTTTAGCTAATAGGGGTAATCCAAAATGAGGTTTAAGCGCTTTGTCCAATGTGTTTGAGATTTGTCAAATCTGTATACCATCTTTTCATTCACTGTCAGTTCGCTTGGGAACATTGGTCCTGTTGTTTAAACTGGTGTGGGTGGTGTTTGTTGGGTCTATCCTGCCTCTCTCCTTGATCTTTTTATGTGGTGGTTTGATCCTCCTTTTCGGAACCTTGAGAAACGACTTTGGGTGACCCTCTTCTACATGGTTATCTGGTTAGCTCAAAATGCTACTGTCTTTAACCACTCAGAACAGCATGTTCATGGCGTTATTCACCTAGTAAACTTGTGTTTCACTCTTTGGGCTAAAGCTTGTTCTGGTATTGTTAATGACCCAGTGTCTGGTATTATCAGCTGCCTTGACGGGATCAGGAAACTCAAACTGAAGCTTTTTTCAAAGCCGCCTTGACAAACATTGAAGCGATAAGATGGTTGAGGTGCGAAGGGGGCTTGGCTCTTTTTTATTGTTCTTGTTGTTGCTACTGATATGTTCTTTGATGTTGTTGGTGGTGTAGGGTGGTTGTTTTGCTGGCTAGGGAGGTCTTTCTTTCATGAAGAATATTTGTACTGCGATGGGAAGCCTTAAGTTATAAGGTAGTGTTGTTGCTTTTTAAGGCTGAGGGTTCTTGATTTGGGAGTTTTGGGGAAGTTTTTTTGTTGCTCTTTTGAGTTGTGCGAGAATAAGTTCTGCTCTTGTTCTCTCTCTCTCTCTCTCTCTCTCTCTCTCTCTCTGTTTTTGTGTTTGTTTGCGTTTTTTGTTTTTTTGTTTTTTTTTTTTTTTGGTTTCGGTTTAGCTTTGATTCTTTCTGCACTTCCCTATGCTTTATTGATGTATTTCATTTCTTGATTTATATCAATGAAGTGATTTTTTTTGCCGATAAAACGAAAGTGGAAGGCCATTATCATGTGCTTTTGGATGCTTCTTTGTGAACAAAACATGGAGTGAGGTGGATGCTTGCTACATATATATACATATTTAAATTGGTAGCAGGGTAATACGGGAAGGGGAAGCTACATAACAGCAAACTCGAATTTAGACATTACATTTGGTAACTCATCTATCGGGCTAACCCTTAATGTTGCTTGTACAATAACAATATATATTTTGGTGGGTGGCAAGGCAAGACATGGTGGGTTGTACTCGATGCTGGAGTTAGGAGTATGAAGATGGATAATAATTGTCATTTTTCATGCTATCAAAAATTTGATGTGTTCCACATATAGCTTGTTTATGGATTTAGTACATGTCTCTCTGTTGTTGTTGTTGTTGTTGTTTTTTTTTTTTTTTTTTTTTTTTTTTTTTTTTTTTTTTAAGTTATAAAAAATTTCTCAATTTTTTGTGTTCCACATATATCTTGTTTGTGGGAGCCCTTTGGAAGATTTCTTGGTTAGGAGAAGGAAGATGAGTAATAAAATTAGCAAGCTCAGATAGCTAACAAATTCCATGCAAGGAGACTTAGTTGTTGCCTTAGTAGTTACAAGCATGCTCACTAGGGTTTAACGGTTTGGTTTTGTCGGAGTTGGATAAAATTTGGCATTGAACTAAATCTTTTGATTTTATTGATTGAGAACTAAAACTGACCACATTATGATTCAATTTGCTTGGATATTTCTATAGTAACCGAGAACTTCCTTCCAAATAAGACCTGCAATGTTTTCCTTAGTTGATGACGTTGATATGTATGAATAAATGTTGTTTGTCAGTATTGGTTGGACTTGGACATGTAAACCATAAACTATACAGGAGTTGCTTGGACATTACCTTAGTGACTAAAGCACTTCTTTCCAAAAGGGGCAAGCAATAGATTTCTATTTCTAAATGGAGATCCTATCTCTTCGTAATGTATGTCATTTTCTATTTCCTCAATATCATTGGTCCTCATATTCACTTGAGATAAATATAAGAATCAATTGCTAAGGATTCATTGCTAAAGAAACATTCTTTCCCATATGTTTTTATAATCATCCTATGTATGTTGCATAAGATAGTTCAACTATCTTTCTAGAGGAGTAACTCGTTACAAACCTCATTACAAGGCATAAGACACATTGTCAGAGTAGTAAATTAGACTCAAGCAAAAACTTTTCCAATGTATAAGTTCACATTTGAGGGAGAGATTGTTGGAACTTCTTGAATTAAAATGGTCCCACATCGGAAGAAATAAAGGAAAAGTCCTAATACATGTCGGATGGATTCACCCCATATATGTTTAAGCCTTCAAGTGAATGTGTGTTTGAAATAACGTGTATTGATTCTATATGGACACTTTGGATTCCCTAACATAAATCTAAGTACAGACTCTTTAGATTTTGTAATATAAACTCCTTTCGAATGAATTACAAGCATTCAAGCAACAATTTGAATGAATTACAAGCTCTTCTTCACAAATTCAATCAACAATTCATTGTTGTACTCTAAATTATTACTAGTCAATCACATTTCAATAAAGAGCAAATTGCAAAAAAAAAATTTCTTCCACAAATACAAACAAGCATGAAAACAAACATAATAATTACACAATGAAAAAAATAATTAAGATAAATAATTTTGGATACAAGCTCCATTACAATGCAAAGAAAGTAAAATTACACAAACTAGGTATTCCCCCCACCCCAATTCACTCTTCAATTCTTATTCACTCTTTTTAAATCTTTAGCACACATTAGGTAAACATACCTTTATTTAGCATAGTAGTTTTGATATTGCAAAGCAAGACAATTATTTAGAAACACAAATCATAGGAAGCGTATGTCCTTGCACAATAAAATCCTAAGTAAGGTAGACATCACATAACCATAGGGAGTAGTTCAACATTCTTTATGGTTGACAACTGCAAAAAGAAAATGAAAACTCAATAATAATCTAGCAGTATACTTCTATAAAGGATAGAGATATCTATATTTTGCTACATATAATGTTTGCTTTTTTATTTTTTGTTTTTATTTTTGGAAACAAAAAAAATGAAAATTTCAAAAACACCATTCTCTTTGTATTGTTTTCATTTTTGCACAAAAAACAGCTTTTGAAATTTTGGAAATAACTTTTTTTTTTTGTTTCCTAAAAAATGTGACAGGTTTTAGAAAAAAATTCTAAAAAAAGTATTCCAAAAAAAAAATCACAAAACATGTCTATTTTTCTGTATTATAAAATTCCTTTCAAATAAGAATTGTATGGTTTTTGGGTATAGCTTGAGGTAAATCATGAATTGTCCACTTGCTCATGAGAGTTATTCCTCATAAATTCATGAATTGTCTTCATTATCCAATCTAACATATTACGATTCAATTAAATTTCTATAGTAACTAAGAACTTCCTTCCGATTAAAATTTCCTTAATTGATGATGTTGATATCTATGAATAAATGTTGTTTGTCAATATTTGTTGGACTTGGACATATAGACCACAAACTATACCGAAGTTGCTTGGACATTACCCTAGTGACTAAAGCACTTCTTTCCAAAAGGGGCATGCAATGGATTTCTATTTCTAAATGGAGATCCTATGTCTTCTTAATGTGTGTCATTTTCATTTTCTATTTCCTCAATATCATTAGATATTCACTTGAGATAAATATAAGAATCAATTGCTAAGGATTCATTGCCAAAGAAACATTCTTTCCCACATGTTTTTATAATTATCCTATGTTTTTGAAATGTTGCAAAAGATAGTTCATCTTTCTGGAGTAACTTGTTACAAACCTCATTACAAGGCATAAGACATGGTGAGTAAATTAGACTCAAGCAAAAACTTTGTCCAATGTATAAGTTCACATTTGAGGGAGAGATTGTTGGAACTTCTTGAAGTAAAATGATCCCATATTGGAGGAAAAGCAAAAGAAAAGTCTTAATTGTTGGATGGATTCACTCCATATATGTTTAAGCCTTTTAGTGGATGCATGTTTTGAATAACATGTATTGATTCTAAGTATGGACACTTTGGATTTCCTAACATAAATCTAAGTATGGACTCATTGGATTCTTTAACATAACTTGCTTCGCTTGAATTACAAGCATTCAAGTAGGAATGGCAATGGGCCGGGCCGGGCCGGGCCGGGGCCGGGTCGGGGATCATACTCCCCGTCCCCCGATCCCCGATGAAGAAAATTTTTCCAGCCCTAGCCCCGATCCCCGACGGGGAATCTATCACCATCCCTACCCCCGTCCCTATCGGGGTTCGGGTTTCCCCGACCTCGAAAATTCCCTGCCCAGAAAAAAAAAAACAAACAAACAAACAAACAAACAAACAAAAATACAAAAAAAAAAAAAACGAGATCATCGGAATCGGATCGACATCAACATCATCATCAACAACTAATCAATATCATCAACAACAACTACAACGACAATCTGATCATCATCAACATCAACAACAAACAGAGATCAACAACATCAACACAACAAATACAAAAATCAGATCTAAAGAGAGAGAGACAGACAGAGACATCAAACAGTGGCGGTTGATATCTCGGATCGATCTGCTCCGCTTTCACCTTCTCTAAGAGTGCTCGGAACTGAGTGAAAGAGAGACAGTAATGGAGAAGTTGCCGACGATCTTCAGATATTCTAGATCTAGAGCTTGACGGAGTAAAAGGTGAAGTCGTTGAAGACATCACGGTGGAGGTGGATAGTGCAATCAACGGCAAGATGAAAGAGAGGAGATAGTTTCAGAGCGTAGAGGAGAATGAGAGAGAGAGACGGTGGATGGTGCGATCAATGGCGAGATGAGCGAGTGAAGAGATGAGAGAGAGGAGAGACAGTTTCAGAGAGTAGATAAAGGAGAATGAGAGTAAAAGAGAGACAGAGCTGAGATAGATAGATAGATAGATATAATATAATCTAAACAACAAGCCTAAACACATAATAATATAATATAGATAGATATAATATAATATAGACACATATATATACATACAGGGAAGTTTCGGGAAACATAAATATTTTGAACATATTCAATTTGTTTACTTTTATTTTTTTGTATGATGATATTATGTTTAGACAATTAGAGTTGAGTCAAATTCGAAATAAAAATAGTTATGGAAGTTGAATCGATAATCAAATCAAAAGAAGATAGGAAAAACATATCAAGGTGAGAATCAAATATGTGAATCAAGGGTGAGAATGATAAATCTTCAACACCGATAATAAATAGACGAAACAATGGGGAGACGATGGCAAAAATGGAGATCTAAAACGATGACAATGCATCGACAAGCCAATGGCGAAACGACAACAACGATAGAGATCTAAAACGACGAGAATGCATTGGAAAGTTAAGGTGTGAACTAAGATGTTTTTAAATCTTAAAAATTATTATGTGTGTGTACTAGGAGGATTAGTGGTGTATAAATATAATTACCCAAATAATAAATGGATTTCTCACTAAACTATTTCAGTGGACCTCTTGTCAATAAAAAAATATCCATTTGACCTAATACCTTAGACAATTGCTAGATTGGACTTTTCAATAATTTTCTCATAAAAAAATATATTTTAGACACTTTATATACACATATATTGCGTTTAATGACTAAAAAAATTTTTTTTTTGTCATTTTTATTTAACAAAAATAGACAAATAGGTTAGATTAAAAACAAATAAAAAAATAAAGTTTAAATTGATAAAATAAAAAAATTAGAATTTATTTTATTATAAGGATCAAACCCTTGGGGAAAAAAAATGGTTTTAATTTCTCCTAATTTCTAGCAGTGAGTGTAACAATGGTTAATAACTTTTTTTTTTTTTGGTTGAAAGAAAAAATATGTTCATTTAGTTTGATTTTTCAAAAACTATTTTTGGAGAAGTTTTGTTTTATTTTTAGTGATTTTTTTTTTAATTTTATATTTTAATACTTTTTAGATGCATCTAAAAAGCAATACAAATTGGCTAAAATATTTATAAAAAAAAACACTAAAAATAGACGAAAATTCAAATAAAAATCTGTGGTATTTTTGTTCGGATTTTCGTTTGTTCTTAGTGATATATATATATATTAGTTATTTTTTTAACTTTTTAGATGAATCTAAAAAACTTATAATAAAAAAGTTGACTAAAATATATAAAAAAAAATTCAATAATAATAATAATAAAAAAACATATTTAAAAATAATTTTTGAAAATTATAACAAACAAACCCAATTTTGTAGCTTGACCCATAACTTCTTTATTGCTCAAGAAGCCAAATTAATGAACAATCACGAGATGCAATGTCAATCAAATAAATATATATATATATCTCGTGATGTTTGGAATCTGTGGTGGAGTTCAAACAAAACTAGCCTAACAGTTTAGCCATTTCTAATAAAATTGTGGGGTTTTTTTGGAAAGTTCTAAAAAAAAGTCAGTTTTTTCAAAAAAATCAGTTTTTTTTATCTAAAACAATCAAATTTTTTTGTCAAAAAAGTCACTAAAAAAGTCAAAAAATCAAAAAATTAATTTTTTACCAACTTCTCAAAACACCACTATGACCTTGTTTGGTAGGGCTTATTTCCAGCTTATTTCAGTTTTTAGCTTAATTTAAGCTATTTTGATGTGTTTGGTTCAGCTTAACAATACAGTTTATAACTTTTTGTAAGTCAAAAATCAACTTATTCTTTGAGTGGGAGAGGAGAAACTTAATTTATAAGTAAAAAATCAACTTATATTTACAATTATAAGTTATAAACGGTTAAGGTATAAGATATAATTACTTTCTTACAACTCTACTAAACGGGGCCTATATGCAAGGTGGTAGCTAGAGCAACTCTATTGGTAAAAGTCAAAATAATTTTGTCAATCATTTTTGCTTATTATAGTGAAAAAATAAGCGCTTTTTTCATACAAGTACAACATTCCAAGTTAATTTAGTACAACCAACTTTCATATCAATTTTTGACAATTGGATTTATTTCTCAAAACGTATCTAAGTGATTATAATTGCTTTTTCTAATGTGGCAAATTTGACATTGTCAATTTTGACTCAAGATTTGACACATTATTGGAAGAAGTTTTTTTGTGATGGTATAATTAAAAATGATTTTGACTCGAGCATTTAGATTTTTTTTTAGAAGAAACTTATTAGACAGTTTATTGACTTATTTAAGTTATATTACTTCTTTATTTTTTTACATAATTTTTCATAATAAATTAAAAAATCAATTTATAAGTCACTTCTCAAGTGAGACCTTAGTACATCATTAGAGGTATGGTTGAGAGTTTGGTTGTGATTGAAAATGAAACGAGAAAGAAGAAGAAGAATTTATTTAAATAGGATAACATAGGCATTTGAAAGATTTGTTTTTGCTAACATCAACCGCTTTTCTTTTGGTCAACAAATTGTTGACTCATAAAATAAAGTCAACTTGTATTAACTAGTGATCTTTCTCATCGAGGATGTATATGAATCAAATTAGAAGGCCTACTCAATTTGCAGCAAGCATGACATTATTTATTTTAAGTAAAATACATTCGTACTGTGATTCAACATGATAACGAATGTCAATCTACTAACTTTCCACTTTTTGATTGCTATTATAGTAATTGATATCCAAAAACAAAAATCATACCAAAAACACAAAGGTAAATTAACTTACACCTCCTGAGACTTAGATTTAATACAATCACATGTTTGAGAAATTATACTAATCCCTTGTCATTGTAATTATTTAGATGGAACGAAAATATTGAACTCATACACTTTCTCTTTTCTTACTTTACTTTACTTCCTCCGCTTTTTTTTTTTTTTTTTTTCCTTTACTTTATTTTTTTTTTTCAATGTAATTTCTTCTGTTTTTCTACTGAGAATTATTGCCTTCTATATAAACATGAAGGTTTGTAAAATAAGACTATTAATCACAAGGGTGAGAATGTAATTTTCAAAACATTAAAGAATAAGATGTAATTAAATCAAACTTCAGGAGGTGTCAGTGTAATTTACCCAGAAAAAACAAAAACATTGGGCTATACAGCATGCGGCGAATTTGGGATTTCAAGAACCCAACCATTACCGATCATTCTAGTTAGGATTCTGTCAAAAATTCCCCTTTCAATCATTCAAACCAACCCTCTTTGTTTTTTATTTGACTAAAAAAATAAATAAATAAAATCCAGATAAAATCATTCGAAAAAAATAAATTACACTACCACAAAATACTGGCTAAAGAAAACAATAATAATAAGCTCACTAATTTCATTCTTAGGCACCTAGGCAGGCATGTACAACAATTGCTGAATGTTGGAGAAGTCTGAGAGAGCTCTACAGAGCACAAGGTCTTACTTACTAGAAGAGAGCTCAGCTCTTCTAGCCTGTGTATTAATACAGAGAGCAATATCTATAATACTGTGTTTGGTTAAGGAATTTGAAAATGAAAAGGAAAAAATTGTATGAAACTAAATAAAATATAGGTATATTTTATTCTCATTTTACCTACCTTTTCTCTTTCCCTTTCCAAATCCTCCAACCAAACACAGCGTAAAGAAAATAATAAAAAACAACATTGAGAGAGAATTTACAGAAATTATGCATCAAAGCAGCCACAAAACTGTTTCTCACCTCCACGCCGAAGATGTTGCCAAAACCCTATTCTTCCAGCCAAGATAAAGAACTCCGTCCCTCTCTGCAAATCTGAAATTCTTGCTGTAGTCCTTCAAGACTCGGCTAATTTCTATGCTCACAGAGGAACTCATAGGGCACAGCATAAACCCCGCCATCGTAAGTCTTGACCTCCACTTCCCAAATGGCTCGTGCCTTTCCACCCTCTCTGCTCCCTCACATGCTATTATGTTCACAATGTCCCGAGCCACACAGTGCTCCTCTGCACTGATCCGCTGCTTATCATCTCTTGGACGAGCAGCGTCAATCGATTCAAACATAGCCATATAATAGTCCAATGTCTCCTTGAACCGTGGAACGAAAGCAGCAGTGTTGGTATTGGATTCTTGCTCGACGAGGATCATGACCTTGGGCGACAAGCTCTTAACCAGCCTCAATAGCCGATCTCGATGATTGCTAGTGGTAACGCTCTCATCTGGCATGTGGTGCAACATGTAAGGGAAATTCACGGCCAGTGCTTCTCCATGTTGAACTCTAAGATTCGTTAGTTCAACCTCACATCCAGACATGGCAGCACCATGAAATCCAAATGACACTCCACACGACGCAGCAACTTTTGATAGCCTTTCCCCCACAATGTCAAGCCCTCCACCTCGAGCATGAGCTGAATCGGAATCATCAACCCCGGTGATGCGAATGTATGGGGGCCCACCAGGCCGTTTGGCAAGATCCTTAATGAGGTCCACCCACTGGCTTCCCTGTGCAAGCTGAAAATCAATAATGTGGATTCTGCTCTCATTTTCCATAGCTTCCTTTATAACAACATTGGCAGAATTGTAGGCAAATTTGTAGTAAGGGCAGATCTGATAGAGGACATGCATGTAGGACATAAGCTCTGAACTGGTCGGTAGCACTTCTCTGCACTTCAGTTTTTTGTAGATTAAACTCCCCGATGATAACAATCTTGCTCTAAGCCCTTCCAACATGTATGCACCCAACCGTTGGATCGGTTCCCCGCAGACTGAAACCATGCCTTCTAACTTAAGCATCAATCTCGATGCGGTTTCCATGTCTTCCTCCGACACTGCTTCTGCACAGGCTACAAGCATTTGTTTTAAGTCTAAGCTGGGGCTCGTTTCCATCATTTGATTTGAACTTGTTGAGGAACATGCTTGGTGGCCTGCACCTTTGAAGGAGCAACTGCTGATGTCATCATCAGATTCAGGCCCCAACAATTTATTCTCCAAATCTTTCAATATGTGCCTAAGTCCATTACCATCATCGACAACGGAAGACCCGCTAACTGTGGATCCATAAGTATTGTCAGAGGAATGATGTGGATCTGACAGGTATGACTGAGAACCTTGTGGTGAAAAGGGAGTCCGGTTAGAAGAGATGCTCACAGCAGGAGGGGAATCATAGACAATGTAACCGTTTGCTGGAGACGATTCCAGTGTGAAGTACGGTTCATTGTAAGACTGGAATGAAACTTGGGTTGCTTGGCTCCCATTTTCAGGGATCACGTTGTTGGTCAAAATTTGGAAAGGAGAGATGCAGTATGGTTCGATCTGCTGCATAGGCTGGTGGTACAAGCCATGGATACTGCCTGAACTTTGTTGCTCCTGGGATGGTTGCATCTAACTATTGATTGATTCAGCTAGTGAATGTAGTGCAGTATATCAAACCTTCTTGCTCTCACGACCTCGCTAAATTTCTCATTTGGTAAAGGTTGCACATTATCAGGCAGCTCTATCACCAATAATTGCTCCTGCTACAGAACCAACATGCTCTGCAAAAAGAGAAAACAAGATCAATGCTACTCCAATGTTGAAACATAGTTGAGTAAATATTACACGAACACTTAGTCAACAATGAATTGAGTCTTAAATTTTGGAAGGAAATGTAATTATTATTTATCTACCATAACAAAATAAGATTCACAGTCAATAACAGTGAACCTTATATGAGGTTCTAATATACAATCATAATCTTGAAGAGTTTTTTTCACCTCCAACACCCAGGGCAAGTAAAAGACTTGGGGGGGAAAAAAAAAAAAAAAAAAAAAAAAAAAAAATTCTTAAATTAATTGCAAAAACTGTTGCACAAACACCAAGAAGAGTAAATTATCACTATTGAGCCAGGCCAACTGGCCAAGGCTAGACAGATTCTGAAGTTGGGTTAATAACTCAATAAACAACCAAGGTAGAGAGACAGACAATAACAGCATTGAAAGAAGCATGAACAGTAATCAAGATTAAGGAAAGTATGAAACATATGCAGTGTCACAACAGACCTTGGATTATGGATCATATACAAAATCAAGAAACAAGAATCACAAAAACATGGCACAGAGTTACGTAGTTTGGTTTGAGGCTTACCTCCATGGGTGAAGATGATTGGAATAATTCAGAGTGAATATGATGGTACAAGAGAGATGCTTTCTCTCACAAACACTAACCCCTTTATGTGACGAGTTCTCTCTCACATTGAAACCCAAAATTAGCCCTAAACATATATATATATTGGTCCCAGTGCAAGAGAGCACCGATGGTTCCTTCAACTAAGATTTTGAGACACAATTTCAACAAGCACTCCTACAATTTCACATTCAATTGACTGCATACAGAAAACAAGTCTATCTAAAAGTCACAAATAGAAATTGCAATGATTGGACCCCCAATCTTAGACAATATTACAAGCACAAAACATACTTAAAAAATACAATCCTCAAAGAGGTACTATGACACACAAAAGTCCTCTGACCTTTAGATCTTTACTTTCACTATTAAGTCAAACAAGAATAACCAGACGTACAAAAAATGATACAAAGATACACTACAAGTCACTCTTCCTGCTCCATAGCTGTCACTAAGCCTTCACTCTCACCACAAGCCCATAAACAAGGTGCAGCTATGATAATCAATTGCTACAATAATCAACAAGGTGCGAGTTTTTGGTGAAGAAGAACATACAACAAATCATTGAAAACAAAAATACCACAGCAACAATGTCTAGAAGAATTCTTACATCCATTAACTACGGTAATTTGCAACATGTGAGAAGGGGTATCTGAACTCAAAAAAACTCAAAACCTGATGATGTGGATGTCCCTCTTTTTTGAGTGAGATTAATTTCCTACTCAAGGGGACACTTACTCTTTTGAGAAGGCATATAGATTTCTGTCATGAACCGTTCGGTTTTTACTTCTTACTTCTTCAATAGTGTGGTTCCAGTGAACCACATCTCACCCCCTTTTTGATTTCCAAGGCTTGCTATGGTAGGAATCCCTTTATTTAGAGTAGGAATCCCTTTATTTAGAGCATGCCTTAGGAGGTTTTTCGGTCTAGATATGAGCCCCTTGCAATCTAGTCATTTCTAGGGCTCTACAACAATCCAGATGCTTAAGCTACAAGCTCCAGGCTCTTACTTGCTGCATGACTATTGGTTGCCTTGGTCTAGGTTCTTTTGAGCCAGTCGTTACTACTCTTTTTAGTGATCTTAATACTTGCAATGATCTCAGATGCAGTTGTAGGACTTTCCACAACTGACTTCAACTAACAAAATGTATATTTAAATGGATCACATCCCCTTTTTGTTCTTTAGCTACGTTACATTTACTTAGGGAACATCCAAATATTGGGTCAGCAATACAAATTCCACATAAACGAACATACATGATGGCTTAGATGATTAAATTTCAGAATATGGATTGAACACCAGGACTTAACAAATTTATGAACCACACATATTAGTTACCCGAGACATAAGAATTTGGCATCATGTCTAACATAACCTAGAACCAATTTGGGGAGAAGATTAAATGGCGGTAACCATGAACAATTTCATGAAGCATGAGATAATTTAGGAGAAAGATTATGAGACATATGGAGATGCTCCAGAGAGGTTACTAAACCTAAGCTAAAACCTAGAACTAACCAAAAAAAAATTAGGAGAAACCTTATGAATAATGAGAAGTAATTCTTATTCACGTCTTCAAATAAAAAACTAAACCACCAATTGGAAAAGACGATGCCTAAAATCAGAAACTCTCTTGATATACTTGCAAAACCACAAATTCTGAAAAAATGAGATCCAAAACTCAAATCAAATCTTGATCAAATAGTCTCCCAATTCCAGTATTTCTTAACAAAGCAACGTGGCTATAGAAATTCACAGGTGGGACATTGATAGTTGATACTGATTGAACTTTCTGAAGAAAGTGATATAAGCAATCATCATAAATAAGAGAAAATCAACTTAATTAAATCTTTAAAAAAATGGATAATTTTGGATTGAAAGAATGAATTCATGACCTAATCAATTCCACTTCAGAAAAGCAAAGCATGACACTTCCAGGAGAATAATTATAGAATCAGAACATTAAAGACATCAATAAATTACCCACCACTTTAACCAAAACACAAAAAAAAAAAAAGGGTTGTGTGTGTGAGAAAGAATAAAAACATGGAATTTATACAACAGAACCACATCAAATATAACATTAACAATATGACCTTCTAAGTTCAAAAGTAAGAATTGGTAAAACGATTCTTAATAAATAAAAATAATCAAATAAGACTAATCAAACGGCCAAAAAGAAGGCAATTTATTTTTTTCAGACACCAAAGTTCAAACTACAAACATATACATATAAAACTTCAAATTTTCAAGACATACTCATCTACCCAGATCATATATTAAACCTCAAACTTGATTTAAGATAAAATAGCAGCTGAAATTACAAGAAGTACCTAAAAACTGCACAGAAAACAATAAAAGACCCAGAAGTGAGCAAAACTTCTTGTAGCAGAAAAGTCAAAACAAGAATCAAAAGAAACTCTCTACTCAAAACACATTCACAGTTTGCGAATCAAATCAAATAGGCCTTTACATACCTGGGTTCTTTCCTATTATGCTGATTTCTCAGATTTTTCCACGGAGAGAGAGAGAGAGAAAGAGAGAGAGGAATTCCTCTGATTTTCTAGAGAGAGTGAAAAAATGGTATTGTGTTTGTGCGCGTATTCTGGTAAAATGAAGCCTCCGGGAGGTTTGACGTTGATTTTTATGAAGACCCCCGAGGGAATAAAGTTAAATGCCTCCAAGTTGGGATGTAACTACATAACTGCCACTGTTAAAAAAAATCAGAGTAGCCCATTATTTCCATAATTTTTGTGGTTACTATGCGGTGTTTGAGAATTTTTTTCTTTTTTTAAAGTTAAAATTTATAAATAAATAAAAAATTGGTTAAAATAATTAATAAGATAAAATGTTATATTAAATTTATAATTATTTTATTTTTTTTACAAATATCATATCTAACTATAAAAATAATTTAATATTCTTTTTAAATATAAATATTTTAACCTATTAAAATTGCTAAAAATTAAAATAGCTTACTAAAATAGTCAACTTCGTAAACAATACTATCTTTCCTTTCGAACGTACTTGTTGGTGAATCTAAATAAATATATTTTTTGATTTATAAATATATTTTATAAAGAATTTTTTAAAATAATCTAAATAAATATATCTAGAAGTTATTTGAAATAATCTAAATAAGTATATTTTTTGAATTTTTAAGAAAAGTTTTGTAATATAATAGAAAGATAATGTGATCCAAATAAAAAGTGATGCGACCTAAATAAGACAAAAAGATGAACTAAAGTATGTTTAATTTTTTTGACTATTTTAACTTAGTTAAAAAAGTTTTATTTAGAATGAATTTTTATTTTTTTGTAATTTTGTAAAAAAATAAAATAAAATAAAATAAAATAATTTTGATTTAAATGTATTTTATTTTTTAATTAGTTATACTAGTCACAACCATCTAATCAAACGAATGCTACATTAAATTAAAAATGAAAGTAAATAAATAAAATTTTAGTAGGTTAGTATTGATGGCGAAGGGCAAGTATGGTTGGGGGACTCTACGCTAACCTCATCGCTTCTGTTCTTCTAGAATCATTTATTATATTTATACTACGATGTGGGCATGTACATAAACCATTAATTAAAAAGGCAAATTACAAATATACCTGGCTTAAAATATAATTTGTGTGATGTGATTTTAGAAATTTCATATGACCCTTCGAAATTTATAATTTCATAATAAGTAATTATTTTTATCAATAAATCATTAAATTAATTAATGATTTTTAATAATATTAGAAATTTATTTTAATTAATAATTTGAGTAATTTTATTATTATATAGAAGAGCAGTTAAAATTTTTATTTTTTATTTAATTTTGTTAAATAAATTTTTTTAATAAGGAGATATTTGTAATTTTTTTAAATCACAGAGAACAATTTATATTTTAAACAAATTTCATATAAGTGTATTTGTACCTTACCCTAATTAAAATAAGGGTTAATTTTAAGAGGGGTGTTTGGCATAACCTATATAAGTGTACTTATTTAGGTTACATCACCTTTCTATTTTTCTGTACATCTTTTCATAAAAAGTCAAAAAGTATACTTATTTAGATCATTCTAAATATTACTAAATTTTCTAAACTATCGATTGTTAAACTATCAGTTGAATATGTAAGTCCGCAAAATATTTAATTCAATAATAAATTTCAATAAACCCCCTTAAATTATGATTCATTTACATTTTGTCTTTCTGAATTTCAAAACTCAACACTTAACCACCTTGAAATATTATCTAGTTACAATTAATCCCTTGTATTAGGATTCGTTCGAAATTTATACAAAATCAAATATGTCAATCTCATGACACATTTATTGAATTTATAGGGTAATAATACTCTTATTTGATGATCTTGTTTGTACTTTACCGGTCAGATAATAGACAAAGTATAAATGGAATCACTGGATAAAGGTATTATTGTCCTAAAAAAATTAATAACGGGTAATATTGTTCAAAAAAATTAATAACGGGTAATATTGTTCTAAAAAATTAATAAGATTGTCATATGATTCACACATGATCTGATTCCATTTAAATTTCAAAACAAAATTATAATGAAAGGTGTTCAATGTAACAAGATAATAATTTGAGTTGGTTAACTGTTGCATTTTGTTTAAGGAGACAAAATACAAATAAGTCATAATTTAATGAGGTTTACTATAGTTTACCCTTAATTCAAACATATTTAGTTCATAAAACAATTATAAAAATAAAATATAACTCATAAATATTATAAATTAATAACAAAAAAAAACTTGGTTAAGATTTTATTTCGAAAAAACTTTAAAAAGTTTTTTAATCTTTAATAACTTTAAAAACTTTCTAATCTGTCTTTAAAAAGTGTTTTATTTCAGTATGTATTTAAATTGGTATTAGATCTTAATTTCTTAACATTAACAATAAAATTATATGAGTATTAGATATATTGAAGAATTAAAATCAAATAATTTAAATAATAGCACTTCATTACAAATAATAATATAATAAAATAATACATTAATTAGGCTATTAAAAGAATTTAATAAAAAACTAAAGACAATTAATTAGAAATTATTAAATGAAATTCGACATACAATATTAGATAAATACAAACAAGTAGCTATTGTGAAAGATAAAGTAAGAAAATATTATACATAATTACTCTTATCTTTATAAAGAAAATTCACCAGAAAATTTTGCACTCACTTTTTAAGGAGAATATAAATTTAAGATTTTTCTCAACTAAAATTTAGTTCTTTTACTAATTTATAATGGTTATGGAAAAATTTAAATTTAACTTTTTCTTCACTAAAATCTGGGTCTTTTACTGATTTTATATTTTAAAATTTATAATAGTTATGAGTTTATATTTTATTCTTTTAGGGACTAAATAGGCTCAAATTAAATTCTTTTATTAATTTATAATATTATTCTTTCAAGGATTAAATATGTTTGAATTATAACATGATTCAACACTTAACACTGAATGTATTAAGTGATAATCAATTAAATCCGTTTAATAGTCACAATTGATACCACTTACAAGTTCAAGTTCCTCTTAAAATATAAGCTAAAGAAAGTTTTAAATCATATGAAACTTACTTAATTCTAATTGAATTTATAAATACTAAACATAAGTATCGATATATATTATTATAAACTTACCATCATCACCATTACTGCCACAACTACCATTATCACAATCACCATTATCATGCCACCGCCACTATTACTACCACTACCACCACCACCACCACCACTACCACCATTGCTACCTCTATCGCTACCTCCGCCATTACCACTATCATGCCACCACAACCATGACCATTGCTACCGCTACCACTATTACCAGGGGCGGAGCTAACAAGGGTTTAGGGGGTCACGTGCACCCTCGGTTTTGAATTTTTTTTTTTTTGCAAACATAAAGAAAATATTTTAAATAAAAAAATTTATAAAAATATTATTCAGAATGAAATGTCAATGACATTTTTAAAATTATGAGAATAATAATGGTTGTTTTGATTGAAAATAAAGAGACTACGATATTATTATCTATGAAAATTTCAATATAATGATGAAGTCTATCATTATTTGCATGGAAACATAATTAATCTCAATAAAAATATAGAATTTATTGAATTGTACATTTGACATATAGGGTTCATTCTCTATGTGTTTATTTATTATTAATTGGTGATATCATATGTTAATGATGACGTGGTATGACTATTATATTGAATTTTTACGTATATTTTGTATAAAAAAATTACTTTATCATTATATAATTTATTTTAAAACTTTATATCCATGACTTTTTTTAATATTATTTATGATATACTAATTACAAATAACATTATTTATTTACTTATTTTTTATCTTTCTTGAAATAAATGGTAAAAATTTATGTGAAATATTTTGTAAAAATTTTTAATATTGTAATTAATAAGTGCTCCCTTAATTTATTGGCTCCGCCACTGACCATCACCACCATGCCACTGCCCCCACCACCACTATTATGCCGCCGCCACCACCATGTTCAGTACCATTGTTATTATTTTCATAAGCACCATCATCATTTTATTATCGCCACTGCTACCACAACAATAAACGCTATTGCTGCTACCACTCTCACCATCGCCATCATACTACCACTACTACCATTACTATTACTATCACCACCATCACAAATATAAAAATTGAAATATACAATCTGAAAATAATAAATTTCAAATTTGATTTTATACATATTACACAAATTTTTTTTTTTAGTTCAGCACTTAGATTTTTATCAAACAATTTTTTAACTTAAAAAATTCAGTATTTAGTTTTCAATACTTAATTTTCAGTATTTAATTTTCAATTTTCAACTTTATCAAACACTATCTAAGTAGATATTAATTTATATGTAGACAATTTGACAATAATTTGGGGTAGAAAGTAAAATTAACCCTTAAAAATTGAAAATTTAATAAAAAAAAACAAGTAATGCTATGTAGCTCGAATCTGCCTTTCCCCGAATCCCCCTAAAATCAAAACGACGTCGTTTTGTTGTTTTGTTTTGTTTTTTGTTTTGTTTTTCTTCAGAAGAAAATCAAAGAAGAAGAAGAAGAAGAAGAAGAAGAAGAGAGAGAGAGATCGAGACCAACATCCGAGACCAACATCAACCATTCATCTTCATTATCAACATCATCATCAGATCCAGAAAAAAAAAAAAAAAAAAAAAAAAAAAAAAAAATTCAACCATTCAATTCATCTTCATCATCAACATCACCATAATCAACATTTTTATTTTTTTCCTTTCATTTCAGATCCAGAAAAAAAACAAAAAAAACAATAAACAAAATCGGGCTAGGCTGCGACGGCCTCGACCCTCGATCGGCGGAGGCGACGGCGATCGGCAACGGCCTCGACCCTCGATCGGCGACGGCCTCAACCCTCTCACTCTCTCCATTCTCTCTTCCCCTCTCTTCTCTTTCTCTTTTTCTCTTCCTCTCCCTCTTCTTCTTCCTCTCTGCATTTCAGACATAAAGGAGGGAAGAAAAAAAAAAAAAAAAAAAAAAAAGAAAATTGCCCAAAACGACGTCGTTTTGGGCAGTCGAAAAATTCGGGGGGGAAATCATTTTCCAAAAAAAAAAATATAAAAGCTTCTATAATTTCATTTAGTCGTTATTTTTTTAATTGTGAATGTTAGGGATATTAGGTGGTTGTCAAGTAAAAATAAATAAAATTATTTAGATTGTCAATGTTTTCATTTAAGATAAATAAAAATCAGTGTAATATACTATAAAAGAGTTTCAATTATTTTTCGCTTTAAGCCTTTAATAGAGATGCGAGGGATATTTTTATTTATATATTTATTTTTATTTTTTATTTTTGTTTCCACATTGGAGGGAGAGAATAGCACTAAGGATCTCTAGAGTGTTTTTTTCCTAAAGTTTCCTAAAGTAGTGTATTGTGTGGTTGAGATTTAATACTGAAAATTGATGTGACTTGTCATTAAATCTCAACCACACAATGTACCACTCTAGGAAATTTTAGGAAAAAAAAACTTTAGAGGATCCTTGCTCAGAGAATAGAGTCAAGTCCATTTAGCCTTGCAACTTATTTTTTCAATTTTGAATTTTAATAATGTTTCTTTATTTGGATTTTTTTTTTATATTCTGCTCTTTAAAAAATATTTTATATTAGTTTAAAGATAATTAAAATACACTTATTAGTTGAAGGGCACTAATTTTTTTTGGACAAAATTACCCTTAGTGTACTTTAATTACCACACTGCCTTTGATTATCACTGCCACCTACGATCGAGACCTGTGCCGAAAAATCGCTGAAAATTATAATTGTCATAGTGAAATTTTGTTGTGGTAAATCAGTGAAATTTCATTGTTTTCAACCAAAAAAAAAAATAATAATAAGTTGATGGCTAAAAATTACAAATTGAAAATTCAATATCTTAGCACATTTTAGAATTTTTAATGTTTTCAAAACAAAAAAATTCTCAATTAATGGCTAAAAATTATAAATTTGAAATTTAATTGAACGTTTACTATGTAAGCTCAATAGTTAGAGATATTTCTCTAGATTCATGGAAGAATTTCATTGAATTTTACTCTAAATCGGTAGAATTTCTCTAGATTTGATCAATTAAATTCTCTAACTTATTAGCGAAAATTCGAATTTAAGGTAAAGTCTATGGAATTTTACTTATCGAAGTTAGAAAAATTTCACTAACCAAACCCATTGAAATTGCAGAAAGTTAGTGAAATTTTTACACACTAACTTCATTCAACCTTAAAAAAAATATGTGAATATTTTCATCATTACAACAAACAATATCTACTAAAAAATAATACAAAAAGTCAAATAGAAGAATAACATGGAACAAAGAAAATGACAAAAGATAAACAAATCATAGAAAACAAAGAGAGATCGATGAGAGAGAGCAAAGAGATAAAAAGAGAAAGAAAGTGAGAGAGAGAGAGAGAGAGAGAGAGAGAATACAATAAGAAACTTAGGGTTATAAATGTTGGAAATAGTTATAAAATTCTGGATAAAACCAGAATTTTTTCCTAAGTTTGGTCTATTTTTTAGGTAGATCCCGTGCGTCGATTTTCACGAGTCAAAGTGGTAACGCGTTCTATGCCGCGTTGTGATTCACGTGGTATATTTGGTTGCTCAAAACCATTACCGAGTGAATAGGAAATTGAAGCCAAAGTATGCTCCATGAAAATGGAGTTTTGGTGTAAAATCCTTAAAGGTATTGAATAAGGCTTGTCCCACATTGATTTGGTTGGAAGTTTTGAATGGGTTTATAAGGCATGGGTCTGGTACTTGGAGTATGCCCCAATGGGTACCCAAGTGTTTTAGAGGGAGAGGTTATGGGCAAAATGGGCTAGACCCATTGGACCCAAAAATCACCACATACGCACGCCACCGCCATCAGTCTGATCGGTCGGGCCTAGCCCAATACTAATCTTTTTGGGCCAAAAACATTTGAATTTAATTTTATTTTTTGGTAAAATAAAATCCAGAATTCAAATTAAACCAGAAATAAACTGGTCTGGCTTTACTGTACATCCAAACAGAGCCCTTCCCGAAAATAAACTGGTCTGGTTTTACTGTACATCCAAACAGGGTCCTTCCCATTTTTTATCTGTTTAAATTATGAACCCAACAGATTCAAATCTGTTTGAATTCAAAACCAACAGGTATGTTCAAAACCTACAGCCACCTTTACATCTATAAATAGGACAACCCTCATTTGATGTTTACATTCAGAAATTTCGTATTTCACCTCTGCAAATCATATTCTTCATTTTGCTGCATTTTATTTTTGTTAGAGAGAGTATAAACACTTAGTATATTCGACGAACGAATAAATTGTAGTGCTACTTTTATTCGTTGATAAATCATTTCATCTTGAGAGATAGACGTCCACATTCTGAAAGTACCGAGGAGAGGATGAATCTGTCTTAAGGACACAGTGTCAAACACTGGACTTGATCAGATTATAATTCGAAGAGATTAATCAAGTAAGTTACTTAATTTATTTTTAGTGTTTTATTATTTATTTAAATCAAATTTTTAATTTTGTTTTTGTAACAAAATAAAATCTGTTTTTATTTATTTATTTATTTATTATTTCGAGTTTGATTTTTGTAATCAAACAAATTTTTTCATTTCCTTTATTTCTTTTATATTCTGTTTGTTGTTAAGTACACAAACTGAATTAATTAATTACAGTGAAGATTGTCCAACAATAAATTATAATATCAATTTTCACTATTTATCTCAAAATTGTTCCTTGTCATTCTAGAATTTGAAAAGTTAGAGATTTTTACTAGCAATCAAACTTCTAATGTTCTCAAACTCTAACATAAATATCTAGAGGGATATATCCCTAATTTTCTTTTCTTTTTTTTGTATATATACATTAATATGCACTATTTGAGTATTGTATTTAATTCATGATAACAAAAGACCCACAAAAAAGAGATGTGATATAGACAAAAAAGAGATGTGATATGCAAGTTGATCGGCGTTAAATGGTAGAATGAGTGGAAAATAAATAGACAAAAAGAGATGTGATATACAAGCAATGTAAAATAGAAGAAATAATTTTATATGTGATAGGATATTAATGAAAAAATATATATATATATAAAGTTGTGGATATTTTAAAAAAAATATAACTCCAAATGGAACAGGTCAAGCTTGGACCACCTCTCCTTGAAAATAATTGAGTTATTTATTTTCACTCCCAAACCAGTGACCATTCTTACTATAAAACCTCCCAAATAAATTTCATTAGGATCAGGGACCATTGCTTGGTTGGATTTTTTTTTTTACCAATTATGCAACAAGGTAAAATTTGATATGGTAGTTTAAAAGAACTGAATTTGAAAAATATGATAATTAATCAGTTCAGATTAACCAATATCTAAACCAATCCGATCATAATCATGTCTAATGGTGGGATTGTTCCTTCGAATTAGTCAGTCCAGTGGATCAGATACCGAGATATAAAAAAATCTAAAAAATTAGTTTTAAACTTTTGTGTATCATCTTTATTCTGTTCTTTAACAAGCAAGGCTAAATAAACTCATTTACGTGAAAAGAATACTAAAATACACACACACATATATATATATATATGTTGAATTTTCCAATTAAGTTACATTGAATTTCCAATCAAACACTTCATAAATTATTGAAAAGTATCGCTTTAATCCTCTAAATTATAAAAACGTACAAATAGACCCTTTAAACTATTGAGAAATATCGCTTTGATCCCATAAACTATAAAAATGTACAAATAGACCCCTAAACTATAAAAATAAAAAATAAAAATACAAAAAAAAAAAAAAAAAACGTATCAATTGCACCCCCTAGTCAAAGGGGTCAAAGTGCAACACATCACAGTTTAGGGGGTCAATTTGTATGTTTTTATAATTTAGGGGACAAAGCGATAAATGTCAATAGTTTAGGGGATCTATTTATATGCTTTCATAATTCATGGAGTCAAAATGATATTTTTTAGTAATTTAAGAATTCTTTATGTAAATAATCCTAAATTTAAATTACACTGATTCGACTTGTATTCGTTACTATGTAAGGGCTACTATATGAAAAATGATACAAATTTATTTATTTATTTGTTTGTTTATTTATTTATTTATTTATTTATTATTATTATTATTATTATTATTATTATTATTATTAATCTGCCACTATTATAAAAGTGTGAAGAGTCTACCATATTTTCTACTTGAGTACTGCTATTAGCACCCCATCAATTATTTTGGACATCCCATTTTTTAACCTTTTTTTTATTACAATAATAATCTCAAATAAAATTTCTAAAAAGGATATCAATAATTTTGGAACACCACATCTCATAATTAAGCCCACACACCCACTATATCATGAGTTAGAGTTTATGAAAGCACCCACCTCCATTACCACCCATCTACCTTTCCCAAATCCCACCTTCAAAACTTACCTACCCTCAAAACCTTAAAAACTCTTTGGCGGCAATATTCCGGTGGGAACAGTGGTAATCATTTGATTACATACACTTCTCCGACAATGACAATGGATGGAAGTTTTTTCGGCAATGACAACTCTATGAAATGAGAGCAGTACAATAATAAAAACTCAGAAGAGGTTCATAGCTTTGATGGTGTTTTTATCTTAGAGGAGATTGGCATTGTAAGGGTAAATTTTTTTGAAAAAAATGGCAAAAATAATAAAAATCGTTCTTCATTTTTTCGAGACTGAACTTCCAAACATATGACTAGAATTCTTAAACACAAGCCTGAACATTGTTTATTTGTTCGGGAACAGGTAACCGAACATTTGTTATTTGTTTGGGAACAAATAACCGAAGTAGCACCAGAAGTAAGCAACCAAAGGAGGTCGGACCATTCTTGGGTGGTCGACCGGAGAGTCAATCAATGGGTGAAATCCAACCCAATTTTGCTCACATAGAGAGCATACGAGTGCAATAAAGTCATGGATGAATGATAGAAAACCAACCAGAAAAGCATGAAAGTGGATTGTGCTATGTGTGAGAAAAGAAGTAATTGAAAAAAAAATCGAACAGATTGACAAACCTTATAATGAAGCAGAGAAAAAACTTCTTAATTACCACAATTTTTTTTCACTAGTTTTGAGAGGTTCCACCATTGTGGGTTTTGTTAGAGTTTTTGGAGAGAGGCTTTGGGGCGTGAGTGGTGTAGGAGTGTGCATTTGAATGGATGTAATATTTTTATAAGGATAATTTTGGTATTATTTAGGGGGAGAAAAGAAATTTTGAGGGTTTTACAATTTATAAGTGGGGGTTCAAAGAAATGGGGCGTCCAAAATAATTGACGGGGTGCTAATAGCTACACTCTTTGTACTTTTTTAAATTTTCAATTTTATCCTCTGAAATCTACTATATTTTTTTAAAATCATGAAGAATCCTATATAAACCAACTATCTCTTTATTTTTGGAGTTGAACACTCAAAAATAATATATCTGCTTTTAAGAGTCCTATATAAATATAAATAAACTGTCTTCTTTCTTATCAAAAAATAAAAAAAATAAAAAAATCGTCTTCATATTTTTTACATTGATGATGATTGAAAAATAAAAAAAATAATTACTCTTTCTTATTTCCTATGTCTGCTTGTATATTGATATATAGAATATTTACAACTATCCATCATTAGGGGTGTAAATTTGGCCCGACTTGGCTCGGTCCACCTGGGCCTGGGCTCGGGCCGGCCCATTTCGAGCCTCGCGGGCTCCCGCCAAAATTTGGGCCTGGCCGGCCCAACCCATAGACTAGAAAATTTGGCCCAGGCCCAAGCCCATAGGATATTCGGGCCGAGTCGATGGGCCTTGGCCTGGGCTCGGGCTTGGACAGGGCATAAACCTTTTTTTTTTTTTTCTATTTTTTTTTCCAAAATTTTATTTTTTTCCACCAAAAATGACACTAGGCCTTGGGCGGGTGGGGGTTTTAGTGGGCCTTGAGCGGGCCAGTGGGCCAGGCCACAGGCTGGCCCAGGCCCAAGGTTCCGAGCTCGGTTGGGCTCAGGCCCGACCCTAACCGAGCCTAATCGGGCAGGGCTCACCCCAGACCGTGAGCAGGCTTCGGGCTACTCACGGGCTACGGGCCATTTTTACATTCCTATCCATCATGAATCAAATCACTATGAATAATTTTAGTTGCATCTTAAAATTGTATGAATTCGTTTGAATTTAGATAGAAAAAAATGCATGTGTTTTTAAAATAGAGATTTATACTGCATCTCAAAATTAGAGTCATAGCTATTCTTATTAGGTTTATGACAATTGTCAAACTATTCAATTTTGATATTGCAAAAAGTTTTCAAAGGACAATTAAAAAATTTGCGTTAATTACATTTTGAGTTTGACATAATTTAAATATTGAAGAATAATTTAAAATATTTTTATATATTGAGAACTAAATTAACACAAGATTCATAATTTTAAAACAAAAAATATAATTAAAATTTTTCCTTCTGGAGTAAATGAAAATTTTCTTAATTTCTCCTCTCCCCTTCAAACCCCCCCCCCCCCCCCCCAAAAAAAAAAAAAAAAAAAAACTCTAAAACACTACCTTTATTACTCATTATATTTTTCATTCCTAACTTAGAAAGAGCCCCCACCCCCAAAAAAAAATCTCTAAGACACTACCTTTATTACTCATTATATTTTTCATTCCTAACTTAGAAAGAGCCCAAGCAATAAAAAAAGACATTAAAATGGAAATCATTAGTCATTAGGTACTGATTTTTTATTATTATATATATATATATTGTTATTATTATTATTATTATTTGATATTAATATTTTTTTCCAAAAAGAATAAAAATCAAATTATTTTCTAAGTGTATTTAGATTAAATGAATCTAAATCTAAAAGTAAAATTAAAAATTAAAAAATGTATTAAATTAAGTGAATCTAAAAAGAAAATAAAAGGGTTATTAAAAAAATAGTGTCAAAGACAACCAAAAAAAAAAAAAAAAAACATGAAAACCAAAAGATTCAAAACAAAAGTTTGAAAAAATAAACCAAACCAAACACTATAAACTTCTCTTTTTTTAAATCTTTCTTCACTAATCTTCAATTTTACATAAATTATTCACCAATTTCTTTCAAATTTTTTTGTGAATTTAATAGTCTAATTAAAAAGTGGTGCATACACACAAAAATATAATAGTAAACATCTACATTATTACCAACTATTTAATTATGAATAATTAATTTCTCATTGTTACCTATATTCTATTGTTACAAAAGATTTCATATATTATTTTTGTGATATCTTATATATGTCAATTTACATATATAAATATATAAAAATAAAAATAAATGAATGTAAATTTATGTATGTTACTGCATTCATACATTATCAATTTGTAATGTTATATTACCATTGCATACTTTAATTTTCTAACATGTATCGCTTTAGTAATATTGTAAAAACCCCGACGCATGATTAACGTTAATCCATACTTAATTATGCCTAATAAAAAATTAAAGTGAAATTTTGCATCATATGTTGCCTTATTTGTGTTTATATTTGTTTAGCGTAGAAAGATTTATTCATGTTTTCGTTTCAGTTTGTGAATTGAAGGCCTTATCGGTATCCGATTTAGAAATTGACTTGATTTATGTGTTAATTATAATTTTTAGAATTTTATGATAGGTTCAATTGAAATTCGATTCAGAACGAAATAATTAGAATAATTAATGCTCATTTGATTAGTCGTAAGCCTAATTAATTAGTTCATTAACTAAGCCTATATAAGGCTTCTATATGCATCTCAACTCGCCTTTCTTCATCATTTTGTTGATACCAACTGTGAGAGAGAGTAGAAGAAAGAGACCAAGAGTGAGAGTTTGATGGTCACACTTGAGTTTGGGAAGAATTTGTTAGAAATTGAAGGAATTGGACTTAGAGACACAAGAATCAAGCTTCTAGCTCTCACCTTGACAAGCCTAGGTAAGAATTCAACACTTGGGTTGTACAATCATGATGTGTAGAACATGAACTCTAAAGAATTAAGTTGGTTGACATAAGAATTAAGTTGAAATTGATGAAAATTGAGCCACATCTTGCATGCATGCATAATTCTCATGAGTTTGTAGTTAATTCAAAGAAATCCCTCTTGCATGTCTTCATTTTAGTCTTGTCCTAAGAATTCCACAAGTTTTTGAGTTAAACACCTCATGTGATCAAGTTTTGAAAGCTTTGGAACCAATATACTTCATGCATGTTATGTTTTCAAAGGTTTGAGTTTGGATTTACATAATTGACATACTTTTAGGCCTTGATTTCATGAAATGATCTTCGAACCATGATATTTTACAAGTTCCTAGATGTTTTCCAGAATTTTGGCCCAAGAAGATGAGTTTTGAGGTGTGGAATTTGAGTTTGGAGCTTGAGAGTGCAATCTGAAAATTCCAGATTCTGCACTTTTGCTTAAGCGTTAGAATCTACGCTTGAGCAAACACTCTGTGATCTTGCATTTTCGCTCGAGTGACCTGAAGTCTGCTCGAGCATGAAATGCATGCTCCACGAAATTGCATGTTTTGCAGACCACTTGAGCGACAATAATTGCGCTCGAGCGGGGGCATGAGTTTCATGCTCGAGCGAGTATCGAGCGGTCATCGAGTGGAGATTTCTCACAACCAGTACTTTTGCAAAGTTTATAGACCACTTAAGCGAGGGAAGTTGCGCTCGAGTGTCTCCTCACATATTTGCATGTCAGCTCGAGCGAGGGAAGTCACGCTTGAGTGGGATCTCTGTTTTCAACAAGTTTTGTTAAATGTGTTCAAGTGTATTTTGGCATCATCATTGCATCTGTCACAACCCAAACCCACCCCTAAGGGTTTAGCATCGTAACCGGCCAGTAATCCGTGATTACCGAAGGCTTGAATGACAGTAATAACAGTAATACAATATAAAAGGGGTTGGCGAAAGCCAAACAGTAATAACAAGATGTCCAATGAGCTGTGAAAACCTGAATGGGAAAAACTTTTATGGACTAATCCACATTCAAAACCATATATATATACGTATCAGATACACATAATATGCAGGTTAGGGATCCAATCCGTTCACCATAACTGTACAACCAAGTCTTAAACATTCGATACATAACAGAGACAGAAGGGTGAATCTGAAACATCCCAAAAACAACCTTGGCTCGAGCAGACTCGGAACCTTGAAGTGAGGCACAACGGTTGGCTGGACAAAACTTGAGGTTAACTCAACGCTTCTAGCTTTGGTCCAGTGTCTGACCACCTACATACATATATAAACTGTGAGCCAAAGCTCAGTGAATAACAAATGCGTAAAGGGGTTAAGAATGAATGTCCTTTCAGTAATTAAAATAGTCAATTGCATCTGTAAATCAGTTATTCAATCAGTGACTCATAGTTCATGTCATAACAGTCGTTTAGAAACCATAGCAGTCATACGTGGTACAGTTCATAAAATAGGACAAACATTCATTCAGTAAACAATGTCATTTCAAAAAATAATATAGTCAATTGTTCTGAAAATAATTGTAATTAAACATAACTTTACAACATTGTTACTCACAGATTACTGGGCTATAGGCAGGCTAATCAGCGTCCTCGGGTGCTAACCCTACACAGTTGCAGAACGAACACACACTAAATTACACACTCGAGATTAATAACTTAGCCCCTAACTTGACTTGGTGTGGTTCTATAACATTATCCTTATTATGATGCCTTAAACATGGCCTAGGAATGCTTAGGATGAAACGAGGATGCAAAAATGTACTTAAAAACTTTTTCCAAAACTTGCTGAAAACAGGGGTCTCGCTCGAGCGTAGACTCCTTCGCTCGAGCGAGCTTACCAAAAGAGAGAGGTTGCTCGAGCGTAGACTCCCTCGCTCGAGCGATCTGCAAAAAATGTGAAAAGTACTGGTTGCTGAAATTCTCGGCTCGACGCTCACTCAAGCGTGAGACACAGTTCCTCGCTCGAGCGTAGGTCTCGTCGCTCGAGCGTGCGTCTGCACACGCAAAAACCTAAGAGCTTGCAATTTACCCTCGAGCCAACATTCCGTCGCTCGAGTGGAATTTTGAAAACAAATGTGGTCGCTCGAGCGTGGAATCCTTCGCTTGAGCGAGGAAGCCAAATTCTGGGTTTTCCAGATTTGCTCCCAAGCTTCAAACCATGAATCAAAACATGCCAAAACTCATCCTTTGGGCCAATTTTCTGGAAAACACTTAGAAACTCATAATACAACATGTTTTAAAGATCATTTCATAAAATCAAAGCCCAAAAGTATGACAATTGAACACCAATTCAACTTCAAATAAAAAAACATGATGTAATTATGCCATGCATGTGTTTATTTGAATTCATAGCTTCTAACACATGATCAAATGAGCCATTCTTTCCAAAAACATGATGAATTCTTAGATTACAACTATAATATGAACATGCATGGAAGAACTTCATGCAAAATAACTTCAAACTCTACGATATAGACATGCATGCATGAATTAATGTTTCTTAAGCTTAAATCTCATATCTCATAATTCAATTCACTTGAAATCATAGGTGATTCAACTTAAATTCAAGACTAAGGACTTGGTTTCCTTACCTTAGATGCTCAATTGGGCTTAGGACACTAAAATATTGAGCTAGATGAACTAATCTCCAAAACTCTTTCAATTTCCTCTCAAATTCAAGCAATACACTTGTTGAATTAAATTTTCCCCTATTCTCCCTCTCTCTTATGTTTTGGGCAAGGAGGTGGATGGAGAATGGTGTCAACAAAAAAATGAAATCAAACAAACGGCCTTGTAAAGGCCCACCAATGGCAAATGTGTAATAAACTCAAGCTAAAGTAATTTAACATTATTTATTCTAATTTAATCATTCCAAATCGAATTTTAATTAAACCTACCATAAAATCATATAAATCCTAATTAGCATATAACACAAATCAATTTCTGAATCGGTCGCCGATAAGGCTTGCAATTCGCAATTCGAAATTAAAACATGAACAGATCATTCTGTAACAAACAGATAGAAATGCAATTAAACAACACACTAACACAATCAATTTGGAGTTTCACCTTAATTAATTACTTATCATGCTTAATCATAAATTAACGCTAATCAGAGGTGAGGGTTGTCACAGCATCCTAGGCATCCCTATGCCAATATTAAGACATTATAATGAGGGTAAAATGTAGAAACACACTAAGAACAGAATGTAATGAGTTAAGTATATTCCAAAGTGTATTTCAAATGTGTATTTGTTATGTGTTGATGTCGGTCACGTGCCGTAAATTGTTTGATTAGTCTGCTCTGTCTGTCTATACTCGGAGCCATCTGTGAGTAATAACTTAGTAAAGCTATGTTCAACTTTTTTTAATTTCTGAAAGATGAAATAAGATTTATTTTCTTAAATATTATGTTCTGTACAATGAATGATTGTCCAATTTGGACAATTCATTTGTGGCATCCTTAGCATTATGTGATATCTGTTAGCTGTTACCCGGTATCAGAGGTTCCATCATGGAACTTAATATGACTGCACTCTATTACACGTACCGGAGGCTCCATTATTTTGCTCAGTATATCTGTCATCTGTTACCCGAATCCGGAGGTTCCTTTATGGAACTGGTTACTCATAACCACCATCTATTCTGTATCTACTCTGTTGTGCTAATGGATGTACCACGTATGATCAAACATGAATTCTGTTTTCTATATGTAATTTGAACAAGAATATGAATATGAATCTGTTCATGAATATGAATTTTGATTTCTGAATCTAGTATGGACTTCATTCATTAAAACTCTTTACTTTGTTATTATCCACTAGGCTCCCGCTCACTATTTATATTATGTATGTAGGTGATTAGGCACATGACCAGGCTCAAAGTTAAGGACCTGGCATTTTAGTTTTGGAGTCAGCCAGCCGTCGCGCCTCCCGTGGAGGTTCCCTTTTTTGAGATCTGACCAAGCTTTTGAGTTTTTGGGACTTTTATGCTTCCTGATGTTTATGTTTAATCTGAATATGTTTTGTAAGTTCTGTATATGTGGCTTTGGTGACATATGACTAATGTGTTTTGACGTCACATCTATTTATGTATAAGTTTGTTTCGGAAATTCTTGTCCTATGTATGTCTGCATAGTTCTATGGACTATGTATATTTTGTATATTTGCTTCTGTAGCCCCTAATTA
Organism: Camellia granthamiana; assembly: GCA_036172215.1. Lineage (NCBI taxonomy): Eukaryota > Viridiplantae > Streptophyta > Magnoliopsida > Ericales > Theaceae > Camellia > Camellia granthamiana. Next base: position 30,568,023 of record CM069909.1, read on the forward strand.
TATGATATTCTGTTTAGAGGCCTTTGATAATCTGAGGATTACTGGCCGGTTATGACGTTAAACCTATAGGGGGGTTTGGGTCGTGACAAATAAGTTATATTTATTAGCAAAAATTACGGAATTGTGTATTGTTCTCCTATCAACTTATATTCAATACATATATACATACATGTCATACAAACAAGTATCTACAACAAATACTTTTAATAACAAACCAAGATTTTACAAAACACCTCCATCACGACAATAATTGTACTTTTGTTTCCTTTACAGAAAAAATTACATTGTTGAGGGAAAATGGATTTTGAAATTCATAATAATATGATATCGTCTCAAACTCTTATTTATCAAAAACTACAAAAGATGGTGAAACAAAAATTACAGAAGATTTGTTGCAACATACTCTCCAAGCAAAGTTAGACGAGCTGAAGTAGGAATTGTTCTATCTGTTATGAAATTCAAGAAAAATAATGTACCTCATGCACACATTTTAGTCAAATTATAAGGAAAAAAAATCAAATGATGCCCAAACATTATCGCAACAACTCAATGATATAGAAAGTAATTGCATCAAATAAAACGTTTCGATCAATTTTGTTATATACTGATTAGTTACAGATGCCATAATAAATTATGTAACTTGACAGTTTGATGAAAGTGACCCTACAAACACTTATAAGCATAGATCTATAAACATCGTGTAAATAATTATGAAATTCCTATATCGATCGAAATATTAAGTTATAATATCATTCAATTTTCTTAAAAAAAAAAAAAACTATTCCACATTTTCTACATAAATGAAAATATAATAATGACTAATGTTATATTTTTTACCATGCAAGATATTCGTGGCATAGAAAATGAAACTCAACAACTCTTGATGAATAAAAATATATTACATTTTTATATTAATACATTCTTACATCAATAGTATGCAAATAATATGTAATAGTAGATTCAATGAATTTGTTTTATGAGATGAACTATTAAACAAAATTGTACAATTAATTTCATACATTCAATTATATTACAGGTACGAATTATGAGAAATTGAAATGGGAAGTTGATAGAAAAAGATTTGTGTAATACTATATATTTAAAATGTCTGTCTATTATCAATTGTTTAAGATAATGTGATCCAACAATCTAGCTATAAATTTAAATTTTTTAGCCGAGTATATATTCATTTCTTGCTTAGTTGTATTTTAGATACAGATCAACTTATTCATACAAGCCTTCATACTTTGTATACATATCACATACTAATTTAAGAGACACGTATAATTACAGTATTAACAGTTGATAAAAAATCACATGTCACGTGCAACGAACTTGCCTAACCACTAGTTATTTTAAAAGTCTGACGTGCATATATGTTTTTTACTTTTTCCATATTTCGAAAATACCCCCCAAACTTATTAAATATCACACAACATCTAGAGCACGTATGTTTTCTACTTTTTCCGTATTCTAAAAATACCTCCAAAACTTATTAAATATCACACAGCAACCTACATCTACCGAACAATCAAACTCCTTCCGGAATTCAAATACTTTCAAACATTAAACACTTTCAAACATCATAATATGATTATATTTTTTAATAATTTTATTACTTTTCTACTTTTCTTCTATTCAGAAAATACCCTTTTTACAATATGTTTTCTATTTTTTTTGTATCCTAAAAATACCCTTTCAAACTTATTAAATATCACACAATAATTTACATCTACTGAACAACCAAACACCTTATGAAATTCAATCACTTTTAAACATCATAATATGATTATTTTTAAATAATTATACTACTTTTCTACTTTTGTTCTATTATGAAAATACCCTCTATAATTGGATTTGAATGAAACGACAAGCACGAAACATTGCCACATTTGAATGAAAAGGCATGTACAAATTGTTGCTTCCATCTATCTAGTAGTATAACAAGAGAATAGCTTATCTACAGTTTACCAAAAAATTAGATTGTCTAGTCTTGTAAATGAGATGATGCCACTTTGTCATTTTGTCTATTCAACGATTCTGATTGCATTGCAAGAAAAAAGATAAAGGTTTTGTTTCTTGTAAGTATTATATTCGGCGACGTTCCTCCACATCGTCGCCCTTTCTTCCCTCATCAATGGCTAGTGCAGCATCGTTCCTTGCTATACATCCATTCCTCAACTATTTCACCACATAAAAGAAAACACCTTTGTTAAATATGAAGAGAGAAAATAATTGAAGGTATTAATGGTTCCACTATTGCATGGGTTGCAAATTAGTTGGTGAGTGTTTGGTTAATACTTGTTAAGATTAGTTAGAATATGATGGTCATGAAGTGTATCAGACGTTGTTGAAGGAAATTACATCAACTAGTTACTTCTAACAATGCGGAATTTAGATCTCAAGTGAAGGTGAGATGTCTTGATGGGCTACAATAGGTGGAGATGACATGGTTGTAAGTAAGGGAGACGAAGTTATGCAAGAGAGGAAGGTGATTTATCATTCAAGAGTTATTATTGCAAGTACCACATAGCCACCAACGACCAGTACCTCATCGATGTAACTAATCGGATAGTTTCTTAAACGCTCTACAAAAAATTGGATTTGAGATAGGTTTCAAGTTCGCCTAAAACCACGGTACGGTAACTACCTCTGCAAAAATGAGGGGTTACGGCTATGGAGAAATTCAATCACGCATGATATTCCTAAGAGGCACACCGATCGGATATTGTGGGAAGTTGATGTTGTTCAGGTTCTTCCTAAGCAATTAACGCGATCTGATTTTATAACGGTTCCAGTTTAGACCCGACCCTTTTCATGTTCTTAGATCCACAAATTTCGTATCTTTAACTGTTATTTATAACTTCTTACCCTTATTGCTAGTTCAATTTGGTTGTTTGGGAGTTATTGTTGTGTTTGAAGTAGGTTGTTTGGTTGTTTGGGTGACACACCTATGTCAGGTCTTGAACTAGTTAGGGAAACGATGAAGAAAATTGCGCTTATTCATAAGAGATTGGTTTCGACTCAGAGTCACCAGAAGAGCTATGCTGACCGTAGGAGGAGGTCTTTATCTTTTGAGGTAGGGGATCATGTGTTTTTGAAAATATCGCTGAGGGGGGGTTTGATGAGATTCAGAAGGAGCAAGAAGTTGTCTCCTAGATTTATTAGATCTTTTGAGATTCTAGAGCAGAGATAGAGGAGGTAGCTTATCATTTGGCCTTACCGCCCCCAACTTTTTGCAGTTCATGACATGTTTCATATCTGTATGCTGGGAGAGTACGAACTTGATCCTTCACACTTGTTGGATTGGACTGAGTTAGAGGTAGATGATGATGCCTCGTACGAAGAAAGGCTAGTTTACGTGTTAGATACTCGGGATCAAGTCTTGAAGGGCAAGACTATTCCATTGGTTAAGATATTGTGGCGACACCATAGGGTTGAAGAGACAACTTGAGAACGTGAGACAGAAGTCCGTGAGAAGTATCCGCATCTATTTATTGATATGTGAGATTTTGTATTGAAAATTTTATTCATGTTGTAAAATATAAACATTGTAAATGTTTTGAAAAGTTGCACTGTGATGTTTTGTGTTGAAAGACTCTATTTTATCATTGTTACAAGTGTGGTTAGTCAATAGAACTAAAATCCGGTGGTTATTGGCTTGAATTAAATTTCAGGGACGAAATTTCTTAAGGAATGAGATTATAACGGTTCCAGTTTAGACTCGACCCTTTTTATGTTCTTAGATCTGAAATTCTATATCTTTACCTGTTATTTATAACCTCTTACTCTTATTGCTAGTTGAGTTTGATTATTTGGGAGTTATTGTTATGTTTGAAACAGGTTAAGAGTTAGTTTTTCAAAAGAGTTATTGTCCAATTTTCTGCTTGTTCGCTCGAGTAGTGTTTTGGTCGCTCAAGCGGTCTTTGAGATCTTCTAGTGTTTTTGCAGGTTTGCAAAACTTTCGGGAGTAGGATGTTATTTACTCGAGTGGTCTTTCTTGTGCTCGAGTTCTTCTGCAGTTTGCAAAACTTCTGGGAAAGGGTTATTGTGCACTCGAGCGGTGTTCTTAGTCGCTCGAGCAGTTTCACTTATTGTGTCTAACGCTCGAGCGATGTTTTGGTCGCTCAAGCGCTTTGTGTATATCAGTTCAGGAAAATGAGTTTTTCGATCACTTTTCATTTCCTCTATTTCTCTAAAACCTTCCAAACCCTAATTTCTTCACTTTCTCTCTCTAGTTCTTGTTTAAAACCTCAAATACTCCATCATCCATTGATTTCTCCATCATTGCTCTTTGGAAAAAAATGTACAGCTCGTTGAAAGCTTCATTCTAATCAGAGAGGATCTTGTTTTCGACTCCGTCAAACTTTCACCCTCGCTCTTTTTCTCTTCTATTCTTAAGGTAGAGATTTTTTCAACCTTTGGTATGGTTTTTAGCCTAGTTATTTGCACATTGAAAGGGTTAGTGATTTGAGAAATTTGGGTTAAACCTAAGGTTTGATTTTAAATGTAAAAAAGAGATTTTCAAATGGGTGCTTGAGAAAGGTTGTGGAGATGTGTTTATAGTTGAAATATGTTGAAACATAGGAATTTCTTTACTTAAATGTGATTTTGAAAGTAAAGTTCAAAAGTCATTGATGTTTGGTTTATGAAAGAAAAGGGAAAAGTTGTTGGGTTTTGAAAAGATGAAATGAATATATCTATTGATGATGAGGGTGGAGTTGGATATGTAATATCGCTCCCATTTTGGAAATAATGAGATTATATCTTTCGTTGAAAATTATCTGTTGAATAAAAATATTTGTCTTGGGCTATTGGTGGAGGATAGTTTTGATTGTTATAGAAATTGCATAAGGATGTGAATTGAAACTAATTACTCATGCATCTTGCATTGAGTATTGTTTTATACTTAAGTATTGAAAATATATTATTTTGAGAAAAATGGGTGAATACCTTGGTGAATCTGGTTAGGGGGTGTGATTATGGTTATTATGTTGGCTTGTGTGTCCTTGGTGAAAGTCTAGAAACCCGCACGATTTGTTGTCAATCTTTCTGGTTAGTATTGGTAAAATGCTTTGGTAGTGTTTGTATAGCCTACTGGCAAATGTATACCTTGAGATTCCTAGTGTTTTTTATTCACTGCCCTATTTTCTGATATAAATGATATTTTTCATGAATTGACATATACATAATCCCGACATTGCATTGTTCAAAATGAAAATGTAAAACATTTGACAATGGCATGCATATGCATTCATCTTATGACTTCGTTGATATTCATACATTGTGTTAAAGTATTTTTACTGAGCTTTAGCTCAACCTACGTGAAAAATAACTTTCAGGTACTAATGATATGCCTCCACCAAGGAAATAACTTGGGAGGACTGTGGAGCTGAAAGCTCATTTTTGTTTCTTGTTGTAATTATCTTTTGTACAAGTCTCAGGCTTTTAATTGTTTTGGACTTGATCTATCATATTGTAACCAAGCAATGTCTTGGAAAGATGTAGCCATTGGGGCATAACTTATCTGTTCACTTTTATTCCAGTTCACTCATATATGGCATAAACTATAAATTCAGAATCTAGGATTATGAATGTATACTTGCATATGCCATCTTTCGTATGGTTAAGGAATAAAAATGAAAGGTTAATATTTCACATATCTATATTCTCTATTGACTATCATGAGATGGGTTGTCGTTATTATTTTGGGACGTCACAGATTTTATGTTTCGCTCGGTACCTATATGGCCTTTCAATGGGGGTGTTTGGTGCAGCTTTTTTGAGCCAGCTTATGGCTTCTGGCTTTTAAAAAGTTATTTTGGACTGTTTGGTTAAACTTATTTCAAACAGCTTCTGATTCTAACAGCTTATTTTAAGTCAAAAAAGCTGATTCTGAGAAGCTGCTCACCCCCTGCTTCTGATTATCAGCTTCTGCTGTGGACATGTTAATTTACGGTTATACTCTTAGATTTTTTTATTTTTTATTTTTTTAAAAATAGAAAAAGACCCAAATGGACTATAAAATATTATTATTACTTTTTATGAAAAATGTAGATAAATAGTGAATAATAAAAAATAATAATTAATTGAAAAAGCTACTTCACAGCTTATTTAACAAACACTACTCAGCAACTTAAATCTATAATCCAACAGCTATACCAAACAGATTAACAGCTTCTGATTAAAGTCATAATCTATAATCTGTTAAGCTATAAGCTATAATCTATTTTAACAGCTACACCAAACAGCACCAATCTTAGTTGTCGTTTGGTTACTCATTTAGCAGCTTAATATTTTTGTCTAAATGTCAAAAAGTCACTAAAAAAAATAAAAAGTCAACAATCTATAACAAAAAGTCAAAGATTCATTTTTCTTTCTACTTTTTTTTGCACATTTTTTTCCATAAAAAGCCAAAAAAATCATCACAAACATATTAATTTTTTTTACCTCATATTTTAGTCAAAAAACAATAAAGTTACTAAAATAGCTTGGTCCCAAACGAGTGGCTTTTTTGACTTTGTGACAGAAAATAAAATAATTATAGTTTGGATGTAATATTTTGTCTTATTAGTTTTTTTTAGCCTATTTTATCTTTTAGTGGCTAATTTAACCCCAACTTTTTTGCCAAACAAACCCTTAGGTCTTCCAGATCTCCCAAACTCGTGGTTTGATTCAATTATTTTATTTTATTTTTTTCATCAGAATTGTGTATTTATTATGATAATGTGATTGTGTTTACATTAGATTTTTGATTGCATGATTTTTGACAATTTTAAACTAAAATTAAGAAATTAAAGTCTTTTTAAACGGATTTTATGTTGTAATGTGTTCATCTATTCTGTATGCAAATTAACAACAAGCATTCATTTATTCAAAAAGTGAATGAGAAATTAGACTTCAAATTTGATCATTTACAAATATATAATTGATTCTATAATCATATTGAAATTCAAATTTTGAATTTATTTACAGTTATAAAAAAGATTGAAAATTTCTTTTTCTTTTATTTATTTGTTATATTTATTATTATTTTAATTTCTATTTTTTTTTTAAAAAAAAGTTAGTTTGTTGTTGGAATTTGAAACCAAATAGCATTAGGGTGATATATTATTTTCAATTAAATAAGTCTCTATACATATGTCCTATCAAATTGACCCAAAAAATCTGGTCACTATTTATAGGCTTCGTTTGGGGAGCAAAAGTTAGAGTTTTTTTTGACTATTTTAGTCATAAAAAATAAAATAGGCTGAACAAAACATCACATCAAATCCATAATCATTACTTTCTTTCTTTCATAAAAAAACTAAAAAAGCCTAAAGCTCTTCTCAGATCATGCTTTTTAGCCCCAAGTTAAAATAGTCAAAAAAGCTAAAAAGTCAAAAAGTCAACCCACTTCCCAAGCGAATCCATAATCTATAGGGGTTAAATTTAGACTCCAATAAGTGCGCCAGTTACAATTTACAATCAACATGCTTTGATTTATATTATAAAAAAAAAAAATGCAAAGTTTAATATATAAATAGGCTCTACTTTCAAAACAAATTCTTTTCATTCTCTCTCTGTGGTTCGATATGGTTGCATAAAAATATTATTATTTTCTATTTTCTATTCAGATACACATATTATTCACAATGATAAAAGGGATAAATCAAATGACAGCCAAATATCATGACCATAACTTAATGGTGCAAAAGTAAGTCTATTATATTAATTCTTTCATAAATTTTAAATTAGACAATGAAGTTAAATACACTCACAACAATGATTTTATAAATATTAAGAAATTATTTATATATTAAAGTAAAATTCAGTTTTTACAAAATAAATTTCACATATTTTCTGCATGAACCATGAATGATTCTTATGAATAATGTTATCTTTCTCATTATACAGGATGTTCACTGCACAGAAAACCAGTCCCAAAAACTTTGTTCAATTTTTTTTTTCTTTTTCCTTTTTCTTGGTAACATTATGTATTTAAAAACTTATTTATTGTATTTTTAAAGTTTATCTATGTTATATTTTGTTTACAATTTTGCTAAATTATCTACACAATATGCTCACAAAGGGTGCATTGTTTAATATGCTCATTTTATTCTAAAGTTTGTTCTCTATATTGCAAGAATAACTACAAGTAATAAGGGCTTTCAAAAACTATATTACATTAGATTCTATTGGATGAAAACCCCGTGCACCACCCCACTAATAAAAAAAATTAACAAAATATTCAATTATAATGATATGTCAATGACAATATTAAAATTATAAATTATAATAAAAGATGTTCTAGATGGAAATAAAATACGAATATAACACTCATTGAAAAAGTTTTTTAAAAAATTGTTCCAAATAAGGTTTGTGCCTGGTTGATACAATTATTATTAAGATAAAAGTCAATAATAATAAAAAAATAGAAATTAAAAGTACTCACTATTCAATCAAAAATCAGTTTTTTTATATTTTTTCAAGTTAATTACACCTCATCGTCTTTTAAAAGAAATAAAAAATAATAAGGTGAGGTGAGATTCAAATGGTAATTTCGTAATTAATTCAAATATGTGGGGTTTATGTGGTTGTGGCCGGCATTTCAAACACGTTGACCCCCCAGTTCAAAAAAAACACGTTGACCCCACTTCTCTCTTTCCCCGAAATAGCTTATATTTGGGCCTTTTTTAATTTTATTTATATTAATTGATAAAATTTTGAAAAAGATTAAACAAATGTTTATTATATGCACTTTATAATTAAAAAAAATAATATAATTTTATATTTTTAAAATTATAATTAAAAAAATCCATAACTAAAAACTACATGAGATATATTTAAATATTTAAAAATAATATTATAATTAAAAAAAAATTTAATAATAACTAAAGAAGAATATAGGTAACTAAAAGTAGATACTGTAGAATTCTCCTAAAATCTTCTATAATGATGGTGTCTTTCCTTGTTGATTTCCATTGTGGATGGTTATCAAGCAGTCATATCAATGAGATTTTATTTACTTATAGGTTCTGACCGATAAATTTATTATTGTAAATTTATTTATAAAAATAAAAAAAATGAATAAATTTATCAATAAAATTTAATGGATAATAAGTCTAAAAAATAAGACATATGAGTAATTTATCTTTTTTATTTAAGGAGAAATAATGTTAAGTTATTCAAAATATTGAAAATTAAAAATCAAATAAAATATTTTCTGAAAAAGGTAATCAATCAAGATAAAATGGAAGGTTTTATATATATATATACATATATCAAGAGAACAAAATTAAACTAGACAATCAATAAAATAAGAAAGTTGAACAAGACTTGCTTGCAAACTTGATATCAACAACCATTGCAAAAAAGATACGGTAATATAGAAGTGATAAACAACTGAACAAACTTGCAAACTCCAATACCAACAATTATTATTTTTAAAAAAAAAATCAAATAAAAATATTTTAATAAAAAAAATAATTTTTATTTTTAATAAAGATTAATCCTTTAATCTTTGTTTTATTTGTTTGGTCATGACATTACATCAAACGATCAAACATTCAACAAAAATAAACAAAAAAGCTTTAACCATAAGACCAATCATACCATCATCTTAACTTTTGTGAGTTTCGTAGTGGGTGTGTCTTTTTGTCTACTACGCACCACCAATAGCCATATGCCACCGCCTCAGGGGACCGCGTGATTGCCTTATCTTTCAGTAGGATTAGAGGGGAGAGGAGGGTGTTGTTACTTCGTGGCCACTACGCAACCTACATCGCTTCAACATGCAAGTTTGTTGAATATTTTATATTTGTATTTTTTTTTTTATATTGATTAGATATTAATAATTACTTGATCAGATTATATATCACTTAATTATTTATTTTTAATATTATACTAATCATTAATACAAATATAATCTGAATAAATAGCTATTAATATTTGATTTACGTGATTTTTACAAAGATGAAATACTCAATATAACCTATTCATTGAACGATTAAAATTATTGATATGAATTTCGTAATAAACTCACAGAGAGTCAAAAGTATATCAAAATGTGAGCATCTTCATATTAACTTTGTATATCAAAATGTGTTAGATCATATTCAATTCTTCATTTTTTTTTAATACTAAATTTAAATTTAATAAAAAGTGTTCAAAAATTATCTTTAATTTTTGAATCAAATGCTTATTAAATTAAGATATAGTCATTTTTCATTAAATTGAGAACTAATAAAATCTTTCATCAACTTTGAATTTGATGAAAATTTAAAAAGATGAAATATTGAAAATAATTTTTTTTTATAAAATTTGATGAAAAGGGAAATTTGGGATAAGATGAGAATTTTTTTAAAAATTTTGATAAAAATTTGATGAAGGAATTATAGTAGTTCATACATATCAAATCAAACTTTTTTCTCAAATTCAAAATTAAATTAGATAAAAAAATTGATGAATGATTAAAGATACTCTTATATATCATTTTGTTATCAACTGAGCTATTAGGCATCTTGAATCTTCTCCTCTTTTACATAAACCATCCTCTCTCCTCTATTAACCAAACAACCTCACCACCACCACCACCACCACCACCATTGGCACGTCGATGTACTGCCCCCATCACCACCGATCTTATATATCATTTTGTTATCAACTGAACTATTAGGTATTTTGAATCTTCTCCTCTCTTACATAAATCATCCTCTCTCCTTTATTAACCAAACAACCTCACCATCACCACTATTGCCACATCGGTGTACTACTCCACCACCACCGATCATCCTAAAAATTAAGAAAATTCATCAAAAAGAACATATACTTCGATTATCGTAACTACAGCAGAATTAAGAGGAATTGAAATCGAGTACCAGTCAATATGGGAAAACCAATAATTGAATGTCGAATGAATCCATCATTCTGAAGCAAAATTCAATTCGTTCATAGCTCGGCATATTTCTGATTCCATCACTTGAGCGGTTTTCTTCTCGTCAACCCCATCCAAGATGACATTATCTGCTTCATTTTCCTCTGCTGTTGTTACGCACTCATGGAATCTGAAGCAGCTAATTAGATGGTCATTTGTTATATAATTTCAATGAATGTTATCAACAATTGTCCTTACCTTAGTAGTCTAACTTGTTTTGCCTTGGTTTAAGCTTAGGTGTATTCTTGAATCGTGCACTCGAACATGGTAGCTGAGAGGGGAGATTTGCGCGTTAGTACGGCCGAGTTACGATAACACCGATCATGACGAACCGCACGGCGCCGAGCAGACTCCTCTCTTGTACGGCCCAGCGGCCTGACTTGCACGGCCGGAGAGGTCGACCGACCAGACACGAACCAATGCCTGGCCGAGCTATGACGCGGCCGAGCGCGCAGCGGTGTCTGATGACCGAGCTAAGAGCAACCCGGACTGGACTTGAGATGCGATTAGCGCCGGCATGCGCCTAACCGATCGGCCGAGATGGACGGGCTTCATGTGATCAAGAATGAAGAACGGTTGAAGTCCAGCGTGCTTTATGGCTGGTCAGTCAGGTGGGACCGATCATAAATAGCCTGGCCATGAGCATAACACTTTGGCTCCTTTGTCAAGGGGCAAGTCAGCGTTTATTAGCTCGGTTGTGTGTTTGAGGAGGCAATTCTCCACAAGGAACCGGCTGGTCGTAGTACTCCGGTTAAGTGTGCCACCTGGGCCAACGGCGTGAGGAAGAGGACATCTGCTCCACGCACGCACCAATACCGTTTGGCAGTTCTGCATGTATTGGTTGGAGGACAAAATCTTTACACGCGTAAGGTGGTGAGAAGCAAGCACTGCCACATGTCCAGGGAAGGACAACAGAGGTGGTGCGCGCACGATCTTGGGGGCTGCATGGCCAGCCTAGAAATAGTGGAGGAAGGTGAACGTTAGAGGTATGCAACTCTTTTCTCCAAGAAAACACACACTCTCTCTAAGCCTTCTTTTTCTTCCAGTGGCCTGACTTGATCGTCGGAGGGTCTATCCGGCACACCACCGCCGGGCAGCTCACCGTTTCTGTGTTGCCAGGTCAGACGCCGTCAAGAGAGGCTTGGGGTGCAAGGAGTACGGAAAGCAGAGGATATTTCACCCCCGTACAATTGGCGCCGTCTGTGGGAAGTCTTTGATATTCAACCCTTGTTCTTCAAGCCTCTTCAACCATTTCCATGGCCAACAACGACGAAGTTCCGCTGTCCGTCGTCGATGGTGTCACTCCGGAGTACGTCCGGAGGAGAGATGGCCCCCCGGATGTTCCGACCATGGCGGGTCTGGAAACTTCTTCGCGAGGTGCGCGAGACAAACGTGGGAGGAGTTCTAATCGCTCGAGAAGACAAGAAGGCCGACGGCAGTGGGGGGAGTCCCGTGCGCAGCGCCTGGAGCACAAACTCAAAGACCAAGACGCCCTCATTCGCAAGATAGCGGCGGAGATGGAGCTGCTGAAGTGCCAGATTAAGGGGAAGGATGTTGCTGGAGAGGGCAACGTCAGTGAACGCACCCCCTCCCCTCGTTCTAGCAGTCGCCGCCAGAGGAGGACTCATTCTATCTCCATCACCAGGAACTATGAGGTTGGAGATTCCGACCAAAGAGAAGGCAGATCCCTCACTCGCGACAGCACTTACCGCCCCTCACTCCCGTCTTCGACGTCACGATACTTTGCCTCCACCCGTTCCAGGGACCTCAGGAATGTCTTGGAGGAGAGAGCGCGCCATCGAGAGGCTCAAAGGGTGCTGGCGCTCCAGAGGTTGAGTGATCCAGTTCACGGCAGTGAAGAAGTGGTGATGCCGGCGCCCAGAGTCATGTCCCTTGTGCTGGTGGACAAAGAGTTGGTGAGGCTTACTGCCACGCCGTTGTCCCCAGAGATCGAGAGTACGCCGCTCCCCTACCGGATTCCACCAACCAAAGTTCACTCTGTACGACGGCAAGACGGATCCATACATGCATGTTAGTCATTACCAGCAAGTGATGGCTGGCCACCGACGCAACGACGCCTTGATGTGCCTCATATTCCCAGCTAGCTTGGGTGAGCTGGGCTTGAAGTGATTCGAAAGGCTTCCGGAGGGGAGTATCGAGGGGTGGCAGCAACTAGCGGAAGCCTTCGTCACCAGATTCAAGACCAACACTCGAACGCCGAAGGAGGTCGACCATCTCCTGGGCGTCAAGATGGAGTCTGGATGTTCGTTGAAGGCATACAACGCGAAGTACTGAGAAAATTACAACGAGATCCTCGACTGCCCTACCAATCTGGCGATCACTCAGTACAAACGGGGTCTCCTAGTCGGACATAGGCTGTGAGATTCACTTACGATGCACCAACCCACAACCATGGAGTCTCTAATGCAACGGATCAATGTGCACATTTGCGTGGAGGATGATGCCAGCCTCCGCGACCAAGAAGGGTAATCCGGTCGTTGCAGACAGAAAGGTGGCAGGAAAAGTTCACTCGGTTAGGCAGGAGGATAACCGCCCAAGCGACCGGTTAAAAGATCAACGCCGTGGACCAAACCGCGATGACCGAAACAAGGGTCGCAGAAACGACCGAGCTGACGCGCCCCGCGACGTAGCGGAAGATGCCAAGAGAAAACTGAAGGCGCGGGCAGGAATTACCACGGTCTTCAAAATTCCCATCTACCGCATTTTGAGCGAGATTCGAGGTGAGCCTTTTGTCCGTTGGCCAGCCAAGTTAGAGAGTGCGCAGCGAGGCTTCAATCCAAAATATCGCTGCACCTTCCATGAAGAACGGGGGCACCGGACGGAGGATTGCTTGCCGCTCAAACAGCACTTGGAGGAATTGGTGGCAGCGGGGCATCTTGAGCAATACATAGATGGGGGCGCCAAGGCCACGCCAACGGGACAAACCGAGCCTAACGGCCTGGCCACCCTAGAAGCGCCCCCGCAAGGTGTAATCAACGTCATCCACGGCATCATTGAACCAGCAAGGGTCTGTGAGCTTAGAGGGATGATCAAGAAGGCCGAGCACATGAGGGAAGTGCTCTCTATCCAGCCCGCCGTAAAGAAGGGAAAGACCGAAGAGAGAGACATCCTTTCGTTCTCGACCAAAGACTTGGAAAGGGTTCAAATGCCCCACAATGATGCCTTGGTGGTGACTCTTCGCGTCAAAGACTTTGATATCAAGAGAATCTTGATCGACCAGGGGAGTTCGGTCGAAATTATGTATTATGACGCGTTCAAACAAATGAAGTTAGAAGACAAGGACTTGGCTCCTGCAACGTCCCCTTTGGTTGGCTTCAACTCGCAGCCGGAATAGCCAATCGGAAAGATTATTTTGCCGGTCAAAGCGGGTTCGGTCGTAAAGCAAGTTGAATTCTCGGTGCTCAAAGTTCCATCAACTTACAACTTGATCTTGGGCAGGGGCTGGCTACACACCATGCAAGCAGTCGCTTCAACCTTCCACCAAGTAATGCGCTTCCCGGCACCAAGTGGACAAATAGAGGAAGTTTGGGGAGACCAAGTAATGGCGAAACAGTGCTTCGTTGCGGTAAATGGCAGCCGAGCAGCCAAAGGGTTTGTCCAAATGATTGAGGGCCCCGAGGGGAATGAAGTCCTCGAAGACGTGGGAAGGAAGGCTGAGGAAAAATCAATCGAAGATTTGGTTGAAGTGCACATTGACGAGAACGATCCAACTAAATTCTTCCTCTTGGGATCATCCTTGTCTAGCGCCGAGCGGATGGATTATGTCAACTTCTTGGTTTCCAATTTGGAGGCCTTTGCCTGGACGCCTTACGACATGCCTGGCGTGGACCCGAGCTTCATTTGTCATCAGTTGAATGTCTTTCCTAATGCGCGGCCAGTCATTCAAAGGACGCGCCGCTCGGCCTTGCACCATGCTGAAGTGGTGGCAGAAGAAGTGAAGAATCTGTTGGAAGCCGGGGCTATAGAGGATGTGCAATACCCTCGGTGGATATCCAACACGGTGGTTGTTCCTAAGAAGAATGGCAAGTGGCGAGTCTGCGTTGACTATAAGACCGTGAACCGAGCTTGCCCGAAGGATAGCTTCCCCCTCCCTCGAATTGACCAGCTGGTGGACTTGACCGCTAGCCATCAGAGGTTTAGCTTCCTGGACGCGTATCGCGGCTACCACCAGATAGCCATGTACAAACCGGACAGAGAGATCACGTCGTTCACCACCCCCAGAGGCTTATATTGCTACAAAGTCATGCCGTTCGGACTGAAAAACGCCGGGGCGACCTTCAAGCGAATGGTGACCAAAATGTTCGCTCCTCTCTTGGGCCGAACAATGGAGGCCTATATCGACGATATGGTAGTGAAGAGTAAGGAGAAGTGTCAACACCTCGCCGACCTAGCAGAGATGTTCGCCATACTTAAGCACCACAAGCTTCATTTGAATGCCTCCAAGTGCGCCTTCGGAGTTGGCACCGGAAAGTTTCTGGGTTTTTTGGTCACAAACCGAGGAATCGAAGCCGACCCATCCCAAATCAAGGCGATACAGGAGCTGGAGCGCCCAAACTCCACGAAGGACGTACAACATCTTGCCGGGATGGCAGTCGCGTTGAACAGATTTATCAGCCGGCCTTCGGATCGTTGCAGGCCCTTCTTCAAGACTTTGAAGACCAAGTTCTTCTAGGGTGACGAGTGTGACCGTGCATTGACAAATTTAAAGGTGTACCTCTCCTCAGCCCCTATCTTGGTCACACCTCAGCCGGGCGAAGAGTTGTATCTCTACTTGGCGGTCTCTCAACATGCGGTGAGCGCTGTTCTAGTCTGCGCTGAAGGCATTCAACACTTGCCCATTTTCTATGTAAGCAAGACTCTGCTCCTAGCCAAGACGAGATATCTTCCTCTGGAAAAATTGGCGCTGGCCCTGATGATGGCATCAAGGAAGTTGGCACACTATTTTCATGCCCATACAATAGTTGTGCTGACCAAGTTTCCACTTAAGGTGCTCTTTGAAAAGGCCGACTTCACTGGGAGGATTCTGAAATGGGCCGTGGAACTGGGACAATACGACATCAAGTTTCGCCCGCGCACTGCAATCAAAGCTCAAGCTCTTGCAGACTTTGTGGCGGAGTTTGCCCCTGGAACGCATCCAGTTTGCCCAGTTGATTTGGCTGGTGCGGACTTAGCACAGCCTATGGCTCACGCAATAGAAGCAAGGGCTGGTGCGCAAGAGGAAGGGCAAACAGCGACCGAACCAGCAAAGGCGAGTGACTCGTTGGAGGGCGGAGTCAACCATGACAAGAAAAGAGACCAGAATGAGCCGACCAGAGACTTGGATTTGAGGAGTTCCCCAAAATCCCTCTGATTGTTGGAAGCTGTTCATTGGCGAGATGTGGAAGCTCTTCGTCGATTCCAACAGACATGGGGCCGGGCTGGGAATTGTGCTGACTTCACCGGATGGGCTGATTATCGAGCAAGCAATTACGCTCGGCTTCCCAGCTTCCAACAACGAGGCCGAGTATGAGGCCCTACTTGCCGGACTAAGAAGCGCGTTGAGAATGAAAGCCACAGCCCTTATGGTCTTCAGGGACTCCAAGCTGGTGGTCAATCAAGTCTCAGGGGAGTATGAGGCCAGGGATGAAAGAATGGCCAAGTATCAGGCGCTGGTGCGTGCAGAAATCAGGAAGTTCGATGCCATAAGAGTAGAACAGATCAACCGCGAAGGAAACAACACGACTGATGAATTGGCCGAGCTCGCTTCTACTTAGACAGCCTTTCCCAATCCCTTGATGATCGAATTTTTACCGCGGCCAAGTATAGAGGAACCGGAGGTAACCGAGGTACTTTGCACCGACTTAGGTCCTTCTTGGATGGATCCTATCATCGCCTTCCTGAAAGATAGAATTCTACCAGAAGAAAAGAAGGCGGCCCACAAGATCCGGGCAAAGTCAGAGCGGTTTTGGGCTCTTCCCGTCTGGGGCCCTGTATAAGAAGTCCTTTACCGGGCCGTATTTGAAGCGTGTCCACCCCGCCAAGGTGGAAGCCTTTCTCTACGAGATCCATGAAGGCATCTGCGGCAGCCATGTTGGGGGCAGATCCTTGGCTTACCGAGCAATTTCTCAGGGTTATTGGTGGCCATGCATGCAGGCAGATGCGCAAAAATATGTTCGCAGGTGAGAGAAGTGTCAGAAGTTCGCCCACCAGATCCACTAGCCGGCTAGAAATTTGCTCCCTCTCATAAGTCCTTGGCCATCCGCGCTTTGGGGGGTTGGATATTGTTGAGCCACTCCCAGCTGCACCGGGCAATCGCAAGTTCTTCATCGCCGCCATCGACTATTTCACCAAGTGGGTTGAGGCCGAGTCCCTAGCGACCATAAAGGAAAAGGACGTGAAGAAGTTTGTATGGCAAAACGTCATCACCCGTTTCGGTATACCCAAGGCCCTCATCTCGGATAATGGCACTCAATTTGATGGTAAACTCTTTCGCGGATTTTGCGAAGAGTTGAAGATCGAGTTCTACAATTCGACACCGGCCTATCCTCAGTCAAATGGTCAAGCAGAGGCCTCAAACAAGACTATTCTGGACGGGCTGAAGAAGCGGCTTGAGAAGGCTAAGGGCAAGTGGGCTGAAGAGCTCCCTAATGTGCTTTGGGCATACCGCACTACCCCAAGACGGTCGACCGGGGAAACACCATTCGCTTTGGCCTACGGCATGGAGGCCGTCATCCCGTTGGAAATTGGCATGCCAACCATCCGCTCTGAAAGTTTCCAGCCTGATCTAAACGATGAAGCCGTGGCATTGGAACTCGACCTCGCTGAGGAAATGAGGGAGCGAGCGCTAATCCACATTGCTGCTTACCAACAAGAACTATCCAAAAAATACAACAAGGTAGTGCACCCCAGGCTATTCAAAATTGGGGACTGGGTCTTAAGAAAGGTGCTTGGCAACATGGTGGTCCCTGGCGAAGGAAAGCTCGGTGCAAATTGGGAAAGACCATACAAGGTGATTAGTCTTGCTGGTAAAGGGGCATACCATCTGGAAGATTTAGATGGCAAGGCTGTCCCAGACCATGGAATGCGGCCAACCTTAGGGTCTTTTACTTTTAAGATGTAATTTGTTTGTGTTATTTAGCTTTTCTAGACCTTTAGCCTTTTGGCCCTTGATGTAAAAGATAGCAATGCTTTTGTAATGAAAAATAACCCTCTTGCTGTTTGGTATTACATCTTTAGACACTGACATCGCAAGGACACGAGGCAAGTATGGATGCTAGGGGCAAGGAAACTGACCTGAATGGGACCGGACTGATTTCCTCTCGTCGGAATGGAAGCAGACTGCACAAACACTTGGTGCCTTGTCCAACGATATAATTGGTGTATGGACCAATTCGCATTAGGGCCGAGCTGGTTTTGCTCGCCCGGTTGAAACGTTGGCGTCATGACCAACTTAACTGAAACATTGGTGTTTTGCCCGATGTAAGGGCCGAGCTAATTTTGCTCGGCCCAGTTGGCATATTGGTGTCTTGTCCAATATGGAAAACCAGCGGATTTTGCTCGGCAGAATTCGTAATGTTGGTGTTTTGTCCAACCGATAAGAAGCCGAGCTGACTTTGCTCGGCAGAAAGGAAATGTTGGCGGCTTACCCAACTTAAAAGGCGAGCTGGTTTTGCTCGGTCACATTGAAGTATTGGAATTCTATAGTCTGCAAACCAGTCAAGGCCGAGCAGATTCTGCTCAGCCGAGTTAAAATGTCAGTTCATTTGAAAGTTCAAGGAGCCGAACTACTAGTTCTGATTAGAAAACGTTTAAGATGCCAACGGAACAGAAATAGAAGATGTACGAGCAAGAAGTTCAAAAGTTTCATTGATAAGGGAAAATTCAGTACAAGAAGGGGGACATAGCCCGGTTACATTCCAAAACAAAGAAAGGAAAAGAAGTAAACAAAAAACAAAGGAAAATAGAAAGGCAGAGTTCAATCTAATTCTAGTTCAACTGTCTGTTTGGCGACTTGCACAGTTTGCTTGGCATCCTCCACATTGCGCTCGGGCAGGTTTTCTTCGGCCTCATCGTCAGCACCCTCCACTGTGACAACCTCCCGATCAATAACTTCTTCATCTTCGGCATCTTGAGATGCTGCAGGAGAAGTTTGCTCGGTTTGTTGCGCGGCGGCGGCTTCTTCCTCGGCCTCTTTCCGTGCCTCTGCGATAAGCCGGTTTTGAGTGGCCTGGGAGTACGCCAGCATGTAGACCGGGATATAGGCCGTAGGTGGATTTATGAACATGTCAGAATCCTGTCCAAGGCCAACTTTCTCCATGGCAGCTTTCGAGCCGCACTGGAAAAAGATGTCCTTGGTCGCTTGGACCTGCCGCTCGTAAGTTTTCTCCCCCTGAGCGTATCCCCGGTCCTCGGCGGCGTCCACAGCTTTGTCCTTTTCTTCTTTGTGGGCATCGCGCAGCTTGCGCAGCTCGGCGAGGTACGGGGCCTTAGTTGACTTCACGGCCCTTTGTTTGTCCGCCTCAGCTCGGTCAACCTTCAGGCGCAGTTCATCTCGCTCGGCCGCAACTGCATCTTGCGCGGCCTTGAGTTTCTCTATCTCGGCCTTTTGAGCCTTGTTTTCGGCAATGGCATCCCGAAGGCTCTGCCGCACTTTGATCATCCGGTCGTGGGCCAAATAGTTCTTTTGCGCGGCCTGAAAACAATCGAGAGATCGTGAGTATTTGAGAAATCGAGCAAAAACCGAGCAAACAGTTTGAAGCAAAGAATGGAGAACTTACCAGCACTATGGATTTTGCCGCCGAGTGGAGGACCTTGAGGTCGGAAAGGTCGTCATGTTTTTTCATATCAACGGGCATGATCAACCCCTTGGTCAAATTGAAACCAAGTGAGTAATCCTTGTCCACGTAGACCGAGTCTTCAGCAGAAACTACTCGGCCCTGGTATTTGAACTCGGGCGCCCAGACCGGGGGGGTCGGGTGCTGGGCCCTTGGATTTGCCGGTCTGTGGTTGCGTCGGTCTGGTCCCCGAGCTCGGTGGAGATGCGATCGGTGGAGTCTTCATCTACCAGACGCAGCCCGATTTGCTCTTTCCTCGGCCGCTTCTTGGACCGGCCAGCCGGTTGCTCGCTGGCAAGTGCCAGTACCGCCCCTTCTTGTTGCCCGGCGGGTGTGGAGGATGTCCCCCCGGTTGCCTCTGGTGGTTGGGACTCGCCTTCTTCCCCGGTGATCATGGACTTGATGGCCCTGATTTTCGCCATTTCTTGCTTGGCGGTGAGTGGAATAAGCCTGATCGGTGGTAGGTTTGGATCTGGTTCTGGGGATGGTGCACGCAAAAAGTCGGTAACCCAGCTCTTGCGCGGTGCGGTGTAGTGGTAGGTCTGTTCGAAGCCGAGCAGTTTTTGAAGCCTCCCTCTCCTCAGCAGGATGGCGCAGCAGGACTCTGATGGCCTCTTGGTTGGCCTGGTGGTAGTCTGCTGCTAGGTGTTTATCTGCAAAAAGAAGGCAAGTGTTAGATCGGCATGGAAAGTAATTGATGCATAAAGAAAATAGCACGGTCAGCCGAGCAACTCACCGGCACTGCCAAAATCCTTTCTAATATACCATCCCGGTATGGGTGCCTCGGTGTCCTCACAGCGACCGGACACCCACAAGAAGTCGTCGTCGTTGGTCTCCTTGTCCGGGTTGCCCTCTATGAGTTTTGCTCGGCCCTTCTTGACTTTGAGGTAGCAGTAAAGCCCACTCTTATTCCTACTAAGACTATATTGATGAAAAATTTCTGCGAGACCGAGATTTATACCGAGCCTACGGTTCAGCTCGGCAACCCCGTTTATTATTTTGTTAGTGTTATTTGAAACTTGGGTCGGGCAAAGCCTTGTCTGCCTCAAAAATTCGCAGATCAAGGGCTGGACCGGGAAGCGGAGCCCTCCCTCTACTATTGACACGATCGTAAACGGGCACCGGTCTAGATCTCCCCAAGGGGTGTCTCCTTTTTTGGCGAGCTCTAAGATGACGTCGTCAGGAATTTTGTACTCCCTTCGAAACTCCGCCATCGCGCCGGGCGAGCTAACCATAAATCGGTACTTCCCCATTTATCTCGGTTTTATTTGGTTTAGTGTGTATCTCGGTCAAAAATGTTGGTGTATCTACTCGGGCTTTGAGCTCCACCACCTGGTTGGTCATAGTTTGTTCTGCATTAGTAAAAATAATTTCCAAGGGTTAGCACGGCATAAATTGCACGGCTCCTATTGGAACTGTCTCAGTGAAAGGGTT
The DNA here is from genome assembly GCA_036172215.1 of Camellia granthamiana. Lineage (NCBI taxonomy): Eukaryota > Viridiplantae > Streptophyta > Magnoliopsida > Ericales > Theaceae > Camellia > Camellia granthamiana. The sequence continues at coordinate 30,589,206 of CM069909.1, forward strand.
ACAATTGTTTGACCGGTCCGACCCCTATTTCGGCTAGACTACTTTGTCGATTTCGTAGTTCGGTTCTACCTCTCCGTTTCCAGCTCGGTCAAGGTCCAAGAAGGGGATGCTAGCAAAGCGGTAGCTCGGTTCAGTCCTAATTACCGATCTAGTTTGGTCATTCAGCTCGGTTGCAGCCTCCACGAGAAGCCACAAACAAGTTTTTGCTCGGCAGAAGCGTCATTTATAGATCTAAATGGCCTACTTAGCTCGGTCTTACCCAGACTCAAGCAGTTCATCCTAAGTTCGAAGCTTATGATGTGATGTTGGAAGAAGCAGGGCCATGGAAGCCCCATCCTCCTTATTGATCCAAGTTTACCCTAGGGTGTGCAAATATTGCCCCAAAGAAGGGGCATCAGTAAGGTTTCGGCGTTTAGGTTCAAAGCCAGAAAATCAAAAGCTAAGAACATAAAGAATACAAAGATGAGAAACGAGGGAGGGATGAAGAAACTTACCAGTGCTAGACGCGTAGCAAGATTCGACCTCGCAGACTCGGTTGCGGCTTCGGAAATGGCAGGAATGAACGAAGATGATGTGGAGCGCAGCAAAGGCAACAATGGTGGAATTTTGGAGGTTGGAGCCTAGGGTTTGAAGCTTTGAGTGAGAATGAACAGTGAATGAGGTGAAAAGTGAAGGGTTTTAGGCCCTTTGTTGGAATACAAAAGAGGGAGGAAGGAACCCAAACGGCTGCGCGTTTGAATTCTGCGTGTGCAGAACAGCTGGCTGCACGACCCAATGGCGTGAAGCCACGTGGCACTGGAAACGCGGCTGTCAGTTACGGCTGTACGACCTTTGATGAGACTGCGGAGGAAATGGCCGACCAAATAGGACAGCTCGGCGACAGATATGCCCCCAATCGTGCTCGGCTTGGTAATGGCGCAACTCATCCGTTAGCTCGATCACGATGGTAACCCCAGTCACGACTAGGTCGGATGGGGTTAGGGGGCAATTGAGAGGGGAGATTTGCGCTTTAGTACGGCCGAGTTACGATAACACCGATCATGACGAACCGCACGGCGCCGAGCAGACTCCTCTCTTGCACGGCCCAGCGGCCTGACTTGCACGGCCGGAGAGGTCGACCGACCAGACACGAACCAATGCCTGGCCGAGCTATGACGCGGCCGAGCGCGCAGCAGTGTCTGATGACCGAGCTAAGAGCAACCCGGATTGGACTTGAGATGCGATTAGCGCCGGCATGCGCCTAACCGATCGGCCGAGATGGACGGGCTTCATGTGATCAAGAATGAAGAACGGTTGAAGTCCAGCGTGCTTCATGGCTGGTCAGTCAGGTGGGACCGATCATAAATAGCCCGGCCATGAGTATAACACTTTGGCCCCTTTGTCAAGGGGCAGGTTGGCGTTTATTAGCTTGGTTGTGTGTTTGAGGAGGCAATTCTCCACAAGGAACCTGCCGGTTGTGGTACTCCGGTTAAGTGTGCCACCTGGGCCAACGGCGTGAGGAAGAGGACATCTGCTCCACGCACGCACCAATACCGTTTGGCAGTTCTGCATGTACTGGTTGGAGGACAAAATCTTTACACGCGTAAGGTGGTGAGAGGCAAGCACTGCTACCTGTCCAGGGAAGGACAACAGAGGTGGTGCGCGCACGATCTTGGGGGCTGCATGGCCAGCCTAGAAATAGTGGAGGAAGGTGAACGTTAGAGGTATGCAACTCCTTTCTCCAAGAAAACACACTCTCTCTCTAAGCCTTCTTTTTCTTCAAGTGGCCTGACTTGATCGTCGGAGGGTCTATCCGGCACACCACCGCCGGGCAGCTCACCGTTTCTATGTTGCCAGGTCAGACGCCGTCAAGAGAGGCTTGGGGTGCAAGGAGTACGGAAAGCAGAGGATATTTCGCCCCCGTACAGTAGCTTTCTGAACAGTTGGTCATCCCCGTTTCTCCACATGCCAATGATATCTCACATTGGCTCTTAAAACCTTTTAGAATGTTGGTTGGTTATCAAGTAGCGTTGGCATGAACGTGAATATTTTTGCCATGTCGAAATTTTTCGCCCTTACTGATTGAATAGTTTAGTGCGTGGTGTGATTGTTCCAAAAGTTTAGAAGTCATATTTATACCCGAAGTATCCTAATAAAAAATATAAAAATTGAAACTTATTTGTGTGTTAATTGTTTGTTAATTTAGAAAGTGAATGTGTGCTCCAATAATACGGTTAAAATGTATATTATGTAAATATATGTTAAGCTCAACTCCAGTATATATAAGAAATTCTATAACGCTAACAATGGTTCCCTCTTCTTTCAAGCCTTCTCCCATACATTGTGGGTATTCTTCGTCTTCAACTCTAGCTTATGGTGGTGTCCAAAGTACGGTGGTAGCGGTAGTAGAGTTGGACAGCGACGACGGGGACGACGTCAATAACGACGACGGGTGTTGATGTAGATCTTTCTTGGTTTAATGCAGATCTAATTTTTTAAAACACATCTATGCAAAGATTGGTGGTTTTTCCTAAATTGTAGTTGATTTTTTAGCAATTTTATTTTTGTTATTTGGCCCTTTAAGATCTTGTTATTTTTATTTTCATTTGTATGCTATTTTTTTTTTCTTGTTTTTAATATAATTGCTTTTCATGTTCCTTTAAAAAAAAAAAATTTCTATAATACACACATAAAATATTATATGAAATAATAAAAATACACACTTTGTGTTTGGAAAGTGGGTTTTTATATAGTTTTTTTAGTTGTAGGATTCAGCTTGCTTGTTTTCATTTTTCAAAAAACACTTTTCAGAAAATTCAACTTTCTTATTTTTCATATTTTTTTGTTTTTACTGAATTTTTTTAATATTTTAAGTAATTTTTTTACTTTTTAGACACACTTAATAGAAATACACCTAAAAAGTAAAAAAATTGTAAAAAAAATCTTTTAAAAATTCACTAAATACCAAAAATATAAAAAAAATTACAAGAATTCAGTACATTTTTTTGTATTTTTATGTATTTATTAATTTTTTAAAATATTTTTTCACAAATTTTTTACTTTTTAGATACATCTAGGTAAGGTGCATCTAAAAAAGTAAAAAAAAATGTTTAAAATTTTAAAAATATTCACTAAAAATAAAAAAACACGAAAACCAAAAACTCAATTTAAAAAAAAACTTAATCCAGAAAACTCAAACTAAACACACTGATTGAATTTATTTTTTTTTTGTGTTTGGAAAGATAGTTGGGTTTTTTTTTGGTTGGATGTGATGTTTGTGAGAAAAAAAGTGAAATGATTATGGGATTGGATGTGATATTTTGTTTGAATGTGTTTTTTTTTTTGATTTTACAAAAAGTTCGTCTTTTAGTGAAAAAAATAAAAATAAAAATCCCAAACCCAAGTTTCCAAACACCACCACATTCTTTTAAGGTTTAATTAACTAAGTCCTATTGGTAAAGTTAATGTTCCATTAAATTCTCATTTCTTTTTTTTAGCACATAAAGTTGTATTTTCGAAATATATATATATATATATATATATATATTTGAGCGTTTTATTCTTCTTAAAGGGAAGGAATTGAGAAGTGTCAATTCATTGAGTGCTACTAAAAAGTTATTACGTATTACAAGTGTATTAAATGGCAGTGTTATCCACCAATTACAAAACATTATGCCTCATGTCTCAATACAAATTGTGGACTCCACCATCTCCACCAATCACAAATTTTTTGGTAATCATCTAATCATGTCTCAAAAATACTAAATATTTTCTCTTATTCAAGTGTTATAGCTGATGTGATATTTTATTTTTGTTTTATTGTTTCAAAACTTACAAACTTCTTAACTTTTATTGTATACATTCAATTTTAATAAAGTTTATATTTTTGGAGTCTATACAATGAGATCTATCAAATAAGATCAATATTGAATATAAAATTTTATAAAATAAAAAATTATTTTTTTAGCTATAAAAAACTAACAATTTCTCAATTTGCAAAACAATCTAATAAAATTGAGAAATTTCTCAGTTTTTTTCTAATATTAACTGAGAATATTCATAATTTTTGAGAAATTTCTCATTTTTTCTTCCAGTTATACTCGTACTAATGAGAATTTTACTCCACAAGAAATTGAACAAAAAGTTGCCAAATTGGTCTTTTTCTTGTGTGTACCAATTGAAGTTTTGTGAGAAATGAATTAAAGAATGAATGCTTTCTCAGCAGGAGAGAAAAAATAGTAAAAAATCTTCTCTTTCTATAACTTAACTGAAGTTCTTCAGAATGCTCATTCGACCCAAAGTAGACGTATACGGAACAACCATAAAACGAAAAAGGTACTAAAAGTCAATTTTTTCAGTTTTAAATTAAGAATATTCTCAATTTTAAATTTGGAAAAAAATTGGAAAAACTAAACAAAAAAATATTGTTAGTTAAGTAAGTTAAGAAAACTTACTATTAAAAATGGTTTAAATTGTAAATTTATAATAAAAACCATATTTTTATTTTTATATAATTTTATATTTAATATTAATCTTATTTGTTTGATTTGGGCTGTGTTGAATCTAAAAATATAAATTTTATAATATATATATATATAAATATTGTAAAAATTATGATGGTTTGAAATTTTGAAAATCAAAATAAATGTTACATCACCATAATTTTTTTTTTTATAAACAATTACAAATGATGAACAACTATTGTTTGAAGGGTAATTTTATCTACTAAAAATTAATGAGACTTGAATGAGGGTATCTAGAACTCAATAGAATATAAATTCACAAAATGAAACTTGTCTGTAAATACCCCTTTCAGATTTTAATTAGTACAACGACATTATAGTATTATTTTATAAATATAATAATACAATAAGCAACCGGTATAGGGCGTCCAGTTTTAAACGAAGAATATTTTGACTTTTAAACCTGAAAAAATTGAAAAAATTAGACCAAAAAAATATTTTTGTTTAAGTAAGTTAAGAAAACTTACTGTTAAAAATGATTTAAATTATAAATTTATAATAAAAAATTATATTTTTATTTTTATATAATTTCATAGTTTGGCATGTACTAAATAAGCCAAAAAGTCAAAAAGTCATTATCTTATTTAAGTCACATCATCTTATTTAAATCACATCACTTCTCTAACACATCACATCAAACCCAACCCAAATCCAACCCAAACCCACCAATAAGTCAAAAAGTGTACTTTTTTAGGACATCCCAAACCAACCCTTAATCTTGTTTGATAGATTTCATTATGTTGAATCTAGAAATATAAATTTTATAAAAAATAAATATATATTGTAAAAATTATGATGATTTGAAAGTTTCAAAATCCAAATAAATGTTCCATTATCATACTTATTTATAAAAAAAATTACAAATAATGAACAACAATTATTTGAAGGTAATTTTGTCTATTAAAAATTAATGGAAGTTGAAGGACTAAAAATGTAATCTAAAACTTAATGGAATATAAGTTCATAAAATGAGACTTGTGTGTAAATACTTTTTTTGGATTTTAAGGGAGCGGCTTCTATCCAGTTTAAATTGGATTGAAGAGAGCTGTTGGGCTCTGTAGGCCCACCACAGAGGCCGTGTCGATGATTCGGACTGTTCAATATGTAGACCTTGTCGAATATTTTATTCTTGCAAAAAATCACGTTAATTAGATAGCTATAGCATTTGATACATTTGTGTTAATGATAAATATAATTTAAAAAATAAATTGTTAACACAAAATGTGATCTGATCAAGTAGCTATTGATATCCGATTAACATGATTTTTTATAAGGATAAATTATTCGACGAGTTTTACATATTAAACGGTTCGGATTATCGATGTGGTCTCCGTAGTAGACCTACAAAAACCTAATAACACCCTCCGGTTGGGAATCCCAACTGGAGAGAACCCAAGCCCGAATTTTAATTAGCACAGTGACATTTCTTTGCTTTTTGTCCTTACAAGTCAACACCTTAGATTGTTTGAGGGGAGCTAAATAAGTTTATTTATTTATTTATTTATTTTTTTGGGGTTTTTTTAAAAAAAATTGTCATTTTTTTTAAAAACTTTTTATGTCTGTATTATGTAAAATGAATCTAAAAAGTAAATTTTTTTTTTTTAAAATCTATAAAAAAGTTAAAAAAGTCAAAAAAATAAAAAAAAATAAAAAAAAAAATTCCCAACGTTTAGCTAGCCACAGCCTAGCACATTGGAGCAAAGCAATTTTGTTGATTTTCTATCTCCATGTTATGCCGACACTAATGGATTTATTAGAGATACTATTAGCTTAAAAGAAAGTGCTTGCAGTAACTTCGTTTAAAGTCGTCAAAATTCTTGTGTAATGCTATATAAATAGAAATAAATAAATAAATAAAAATAATGTAATTATACTGTGAGTTTATCATTTTCGGCAATGCTTCAGACCCCCACTGGGGGTCGACCCCCAGTGAGGTGGCAAGTCCCTATTTGCTGAAAAAAAAAAAAAAAAAAAAAAAAAACTGTTTTTTTTTTTGACCAATCAGTGGGCTTCATTCATGACCCCCAGCACCCCCAGCTGGGGGTCTTAGGCATTTTTCTATCATTTTAAACAAAATTTTTATCAAGATGATTATTAATTGTGAAAATACCACTGACATTATTATGGTGGCCACGATGCAGCGATAAATTTGATTACGTGATTTCATTCATTAGTTGCCTTATTTCATATCGATAGACTATAGAATGAGAAAAAAAGACAACAAAAGTTGGGAGGAAAAAAAAAAATAATTGTAAATATTTAAAAGTCTCATGCATAAAAAGAAGAATAGTTTATGTATGAGCATGAAATAATGTTTGTTCGTATAATTTTATTGATCAAACTTGCGTCCTTTCAAACGTCGTTATAACACCTGAAATCACAAACGTAAGCTAACTGGCAGGTGTACGTCAAAAACTCTCTGATACTTAAGTCAGCAAATAGAATAAGGAGACAAAAGTTTTGTGAATTCGGGAGTAAGAATTGCAATACGTGAGATTAGGGTTTTGTTTGAACTTTTTGTAGATTCTGTATGGCACAATCATAGTAGGACTCTAACTCCCCTTTGTAGAGTCCTCTTAGTAATCACATTCTTAAAGGATAATACTTATCCTTTGACACCCTTCTTACTACAAATCAAGTGAGATGACATATAATGATTCTGGTTTAAACCCGACATGTTCATTGTTTTGGATCTAGGATTTCTTGTTTTGATGGTTGTTCATGTTTTCTTTTATCTTATTCCTTGTTGAGATTGGTTATTGGAGTGTCTTGGTTGTATTTGAAACAGATTGGGAGTTAGCTTTTTCCAAACTGTTGTTGCCCAGATTTTGACTTGTTTGCTCTAGTGAACTTTCTTGTGCTTAAGCGAACTTTGAGAATTATACTTTTGCAGGTCTGCAAAACTACTTGGAGTATGACATTCTGGCTCGAGCGGTGTTTCTTGTACTTGAGTGGTTCTTCTTGCACTCGAGCGGTCCTTTGGAACTCTCAGTACTTTTGCAGGCCTGCAAAAGTATTGGGAGGGTGGTGTTCTTCGCTCGAGCAGTCTTTCTTTTTGTGTCAGGTTGCTCGAGCGGTGTTTTGGTCACTCGAGCAGTCTGTGCATATATCAGTCCGTAAAAGTCACTTTTTCATATATATCTCTCTCTCTAAACATTTCAAAACCCTAAATCTATACCCTCTCTTTCTAAAACTCACCTTCCATCTCCAAATACTCTCAATCTTTTGATCTCTATACCCTAGTTCCTTTGTTAAAAAAGTAAAGCTCACCTAGGGCTTCATTTTAATCGGAGCAAAGTTAGTTTTTGGCTTCGTCGAGATTTCTCCACTCTCTCTCTCTCTCGTCTTCTAGCTTTGTGGTAGGGATTTCTCCACACTTTAGTATGATTTTTAATTTCGTTTTTGTCTTTTTAAAGAAAATCTTGATATTGGGATTTTTTGAACAAGTCTAGGATTTTGATTTGAAATCAAAAGAGGGGTTTTCAAATGAGTTCTTGAAAATGGTTGTGGAATTATAAATATGGTTGAGTTGTGGTAAAAGATGTATTTTTATCCTTGAAATTGATTTATAAAGAAAAGAGGATTTTTCCCTAAAATGTGAGTATTTGATTTTATAAAGAGGAAATGGAAATGATATGGGTTTTATGGAATTGGAATGATGACGATGATGATGGTGGAGTCGGATATGCATTATCACTCCCATCTTGAAATTTTAGGAAGTTTACCTTTATTGAAAATTATTTATCTGTTTAGAGATATCTATTTTGGGCTATCGGTAGAGGATAGCTATGATTGTTGTAAGAATTGTATGAGAATTAGGTGAATTGAAAACTAATTTCTCATCCATTTGCATTGAGTATTATAACATATTTAACCCATTGAAAATGTTTATTATTTTGAGAAAAAATGATGAATAAGTGAATTTGGGTAGGAGTGTAGTTGTGGTATTATGTTGGCCTGTGTGTCCTTGGTGAAAGTCCACGAACCTGCACAGATAAGTGCCGAGCCTTCTAGTTTATACTGGTAAAAATGACAATTGGTAGTGCTTGTAGTCTACTTGTAGACACGTCCTAAAGATTCTCAGTGTTGTATCCACTGGTCTGTTTTATGTTGTAAAGGAAATGATTTCATGAATTGTGATATAAACCTGGCATTGTATGATTTTTGGAAGGAGATATAAAATGTTTTGGCATGAGCATTATATATACATTCACCTTATAGATTTGTTAAGATTTATACACTGTGATGGAGTTTCTCTATTGGGCTTTGACTCACCCTATGTAGAAAATCATTTTCCGATGCTGATGATATGCCTCCGCCAAGGCCATAGCTTGGGAGGACTTAGAACCAAGAGCTTCTTTTGTTATTGTTGTAATTATTTTTGTACAAGCCAAGGGTTTTATTTGTATTGAGTTTCAAACTCACTTTTATTGTAACCAAGTATCGACTTGGAAAGTTGTAGCCATTAAGGCATTCATTTATCTGCTTAACTCTTATTTCATATCCTTTACTTATGACACATGCTATAGATTCAGGGTTAGGGCATATGAATGTATAGTTGCATGTGTCATCTTTTGTACAACTGGATCATATAGATCCAAAGATATTATATTCTGAAATGTATTGTTAATTGGTAAATATTGTGAAATGGTTTTATTGTTATATTTTGAGGGCGTTACATGACACAACTCTTTGTATGGCTTTCAGTAGAGCAACAGAACTACTTGACTTTGTCCACCATTGACTTAGCCATACGACACATAACGCCATGCACAGCTTGCTCGGTGCGCCACCATGCTGACATTGCTCGGCTCTTCTCTTAGCTCAATCAAAACCTCCATTTTCAGTCTGTTTGACTACCCTTCGTTGTAGCTCAGTCAAAGTGTTGACCGCCATTAAGAAGTAGCTAGGTCCAAGAATATGGGCATTTGGTAGTTCGGTCAAACTTCTTTGACCAATTCTAGCCATTGTTTGGCCCAAGCTAAGCTTTTCCCAAGGCATAGCTTGGTCTAACTTGCAACCCAAGCCTCAAAGTCACTTCCATCTAACTCGGCCCAATTTGGCTATGCAAATTACCCTATCAGTTGCCCTTTAATTCCATCTGCAACGCATAATTAGGATTATTCTCTAGAACTGCGCTAAAATACTCATTCCTAGCAAGCTAACCAAAGCTGCTATGTCGCATAGTCTGCTCAGTCCAAAGCAGTCTCATTAGTTGTACAACACGTTCTCCCACTATTCTGACTTTGTGTCCTTTTTGGGACATATGGTTCGCTCTAGTTGACTCTGTGCACTGTTACAGCCGTCACGCACATCTCCCAAAATTTTAAATCATCTCATATTTTTGCCTTTTGTGTATATATAGCCTATACATTCGAACATACACTACCGCTGTTCATCTTCCTCATTGCAAACTCAAAGAACCAGAGCTTCCATCCCCACAATTCCTCGCATTTCGAGCCCAAAACCAAGCACCTTCACCACTGAATCGAACTCGTCATTGCTGCTGGAACATCTTCCATCAATTGGAACCTAATTTTGTGCCCAAATCCGTAAGTTTCTCATTCTTCAACATTTTTCCATTAACAGTCATGCTGTTTTTCACGTTTTTGGTTTTTTTTACTTGATATATGGCTGAACATGCCCCATAAAGTCGTTATGACTTTAGTAATAACTAAAATGAGGATTAACTAAGGCCTAAAACCGACTTAGATTCCATAGAGCCCTTAAAACTCCCATTTTCCAGGACGACCACTGTAGACACCCCATTTTTGACCGTCCTCAAGACTTGGATGTTCTTGTAGGTACATCCAGTGACGAGTTTGATTGCTTGTCGAGCACTCAAAATTTGCGGCGGAACGCCATAAGTTTGAGCTTTTCAAACCCTGCATCAATTCTATCTCATTTTTGGACCATGTTTTGGTCTTTTCAGCATGTTATTTTTGTTGCACTGCCGGCCATGTTGAGGCACTACCGGCCATGGCTTTTGGCCTACCGGCCATTAATGTGCCCTGCCGGCCATCACTGATGGCCGGTCGGCCACCAGTGTATCAATAGATATTTTTTGATATTTTGTGTCAGCTGTTTGCATAGGTTGAGCCATCTTCTTGCACGTGTGTGGCTGGATCTCTTTGAGGGGATTTTGTATCTTCTATATATAGAAACCTTCCTCTTATATGTGAAGGGTTGGAAATTTTGAAGACAAAAAAATTTCTCTCTCTCTCTCTCTAGAATCCTCTCTCTCTTGATATTTTATGCCTTAAAGCCTAAATTCTCTACACGCTTGCATGTGAGCCCTTGATCAAACTTGATCACCATTGTGTTGAGGTTTCTTGAGGTCCTATTTGAGCTCTAGAAGAGGATATTGGCTTGGTTTGACTTGCCTTTGTTGCCTAAATAGCATCTAGTCTTCAAAAGGTAGAACACTTGTATTTTAAGCCTAATTTAAATACTTGTTTGGCCATCTTTGCATGTTATTTTGAGGCTGGTTTTAACCTCTGAAAATCTCTGTTTTCATGGACTAAAATGGTGGTTTGAAGTTTGATTGGAGTTAGGGGTGGTCCACCCTTCTTGTAGCTTACTTGTTAAGTTGTTGTGCCATCTTTCAAAGCTTTCTAAAACAAATTTTTTGGCTCTTTTAACCACTAAATTTCAGGGGATTCTCAGTGGTAAAAACATTGTTTTGAGGTCCAAAATGGGAGGGGGTAGCCTCCCCTCCTTGTGTCTTATTTGGAAGTGTAGATAGCTTAATGTTTTTCTAGCTTTTTGTGACTTGATCTCAGCATGTTTTTGCTATTATTTTGGCATGCTTTAGCTCTGTTTTTGGATGGTTTGGTCACTTGAGGCTTGCTTTGTATGCTTGTAGTGCAATTGTGCTTAATAGTCTAGTTTGTGCTATGTGTTGGCCGTTCATTCTAGCCTTTTTTTAGCTTACTTCAAGCATGTTTTAGAACTCCTTTTAGGCTGTTTTAGGACTGTTTATCCCTTTTGAGCTTTGTATTGCATGCCTATAGTGTAGTGATCTTCATTAGTTTGGTGTTTTTGGCTTTTGAACGTGTTGTGCATGAGTTACTTGTATGTTGTAGTATCATTTTGCATATCATTTCAGCACTGAAATATCTGCAACTTCCCTCATTTCTTCACTTTTTCATTTGCTTTGAGGGTTGGTTAGCCTTAAGGTTGTGTTTAAGCTTGAGATTGAGACTTACGCTTAATAGTTTTAATCCTCTTTTGAGGGTTTCTACTAACCAACAACATAATCTCTCTCATGTCTTAAATCATCCTTTGGTTGACCCTTCTCTCATTAGAGGACACTCACCTTGGACTAACCGATTAAAGAACGGATCGGTAATTAAAATGTGTAAATAAAACATGACAAGTAAAACTTGAGCAAGTTAAGCATGTTGTGTTTGCATTGCATGTGTTCAATCGGACGTTATATTGAACACAAGGTAGATTGGAGCATTTCATACTCAAAGTGATGAAATGAGCCAATCTCCTTTGTTTCTATTGCCTTTGATCATCCATGACAAGGTAGTGGTCTAGAGTCTTGTTTTTGCGCATTTATTGAAATTGTGCAACTTAGATCTTTGGCCATCATGCATTGAAAATGCTTGATTGGTGGTTTTGGATCCAAGAGTGCCACTCCTTTGATATTTTGAGATGATAAGGAGAGGCACAGTACAAGCATACCTTTGGAAAACCCTCCATTTTTCTCTGTTTGTGCTTTGTTGCAGTGTGCTGACTCATGAGCACTAGTGGTCGGCACTGGCTCATTGGTGGCTGACAGTGGCTCACCCTTGGCTGGCAGAGGCACATTTTTGGCCAGCAGGGGGCCGACAGAAAGCATTCATGGCCGGCAGGCCACTGGTGCAATCCTCAGTATTGAATTGGTAAATTGGAGCAGAAGGTTCTGGAGTGTAGTCAACCCTGCAAACAGAGCCTCTCAAGAGCAAACCGAAAGGCTTTTCGGGGCGAGAACCGAGTGCATGCATCCTACATTTCCTAAAGTAAAGCTGTGGCAGCGTAGTTCAGTGCTCTAAATGTTTAATTAGTGTACATTTGTATTGTAATTTAATTAATTAGCTACTAATTAGTTAAGTAATAATTAGTAATTAGTTTGCTAGTTATTCGATTGGTTTGTAACAACTAGTCTAATTAGTTTAATTAGATTAGTTTGATTAGCTTAGCTTAGCTAATTCATTCGGACCCTCCTTCGAGAGGGCAGAATGTTGTAATAAGTGTGCGTGCGTGTATGCATGTCTTCCAACCCCACGTCTTTCTCCCTTTTATTTACCTACTTTTGATGGTTAGATTAGGGACATTTTCAATTAGCATACCTTATGCTTCCATGTTTGCATCCATTCATTTGTCTTGCATGCACCGAGGCTCGGCGCATCATTCAAACTGTATCGTATTTCAATACTTATTTGAATACGTGGTTCAAAGCATGTTATCAAATTGTTGCATTCATATGCCATCTTAGTAGCCGAGCCTATTAATTTCATGTTGCATGTGTTGCACTAGGCATCTTAACATAGTTAGGATCATGCATTGTTTCTAACTAGCTTTTGTTTTGATTTGGAGTACTCGGTAAGTTTTTACGCTTTAGCATATTACATGAGTGTAATTGCCATAAATGCCATGTTTCGCATGCTTGCCATGAGGCTATGTGCTTATTTGCTAAACTGCATGAATGCCTGTGGATGAAGGTTTTGTTGCTTGAATTGAAACAATTAAACGAATGTGAGTTTTAAGCCCACTTTGCGAAGTGGCAAATCATGTTTTAAGCCGACTTGAGGGTGGAAAATCGGCATTTTAGCCCACTTGAGGGTGGCAAATTCAAACCATTTTCGAAAACAAATATGAATTGAGTTGTTCCAAATCTTGCGACTTAGTTTATACTTACTTGTGTGCGTCACATAATAAAGTTAGCTAATAACTGGATAAGAACACACGAGGTTTATAAAATAACATATCATGCTTAGTAGAGGCCGATCCTTTTATCGGGTGAGCGGGGGTGCTCATTTTAGGACCTTCCTCTCTCGTACCCAAGTTCCCGAACTGAGGCAACTTTGGTGATGACGGACACGTGGCCTTTGGCACGAGTTAGGGTTTCCTAAATTTCCCAAAAACAAAATATTTAGGTGACGACTCTGTAATCTGGCAAAGCAGTCCAATTTTGGCATTATTTGATTTAAAATCGATTTTCCAAAATGATTTGCCGGATTGGACTCTTTGGTGTTTATCAGTTTCACAATGCACTTTGTGAGATTAGATTCAAAACCGTGACAGGAGTCTGAACTGTAGGACCAATTCGAGCTCTCCAAAAGGGGGCGCGAAAAAAGTCAAGCTACAACCACCAAGTGACTTGGGAAAAACTCATCACAAGTGTTTCAATCCAAAATCACTCCAGAATCGAGCAAACTTCATGTTTATGGTATCCTTAGGAAGCCAATCGAGCTAAGAATTTTGCTTCTCATTGTGGTTGAGCTAATATTTTGCTCACTTGTGAGGTCGAGCTAAAATCTTGCTAACACCTCGAACTGAGCTAAAACCTTGCTCACTTACACGACCGGGCTAACACCTTGCCCATTGGTGAGACCGAGCTAAACACAGCTCAAACCACCAAGCTCAATGACCGAGCTAACAACAGTACTCTAATGTGCATGCTCATTTCAACCGAACACACACCAACATGTGGCTGCGCTAAGAAGATAAGTAAACGCACTAAGTTATTAACTTAAGAACAATTTCCATGGGCAAATACCGCTTCATGGTTAGCTCCTCAGGTGCCATAGCCGAATTTCGCAAAGATTACAATATTCCAGATGATATACATTTTGAACTGGTTAAATAGGAGATACTGCCCTGGGACCAAGATAGGTTTTGCCCATTCACCGTGATATCTATTATGGAGGGTGGACTACGTTTCTTGGTCCAACCCCTAGTATGTGAATTTTTGGGGCAAACCAGACTTTGCCCAACTCAACTCTCCACAAACACCTACCAGATACTAAATGGTATAGCCGAGCTAAACTGGCCTAGGCCTCAATTTAGGCTTGGTCAAGTTATTCCACCAATACTTCCTTGGCCAAATAGATAATGGCTGGTGCTATTATCTAAAAGTAAAAAAAAAATGCCAGAAAATCGTCAAAAGAACGTCGGACAAAGACTTGCATGATGACGATTTCTTGTGGGTCTCTAGCAACTATGAAGACGTTGAGGCCCCAGTGCCAGACTGGTACATAAATAATAAGAAGGGATCAAATGGTATAGATAGCGCGGTCTTCCTCTTTCTTGATAGCATGATTTTCTTTTCTTTTTGCAAAGAATTTGTTCACCTTGGATTGCACTAACACTTTTCTTTTTTCCCTGATAGATTTGGACATGCGAAAGGAGAGATACGCCAATACAAACCAAGAAGCTCTTCGTGCCGTGCTAAGATATAGGCAAAGAGATTGGACCGTCCTACTTAACTTCGAGCCGACCTACCGGTATAGCGGCAAATAGAAGAGCAAGGTTATAGACTTCCTCTTTGAGCCTTCACCAGAACCTGATCCAAATTTGCCTAAAATTAAACTTATTCCTTTAACAAAAGAACAAGATATGACCAAGAGACGAGCACTCAAGGCCCTCATCACCAAACAAACTTCTTTAACACCAGCGGATGCTAAGACCGAGTAGCAGCCCACCGAACAAAGAAAGGCGACAGTCATTTCCCTATCAACAGCCAGGGCTTCTTTATCTGGGCCTAACAAAAGGGCCCGAACTGCGCTCACCGAGCGACGTCTGGTGGATGAAAAAGAGACCGAGTAGCGAACTGCAGAGTAGTTCGACTTGGAAACACCTCTAGAGAGAAGTCGGTCTGAGTAGGCTAACCCCCTCGATGTGGGCTATGCTGACAAGATTCACTAGATGGACTTTAACATGGCCAAGAGTCTCTGCTTTCCTATCGATATAAAGAGACATGAGCAGCTCACTGACCTGAAGGCCATTAGGTTAGCCACTAAGTCTTTGGTTCTGGTGAGTTATAAGTTTTTAGTATTCTCCTTTATCCTTCTAACTTTTTGCTCGGTTATCTAATGTCTAATGTGTTTTGTAGGCTGTGCAGAAAAGTCAAGTTGTGCATCAGTGTATGCTTGACTTAAGGAAGACTACCAAAGTAGCCATTGCTAATAACAACGCCAAGGATACCGAGTTAAAAGAATTAAGGATACAGTTGGCCGAGATAAGTACCGAATAAGACTAGCTGGCCGAGCGAGTTAATACGACTGATGCAGACAAAGAGAAGGCTCTGGCCAATAAAAAGAACAAATACTTACGCGAGCTGAAGAAACTCAGAGATACTAAGAACGATGAAATTAAGGTGCTAGAGAAGAAGATGGAGGACGTTGAAGACCGAGGTTATGCGAACGGCGAGAAGACATACGTCTAGCAATGCGAGGCCGCTAAGGACATCTTTTTCAAGTGTGGCTAGAAGGCGACGGCAGAAAAGCTTGGCTAGGCCCCTAATTCAGAGGTCTTTTTGAATCCACCTCCTCATTTTATTCCAAGTTAGTTGATGGCGTATGCCAACGCAGTGCAACAAAAATTGCTTGAGGTGGATGAAGATGATAGCTCGACGACTAACGTTGCTCCAGCCGTAATAGCCATTGACCTAGTGTGGTATCTAGATGTTATAACTTGGCCAGAAATTGCCGAGCATTGCCATTGAAGAAGGCATTACCAATCTAATTATTGAAGATGGCGCTGATGCTGTGCTGGCTAAGGGTGAAACTGGTGTCGAAATCGAGTTAGACGACCTTGTGACCTGACAAAAATATGACTTTGGCTTTTATTGTTGGTTTTCCTTTTCTTTTGCATGTAACCAGGCTACCTATCCCTCTTGCTAACCTATTTTGCCGAGCTAACCAGCTGGGCAAAGATTTTCAAAAAGTCAATTAATCCTGCCAACCTACTTTGCCAAACTAACCAGTCGAACAAATTTTTTCTAAAAAGTTGGTTTATCCTACCAACTTACTTTGCCGAGCTAACCAATCGGGCGAAGATTTCCCAAAAAGTTGGTCAATCTTGCCAGCCTACTTTGCTAAGCTAACTAGCTGGGCAAAAATTTCTTAAGGTTGGTCAATCTTGCAAACCTACTTTGTTGAGCTAACCAGCCGGGAAAATTTTTTAAAAAGTTAGTCAATTCTGCCAACTTACTTTGCCAAGCTAACTAGCTAGACAAAGATTTTCTAAGAAGTTGGTCAATTCTATTAACCTACTTTATTGAGCTAACCAGCTTGGCGCAGATTTCTAAAAAGTTGGTTAATCTTGCCAACCCACTTTGTCGAGCTAACCAGCCGGGCAAAGATTTATCAAAAAATTAGTCAATCCTGCCAACCTACTTTGCTGAGCTAACCAGTTGGGCAAAGATTTCCAAAAAGTTAGTCAATCCTACCAACCTACTTTACTGAGCTAACTAGTCGGGCAAAGATTTCCAAAGTTCAGACCGAAGTAATATAAGTAGAATAAAACTACAACAATGCAAAGTCTAAAAAGGAAAGTATCTACTTATTTTATTAATGCTGAGCAAAAAGAAGGCAAAAATTAAAAGAGCTTAAGTTAAAAATAATACAACTTCAAGTTGGCCGTGTTCCATGGTCTTGGAACAGTTCGGCCATCCACATCTTCCAAGTGGTAAGCTCCCCTTCTTGCTAGCTCCACTACTTTGTATGGTCTTTCCCAATTGGGTCCCAATTTGCCATCACTAGGCACCAAATTGTTTCTCATGACTTTGCATAGAATCCAATCTCCCACCTTGAATTGCCTTGGCTGCACTGCCTTGTTATATTTTCTAGATAACTCTTGCTGAAATGATGTAATGTGAATCAGGGCTCTCTCTTTTCGTTCCTTTGCAAGGTCAAGTTCCAAGGTTATTGCTTCTTTATTCAGATCTGGGTCAAAGTTCTCACTTCTAATAGTGGGAAGGCCAACTTCCAAAGGAATAATAGCTTACATGCCATAGGCTAGGGCAAAAGGCGTTTCTCCGGTTAATTGCCTTGGGGTAGTTCGGTTGGCCTACAAGACATAGGGGAGCTCATCAACCCACTTTCCTTCTACTTTCTCCAAGCATTTCTTTAAGCCATCCAGGATTAACTTGTTTGATGCTTTGGCCTAACCGTTGGCTTGTGGGTATACCAGTGTGGAGTTGTAGAACTCTATCTTGTGCTTTTCGTAGAAGCCTCTGAATATTTTCCTATCAAATTGAGTGCCGTTGTTTGATATTAAAGCCTTTGGGATTCCAAACCTAGTGATGATATTCTGTCAGATAAACTTTTTTACGTCATTTTCTTTGATGGATGCAAGTGCCTCTACTTTAACCTACTTTGTAAAATAGTCAGTAGTTATAATGAAGAACTTGTTGCCCGGCGCGGTTGGGAGTGGTCCTACTATGTCTAGACCCCACATTGCAAAAGGTCAAGGGCTAGTCAAAAGTAAGAGTTCTCTGGCCGGTTGGTGGATTTTGATGCACAAACTTCTGACACTTTTCATACTTCCAAACATATTTCTCTGTGTCTGCGTGCATATATGGCTACCAATATCCTTGCGAGATAGCTTAGTAAGCTAATGACCTCCCCCCTTGATGACTTCCGCATATTCCTTCGTGAATTTCAAACAGGAAGGCCTCAACCTTGCTAAGGTGTACGCATTTCAAGTATGGCTTTCTGAATGACTTTTTATATAATGCCAAAGATGGGAAAAACCAAAACCGCTATGACTTCACTCAAATTTTGCTCGCCTACTTCTTATCTTCTGTTAAAATCTTGTCATTTAAGAAAGTGATAATGGGGTCCATCCAAGAAGGTCCTTGTTCGGCGCACAATATCTGTACCGCTTCAAGTTCTTTAATACTTGGCCTTGGTAGGAAGTTGACCAGTAAAGGGTTTGGGATAGAAGTGTCTAACATCGATGCAAAATCGGCCAACTCGACCGCCTTGCTATTTTCATCTGGGCCAATTTGTTCTATCATGACAACTTTAAACTTTTTGATCTCTATTCTGACTAGCTCCTGATACTTGACCATCATGTCATCCTTCACTTCGTACTTGCCAGATATTTGGTTAACCACCAATTGGGAGTCGCTATATACTATTAGCTCGGTAGCCTTCATCCAGAAGGCAGATTTCAGATCAGCCAAAAGTGCTTCGTACTCCGCTTCATTATTGGACACTGGAAATCCAAGTCTGATCGTCTGTTCAATAGTTAGGCCATCTAAAGAAATAAGGACTATTTCCAGTCCAGCTTCATGCCTATTAGAAGCTCAATCAACGAAAAGCTTCCATATCTCTTCCATAAACAACTTCCAGCAAGTATGGGTTTGAAGATGTCTTGGGGTGTGGTACTTCAATTGTTTTTCCCAAGTCTTTGTCCACCATTTGTTCGTCAATTTCTTTGTTCGGTTTTCCTATCATTTCCCTTTTAGGCACGTCATCGCAAATTGCGCTTACCGTAGTGCGACTTACCTTATCACCCCCTTGCAATGTATCATTGGCCTTAGTGGGAAGTGCAACCACTACCAGGCTCAATGGCACATTGTGTGGTTCCTCTGCTTGAGGTGGCAAGTCAACTTGTTGCTGGGTAGCAGGGGGTTGCGCTATTCCCGTGGCACTTCCACTTTTTTGTTCGGTTTCCTTAGTCAGGTCGACTAGGCAAACGGAATGACTTCCTAGAGCAAACTCCGCCACAAAGTCTGATAATGCTTAGGCCTTTATCGTCGTTCTAGATTGGAACTTAATATCGAACTGTCCCGCCTACTTTAGTACCCTTCTAGAGAAATCTGCCCTTTCAAATAGGGCCTTCAAAGGAAATGCAGTCAACACTACAATAGTGTACGCCTGGAAGTAGTGCTGTAACTTTTTGGACACCATCATTAAAGCTAAGGCAAGGTTCTCTAACGACAAATATCTTGTTTTTGTGCCTAGTATTGTCTTGCTCACATAAAAGATGGGCAAGTGTTGTATTTCTTCTACGCACTAAGACCGCACTAACGATGTGCTGGGAGACTACGAGGTACAAGTAGAGCTCTTCTCCAAGTATTAGGGTCACTAAAAGTGGTGGACAAGACAAGTACTCCTTCAAACTTTTTAGAGCTTGGTCACACTCTTCATCCTACTCAAACTTGGACTTAAAGGCCTAGAAAAATGGCCAACATCAGTCTAACGACTGATTTATGAACTTGTTCAGCGTGGTGGTTAAGCCTGTTAGATATTGTGACTCGTTAATTTTGTTTGGCCTTTCAAGCTCTTGAATGGCCTTGATTTGGAAGGGATCTCCTTCTATTCAGCGGTTGGTCACTAGGAAGCCTAGAAACTTGCCTGATCCTATGTTGAATGCAAACATCTCTGCCAGGTCATTGAGATGGTCCGACTCATCCTTACTTAATCACCATGTCGTCAATGTAAGCCTTTATTGTTTTGCCTAACAATGTCGAAAACATCTTGGTGACCATTCGTTGAAATATTTTTCTTGCATTTTTTAGGCCAAAGGGCATGACCTTGTAACAATACAACCCCTTCGGGATTGGAAAAGAAGTGACCTCCTAATTCGGCTCGTATATAGCGATCTGGTGATATTTGTGACATGCATCTAGAAAACTGAGTCAGTTGTGGCCTACTGTTAGGTCCATTAATTAATCAATCATTGGCAAATGAAAGTTGTCATTTAGGCATGCCTTGTTAACTGTCTTGTAGTTGACACAAACGCACTATTTGCCATTCTTCTTAGGCATCTCCACCATGTTTGAAATCCAATTTGGATAATGGACTTCCCTGATCGCTTCTGTTTCTAGCAGGTTAACCACTTCTTTGGCCACTACTTTGGTGTGGTATAGAGCTGACCTGGAAGTTCTTTATATGATCGGTCTGGAAGTAGGGTTGACATTGAGTTGATGATAGATGAAATTTGGATCAATGCTAGGCATGTCATATGGCATCCAGGTGAACACTTTGAGATTGGAGATAAAAAAAATCCATAATCTCCTTTCTCTCTGTGCTGGACAAAGATTAACCAAGCACGAAGAACTTCTCTGGGTTGTGTTCATCAATCCTTACTTCCACCAGTTCTTCCACGGCCATATGTTCAGTAGCCTTGTCGACGTCTTCAAACATTCTATTGCTCTTTATCTCATCTACCATCTGCACAAATCCTTTGGCAATGCAGCTATCGTTCACTGTCACGAGGCATTGTTTGGACATGATTTGGTCTCCCAAGACCTCTTCAATTACCCTGGCTTTGTTTGGGAACCGAATTACTTGGTGGTAGGTTGAAGCTACCACTCGCATGGCATGCATCCATGCTCTACCAAGAATGATATTGTAAGTGGATGGAACTTTCAAAACCTAAAACTTCACTTGTTTGACCATCGAGCCAGCTTTGACTGGCAGAATAATCTTGCCAACGGGCCATTCTAGCATAGAGTTGAAACTACCAAGGGAGACATGGTTGGCACCAAGTCTCTGTTATCTAAATTTAGTTGCTTAAAGGTTTCATAGTACATTATTTCGCATGAACTCCTTGATCAATAAAGATCCTCTTGATGTCGAAATTCTTGATGCACAAAGTAACCACTAGCGTGTTGTTATGGGGGTTCTGCAACCTTGCTAAGTCTCTATTAGAGAAAGAGATCATATTCTTTGCCTCTGACGATCGGCTCAACACTTAGCACCATTCTCATGTTCTCCGCCTTTTTTTTATCATCCATCTGAGCTCGCAAACTCGCTTAGGCCTTGATGATTCCATGGATCAGATTGATCATCGCCTTGAGGCAGACCATCTATTGGCATTTGGTCTGGCATGTTGCGGTTTTGGGTGGCTGGCAGAGCTCCCTCCTTAATGTTTCGGTCCAAGTGGCCTGCTGCTACCAATTTTTCTAGATGTTGTTTCAATGGCATGAAATCTTCAGTTCGGTGCCCAACTTCATCGTGAAAAGTGCACCGATACCTTTCGTCATAGCCCTTTTGCGCTTCTCCCAATTTAGTAGGCCACCAAACAAAGGGTTCATCGCATATCTTGTTGAGGATTCGATAGACGGGCTTCTTAAAAACCGTTGTGATGGGCGATGTGAACCTTCAGCTTGTTAGCTTTGGCTTTCTTATTATTTTGGGGAAGGTCGCCGTGGTTATTGTAGTTCGGTATTCCCTTCTTTTCAACTGTGTTAACCTTGGCTGAAGTCTTTTTGTTTAACATCGCTGTTGTGTTGTACTTTGCTTTTTCACTGGGGCCATCCTCCTCTACCCCTAATGTGTTGGTGCACTCTTTCTATCAAGGCTTCTATGGTAAGAGAGGAAGTCATTGTCATGGAATCCCTCAATCTGTGCCCCACTAGAAGTCCGCGCTTATATTGAGCAATAGCTAGGTTGGTGGGGCATTCACCGGTTTGGTTGAATGTCTCCCAATACCTGTTGTTGTTGGATTTCAGTGTCTCCTTCCCGCCCATGTCAACAGTGAGCAATTGGTCGACCTCTACAAGCTTCTTGGTGTTTGTTTTGAACCTAGTGACAAATGCTTCTGTAAGCTGCACCCAGAGGCAATGCTGCTTTCTGGCAACCTCTCAAACCAAGTCAAGCCTAGATCTCCAAGGCATGACAGAAACAAAATGCACAACAAAGCATCGTTTCGCCTGTGAATAGCTCTCACTTATTAGAAGTGGCTAAGATGCATGTAAGGATCTAACTTTCCGTCAGAGATCGTAAACTTAGGCTAGTTAAAGTTTAAAGGCAGAGTTGCGTTCTTTATCGCCGGAATGAACAGTGAGCTCTGCAATCTTGCCAGCACTCTATCTATTGGCTCATAGGCAATGTGCAGCATTGACATTATAACCTCACGCTTCCATGCGTCTTGAGAGACAATCGCTGCAAAGTAGACACCCTTTGGGGGTCCTGCACCTAGGAAACTTCTCTCTTGTCGTGCTTTTTCTTCCAAAGCAGTTTGCAAATCTTCCAACCTGGGCAACTCAGTGTATCGCGAAGATGTTTGATGAGTATGCAAGGTCAATAGTTGCATCCCCTCAGTGTATGACCTTTTCAGACCTCCCCCCCTCTCAGACCTGGAGTAACGAGTTCTAGAAGTCTTTGATTGGGTGTTGCCTGTTCTGAGGCTTCTATTCCCAGAATATGTGGACGTGGCATAGAGCGATGAGATCGCATTCGTCCCTTGCAGATCTCTTACCCTAGTCACGGCCCTTGCTTTTCACCTAGCGTTTCAAAGCCTCCATGGTCTGCCACCATCCTGCTTATTAACTTGTCCAGCTCTCTCACATGATCCTCTAGAACCTGGGTATTTGTTCTTCACCTTTGTCCATTCGGGTTTCGAGAGTAGCGAGGGCTTAAACGTCCATTTTCTCACGCGCCCCTATGAGGGTTCCGTTATTAAGGGTCCAAGTCCATCATGTTCAGAGCAGGTTGCAAATCCTCACACCGTCTTGTTCGCTTCTAGCGTTTGGCCATCAATGGCGAATTGCGACAGATTTTTGTTGTGCGCCATTAAAACTTATTGAAGGAAAACTTGATCAAAAGGTAAGTTCTTTGAGACTTTCCATAGACGGCGCCAATTGTATAAGCACGAAATAATCTTCGTTCGTATAATCCTGTTGATCAAGCTTGTATCCTTCCAAACGTTGTCGTAACATCTGAAATCACAAATGTGAGCTAGCCGGCGGGTGCATGTTGGAAACCCCTCCGATGTTTAAGCCAGCAAATAGACTAAGGAGGCAAAAGCTCTGTGAATTCGGCGAGTAAAAATTGCAATACCTGAGGTTAGGGTTTGGTTTGAGCTTTTGTAGATTCTGTACGGTACAATCCTAGTAGGATTCTAACTCCCCTTTGTAGAGTTCTTCTAGGAATCACATTCCTAAAAAAATAATGCTTATCTTTTAACACCCTCTTCATTGCAAGCCAAGTGAGGTGGCACAGACTTTTTGCATGGTTTCTAGCCAAGAAACGGAACTACTTGACTTTGTTCGTCACTGACTTAGTCGTGCGACACACAATGCCGTGTACATCTTGCTTGGCATGCCACTATGCTGATATTGCATGGCTCTTCTCCTAGCTCAATCAAAACCTCTATTCTCAGTCTATTTGACTGCCTTCCCTTGTAGCTTGGTCAAAGTGTTGACTGCCAGTAAGAAATAGCTAGGTCCAAGAATATGGACATTTGGTAGTTCGGTCAAACTTCTTTAACTGGTTCCATCCATTGTTCGGCCCAAACTAAGTTCTTCCTACGGCATAGGTCGGCCCAACTAGTGGCCCAAGCCTCAAAGTCACTTCCATCTAGCTCGGTCTAATTTGACTATGCAAATTACTATCTTAGTTCAGAACTAAGTTATATTTAAAAGAAGAAGAAGAAGAAAAGAAGTAACAATATATAAATACAAATTCTATATAAAATAATGTGATTTCTTGTTGCTTCTTTATTTTTAATCAAAACACCTATCATCGTTGTTATAATTTCAAAAATATCATTGAGATGTCATTTTGGATGTGTTTTTTTATATAAATATTTTGTTTGCAAATTATTTCGATACCACCATATTTATTTTTAACAATTTTTATAGTGTTAATCTAGGAAAAGATGTCCAAAATATTATATAATATTACATAATTTTAAAAAATGAATTCAAGGTTTGAACCCACTAATTAACACTTAATTGCTACTGGTGGCTCATTCTTTATTAATTTTATGGAAGAATAAACTTTTTCCAAATTCCTTATGTAAACTGGACGGCTCATTACTACTTGCCCACTTTAAAGATTTGATTTATTTGTATTTTGACTTTTCTCTATAGATCATTGATTAAAAAAAAAAAAATGAAAAAGAAATAGATTGATTGACAATATAATTTCATTATATTTGTATTAAAAAATGAATATATATTTTTAAAACATGAATAAAATCCATTGAATTATTAGACCAGTCTAATTCATATCATCAAAATAAAACTTATGATGGCCTATAAATCTGAACAACGGCGGTCAAATTCACATAGGGCATGTTTAATTGCTGTACTATTTGCGGGATAAAGAGTAAGGGGATAATTGGGCTCAACAGGATTGTAATGTTCTTTCTTTGTTTGTGGGACTGGCAACATGTTTTTAGTTTGATGTTCACTACAAGAATTAACACTTTTACCGACCAAAAAAATTGGTCGCTAAAAGTCCAGTTTTTGGTTGGCAAAAGTAATCCGCGACCCAATTTTTTTGGTCGCTACTTTGGTCGCCAATTGAGGGTCAGCAAAAGTAATTCGCGCGACCAAACAATTTTGGTTGTCGCGAATAGTCGGATTTGCCGACTAAATTTTTGGGTCGCTAAATATATCATTACCCGCGACTAATTCATTTAGTCGCTAAAACACTTTGGTCGCGAAAAGTGATATTTTCCCGACCCAAATATCTTAGTCGCCAATTGACACATTTCACGACTAAAAAGTTTGGTTGCCAATTATTACATTCAACGACCAAAAAGTTTGGTCGCCAATTGTGACATTCCACGACCAAAAAATTTGGTCGCCAATAGTCAAGGAATCGCCGACTAACAATTTAGTCGCCAAAAGGTAAGGAATTGCCGACCAATAATTTTAGTCACAAAAGTGTAGAATTTGCCGACCAATTTTTTAGTCTCCAAATCTCTATTTTTTTATTTTTTTTTAGAACATTCAATTTTTGTTTTTAAAACATTCAATCCAATATCGAACAAAATTCATTCAACCCAACCACAATTAAGGAACAATAACATGTAAAAAATTAAAAATTGCTCACAGTTTCGGTACCACAATTGAGGAAACAAAATTCATGACACACAACCAAAGAATTTAACTAAGAAGAAAACTTGAGAATTTAACTTGTATACAAGAGCAATAGTACGTACAATCTGTGATTTGGCAAAAATAATCACTAAAAATTCAATCTCAAACTACACTTTGCTCTCACCAAAAATTATAAGAACAAAGAAATCAAAGAAAAAAAGATAGGTATGAGACTATTGGAACAGTTCTTCAGCTCTTCCTGTAGTATGCTCATACCACAATGACATCCTATTGCAATTTCATCCAATCTGGACGGGCATTACTTTGGATTCAAGCCCAACAACTTGCAGTCTTCATCACTTATACGCTTCAGGGACATTTAAAACCTGTAAAAATGTCATATAATGCTCGCTTTGTAAGTCTTGATCAGCTAGAAATTGACAAGAACAAAACATACACGCACAAAATTTGGGGACAGAAAAATGCATTCTGTTAGTTACCCAAGCAACACGCTTCTTCCCCCAGCACCTTACCACAAAGTAGGGCTAAGAGAAATATTTTAGCAGTCAGCGGTTATGATTCTTTTATTCAGTTGCATGAAGATCCTCCTTATAAAATGCTCCACTTCATAGATATATATAATACCAACTGTCATGGACATAAGAAGAAGAATAGGAAGAAAAAGGTGTTGATAGAGGTCTAAGCGCATTCTTGTGACTATTAAGGGAAGGGAGGCTGCAACAGATTCAAATAACCAGAAAGCATCTGATCCTTTCAAATGGGCTCAATGTTTCATAAATCAAAACAAATTGGCTCACAGGAAGTTCACAAATTGACATCAATAAAATTTTAACTGTCGTCTTTTGGCAATTAAGATTTGATAAATTAAAAAATAATAATAATAATAATATTAACAAAAATTAGCTATCCATTTCTGATTGGACATTATTACTTCGTAACACAAACAGCATTAATCTGGGATTACAATTATGTTCGGAGTTGGATTCCATACCATACCCTTTACTTCTTTCCTACTCTTCTCCGAGTAAATACAAGAGCTTCACAGACAATACCCCTTATTATTAAACAGAGTGCAATCATAGAACTAACTATAGGATCCGGAAGAACTTACATAGAAAGGAATATAAGTTTGTCTGCCATTAACAAGCCCACTTGTGTAGCCTGTGTACCCGGCCATAGCTCCATGAACAGCACTCTGAGCAATGAGTGTACAATACACATTGTCAGCTGCATTGCTTGGAATAGCTCGGATCAGTGTATGTAGGATTTGTCAGAAAAATTGATCAGGTCCAAATCTTGTTATTTCCCTTCGCAGCACTTTGTTTGATAATTTCTCCAAGTTCAGTTCAAGAAGAAACATAAGACAAACAAGAATGGGAAGTGAGAGGTTACTAACCTATATATTTAAGAGTAAGATCCATCTTATTTCGTTTTGCAAAATGTTCCTACAAAACAGGAAAGAACCAGTAAGCGACAGCACGAACCTGTTATGTTTATCACTTGGGAATGCTCATCTTATAGAAAACAAAGAGATCACAAAATATCATAAAACTAAATTCATCAATGAATTATCCATTTCCATTAGATAGCCATGTAATTTTACACTTGTGGTCATGAAGAACATCTGCATGTTTACAAACTGAGAACGTAAATTGAGAGGTATAAATTATAGTAAGATGCGAAGTTTAGGAAAAATAAAACAGGGGAATAGTTTTTTCCCTCCTCTTTTTGACTAGACAGATTCTCAGTCAAAGGATTAAAACTAGGAAATTAAAGATCAACAAGTAGCATCACTAGTCCAAAAGAAGAAACTGGAGACTAGAAAAAGATAATACATTAATATACTTTCAAATAGCCTCTGCATAAAAGAAGACAGTTCCAAAAGAATACGTAATGAACTTAAAAAAGTTGCTTACATTATGCGGCCCAATAATGTTGCCTATCTATTGAACGTATGTAGATGTCATCTCCATCATCCATTCCATAACTCACAGTACCATCTCCAATAACCCTTTTCTCTCACGTTCAAGTTCCTCAAGCAATCTACAGTTTCGAGGGACTGAAAAGAAACATAAATATACTATTGCTTATGTTAAGGTTTAACTGGTAGTGTACCAAAGACATTTATCATGTTCAATACAACTCAATAAAATATATGTATATATATTCCTTACAATAAATTTATATATAAAATACATAAATACTCCCCTAGATGCATCCCCAACCTTAGACTCCTCCATGTGCCCTTGCTCCCCCACCCCCACATTGAGCAGCTAAGATCCTTCTAGCACAGGGCAATAGATTGAGCAGCTATTCTCTGATAGATTAACATCATAAAAACATCAAAATTACCTGATGACCAATAGGTTTAGTATTATGAAGTATAAAAGAGAGAGGATAACATAGAGTCTTCTTCTCTTCAAGTGTTTGCAAGATCTTAATTGTAAAATTCCTCCATCTATACTTTTATGTGTCAATAGATGTTCACAGGCGCTTCAATCATCCACTGCTTTCCTCCAATCATTATTAATTAAACTACGTATTAGATAGGAAAATAAAATCAAGCTATTATGCCATTCCATCTAATTTGTTCTAGAGGAACTATTTAACCAAATGGATAAATAAATGAGAAAATCACATGCAAATTACCATGACTATTGCTCAGCTAATGAAGTTACATTTGGCTCTTCAACTGATGGTTGTGTACTTTCATCTTCAACAGAATGTACAGTGAGTCCAAACTGGCGATAACCACAAGCAATGGGCTAAAAGCAAGCCAGATCAACATGTACACCATAGGGACTTAAAGTAGGATTTGCATGTGTTTCAAGCCAGTTCATTATTAAACAAAAACTTGTTCTTAAATATCCACGGCGAACTAAACGCAACTGAGCATTTAGACCAGCCACTAATCGATACCAGATAGTAGGAGGGACAGACTGCAATACGCAAAAATAACAGTCAACATCACTTTACTAGAAGAGATTGGAATGAGAAGATGGAGTTGTTGTAGGAGGGGCTGGTGGAGGAGAGGAAGGTTGAGGTGGCGGAGGGGTGGACGCCGGTGGTGAGGCAGCAGTGGGTGGAGAATTTGGAGATGGTGAAGTACTCGCCATCTAATATGTAAGAATGTGTACCAAATAAAAATCAATTGCAATATAATATCACAAAAATCTCCAAGCATTCATCACACTAACCCATTTCAATTTTTAGGCAAATCGAAATGTCTAAACAATCACCCAGCTAATTTCCCAACTACCACAAGTCACTACCCAAACACTGAGTTTTGTCAAACACCCCACTCAAAATGTAAAAATAAATCACCATCCAGACTCATTAATCAACTGCCATAGAGCAACAAAGAAAAATTTCAAGCTTTTAACCAAGTGATTAACTTGGCTCATTCCCTAGAGTAGTGCTCAATAATTAATTACAGTCTTGAGGCAAAACCAAGTAGCCCATACATCACCAAACTTCACCAAACAAACACACAATTCATCGAACACTCCACCTGCAATCACAAAACCCTTTCCAGAGCAAAACCCAGATCAATAATAACCTTGAGATCAGAACCCAGATCACCAATCGCGTCGGGAGCAAAAACACATCAACCCAGATCACTGAACGAAGTTTCTGCAAGAATCTAAATCAACAAGCACCCGAAAATTCCAAAATTCAGCAAAAATATTGAAAAGAACTTAATTCTGTGTAACACTCAAAAAGTTCAAATACAGTAACCGACATTCGAAATGCAAACAATCTAATCATCATCTAAATAATGCACATAGAAGACAACCCAAATGTCAAAACTCTCTTAAAACCCTTACCTTTACCTTTCTCTCTCTAGAATCAGCAGTTCTTTGAAAGTCCGAAGAAGCTTCTCTCTCTCCTCGAAAGCTCCTAAACACACGCGGTCACTGGGGTCTCTCCCAAATCCAAAGATCAGTGAGAGCGACCCCAAGAACAGAATTTTCCATTAAAACATGCGGAGATAAATAATATACATTTGATTTTTTGGGCTGAACAACAGTATAAAACTGGAATCAATCCATCATAATCAATCCATCATGTTCTGGCAAAACCCACAAAACCCTTCATTCTCAACAATAATCAATCAAGAAATTGACCAAAAATGGAATCAATTCATCAGAGCTCAAATCCCTCTCTCCATACTAAAATTCGCCGCATTATATATATATATATAGAGAGAGAGAGAGGGAGAGAGACCGAGGGCAAAGGCTAGAGAGGGAGACAGCGAGAAACAGAGAGACAGACAGACAGACAGACGGAGAGTGAGAGAGAACCTGTGAGGATGAGGCGGTGGCGCTAGCGGTGGCGGTGGCGCTAGCAATGGCGTGTGACGCTGGTCTGCGATGAGGTGAGATTGGGTAAGGATCCCCCAGAAATGAGGAGTCCATTAGACAGAGGGCGATGGCGATTTGCAGCGGTGGCGACGTGTGACCGACGTGAGCAATGGTGGTGAGGGACTTCGGTGAGCTAGAGAGAGTGGGCACCGATTGAGAGAGAGAGAACACAGAAAGAGGGAGGGGCGGGCCAACATAGAGAGACACAAATTAGGGAAAATGTTTTTTTTTTGAAATTAAATTCCCGCCCCACGTTTCAAATTTCCCCCCAAACTATTGGCAACCAAAAGACCAAATTAGTCGCAGAAAAGGTTCCTTCGCCGACAAACTTTTTTAGTCGCCAAATCTCAATCAACGGCGACTAAAATATTAGTTGCTAAAAGTACTAATTTGGCGACTAATTTTTTTTGGTTGCTGAAAATAAGTTTTTCGCGACCAAATTTTTGGTCGCCAAAAAATATGTGACCTTCCGCGACCAAATTTGTAGTTGGTCGGCAAAAGTATACCACTTTTTGCGACCAACTCATTTTTTGGTCGTCAAAATATAACCTTCTGCGACCAATAATATTTGGTCGCCAAAAATAATGATCATTCGCGACTAATTAATATTTGGTCGCCAAATGTCATTTTTTTGCGACCAAAATTTTTTTGGTCGGCAAAAGTAGTCGGCAAATGTGTAAATTCTTGTAGTGGTTTGTTTTCCACGGTTTTAAGTTATAAATAACTTTAATATTAATATGAGGGATTAAATGAACTAAAACAATAGAAGAAAATTGGGCACTAAATAAGACCATAAATGGTATTAGGGTGATTAAGCCACTCTAGAATTTTATTTTTCATTTTTTATTTTTTTATTTTGTTTTCCCCTCTACTAGTTAAAAATAATTACATATTTTTGTTTCATCTTAACAAAATGTAATACTTTACTCACTCTATTTAATTCTCAATCTCATCGATTTATCTCATGGTATAACTTATCCCTCATGACAGATCTCTATACAATCCTCCATGCCATTCATTTATCTCATAATAATAATAATAATAATAATAATAATAAATGGTAATAAATGTCCCTAAGATATTGTTTAATATTAAAATTTATGTAAAAAATATTTTAAAAATGATGAAAAAGTTAAAAAAAATTTTGAAAGAAATAATGAAAGATAAATAAATGTATTCAAATACCATAAATCTTGGTCTGAGAGTAAACATGAGGTTGAATTCTTGGGAATATGGCATGTGATATTTCCAAAGGTTTGGCCATGGATTAGCTTCTCATGCTAGTGGTCTCATAATATCACATGCCATTAATATAAATAATTTCATAACATATAATTTCATAAAAAATAATCGAACAATCAAATCTAGTAAACTTTAAAACTGGAAAATTACCCCTATTTAAATTTGTTTTGAATTACCTTTTCATGTTTTCGTCTTTAGGGGTTATTCTTTCTCATATTGAATTAGCAAAATTTTCAATATGCGATGTATTTCTGTGTCAAGTATTAGGTAATCTAATAGTAAAATTATGATAATTTATGTTTTAGCAATAAAATTAACCATTTTTGTAATAATATTACGCAAGACGTGAAATTACGTATTTTTGTAATAATATTATAAATAAATTGTGGTGACTCTATGACAATACTATATAACATTCATTACAAAAATGAATAACATATCCCATAAAAATAGACGATTTGCACATTTAAACTATGCGCACGATAACTTTATCCACTTTTATATTATTAATTTTTGATAGGCACACATCTTATGTTCCAAAATAAATAAATAAAAATGGATATTCTAATTAATTGAGAATCTTGTGAACTGATCTCTTTTCGAAAAGAGAAATGCTTCTTTAACTTTATCGTCTTGGGTTCACCAGCTGATGTGTTATGACAGATGATGGCATGTTACATTAACAAAATATTTAGATTTTTTAAAAATAAAATTATTCTAAAAAAACAAAAAAAAAAAAAGTGGATGAAATTACTTACAAATTTCTTCCTAATTTCATGTTGCTTTTTTATTTTTATTTTTTTATGCATGTTCGTGGGGAATTGACAATAGTTTTATCCAATCTGTTCTTTTCCCTACTGGTGGGATTTTCTCTATGCTCTCACTAAATTCCAACTCTGATAAAATGATTTAATGGACAAATGTTAACAAGTGTTTTATGGGCGTTGTTATGTTGAAAAGCGTCTAAAAAGTATCATGAAAATATGTAAAAATGTTAAAAAGTATATTAATTCCAGTAAAAATATATTGAATTTAATAAAATGTGTTTAATGCTCTTTAAATTTTTTGCCTTTACTTGTGTCATAAGTATACTTGTTAGCAAGATCCAATTTAATTTTTTGAATATCTATAGTATCTATGGAGTGAGACAAATTTAATGCAATATTAATATCATCATGTCATCACTAATATATATGATATCACCATTATTTAATAATACTAGTAGAGTTTACTATCCAATTGTGGGTTTATTATTAGTTGATGTTAGGGATGATGTGATATTATTATTACACTGAATTTTGATTTCTTGACATTTTTATGTCATTCACTAATTTTGATTTTTAAAATGCTATAGACCAAAAATCAACTACAGAAAAATATCAAAAAAAAAAAAAAAAAATCAAAATTCATTTTACATGCACGATTTATAACACAAGAATTTGGATTACATTTTTATATTTTTAGTAATTTTTTATGATTAGTTTCTTGGTCTCTTACATTACTCGTTATATTTGATGTTGTTCTTGAAAATTCTTGATTTATTTGACAGAGGCATCCTAGCTAGATGTCCTGGTCTATTACTTGTAACTATTAGGAAAAAAATATTGAATGTAACGGTATATATCATCTTACATAATGTTATTAGTCAATAAAATGTCTCAAATAAATTAACTGGACAACCTCATCTCATATTAACCCAACAGTATTGTTAAAGACTTCTTGACCTAGTTGTTTGGTCAAGAAATCACTTCGACAGTCAAGCTAGAAAACTTAATAGAGAGATGAGAAATAGTATTCAGATGAATATTGTTGCGTATCTAGAGTTTTACCTTCTCCTCTATTTATATTGTTCTCCTCTGATTTTCTTATTGTTGAAGTTACAATTCATTGTTTATACGACGCCGTCATATTGTTAGGCACCGTAATTCAAAGAGCATCCTCAATGATTTGTCATTAGAGTTACAATTGCTATAATAAAACAATTATCATTAAAAAGTGGTGCTCCAATAGTGAATATGGCATCTGCTAAATTTGGTAGATGCCAAAGTTTGTGTCAAATTTGAGACAAGTTGCCATATTCACCAACTCTGTCAAAACCAACCATTTCTCTCATAGCAAAACAAATAATTTTTTGTAAAACCACCATTTTTGCAAAACCAAACACAGAAACTGCTGTGTGTGGGACGATCGACTATCTCGAACACAACAGTTTCTGTGCTTGGTTATGCCAAAATAGCATTTGACTATTGGAACACTACTATTTATTGTCAAATTATAAAAATAACAATGCTATTATAACATTTATCATTGAAGATTCTCTTAACACTGGTCATTTCATTTAATCTGATTAGTTTTATTGTGTTTCTTTAATCTCATGCTTGGTTGGGTAAGATGATTTTTGTAACAATCTAGATTTTTAATTATTCTGTGGAATTTATACTAATATTATTTAATCTCAGTTCGGAAAATATATAATTTATTATATATTATTATGCGTAATTTTGTAAAATAATATAATTATTAAAAAGTTTAAGGGTCAAAATAATAACAACAACAACAACAACAACAACAACAACAATAATAATAATAATAATAATAATGGGTGTGATAGTAAAATAAATAATTAATTTTATGTTGATATACGATATAGTGTAATTTAATTAAAAATTAAATTATTTATATAATTATATTAAAAAGTTGGGTCAAAAGGTAATTATCTTAAATATCTATTAACGATAAGAATAAATCTATATAATTATAAATTAAATCTTAGGGAAAGCGACACTTAACCACGTGGAGGCCACGTACGCGTCTCTCCTCCCTATAAAAGGGAGAAGGCGTTTCACCTGAAGAAAGAAAAGAAAAGAAAAGAAAAGAAAGAAAGAAAAGGAAAGAGAGAAAGGAAGAGAGAAATAGTGGAAGCTAAAAGAATCTTTGATAGTGGAAAGAAAGAGTGAGGTATTAAAGTTAAGGTGAGTTATATTATACCTTGAGTTACCAAAATATATTTTACGCATGTTTTGACTTACCAAAATTTGTTTTACACAAGTTATGTTTTATTAGTATATCAATAAAAGTTATGTTTTATAAATGTTTCAGTTACGTGGTTTTATTTCTGAACCCTATTTGCTTAAAAGAAAACCCATGGATATGTTTGTTTATGTTTTAAAGAATATTTGACTATGACCTTATAAACAATTACGTTTTGTAAGTACCACCACGAGAGTCCCATGTCTTGGGGGACTTAAATAACCATTGACCTCTGTTTGGTTACTTTGTGGCCCTCTGATCCATTGACCTCTGTCCTGTGCGGAGCAAAGTGCTGTACGGAGCTAAGTGCTACACTGTTGTGGGTGCCACCTCTAGAATCCGTACGAGCCACCTCTTGAATCCGTACTTCTGTTCTGTGCAGAGCAAAGTGCTGTACGGAACTAAGTGCTACACTATTGTGGGAGCCACCTCTAGAATCCGTACGAGCCACCTCTTGAATCCGTATCTCTGTTCTGACTGTCACTTCTGTGACCTCTGTTCTGTTCTGTTTGGTACCGTGGTTATGGTCATTTACTTATATCATTTCTGTATTTCAGCTTCTGCCACTTAAATGATTTGTTTACATAATCTCAGTTTTGCTACTTAAAGGATTATTTATTCCGACTAAGTTATCTTAAATGTTTTGGCCTAATTAATTATCCATGATTATTTCGTGTCCCTTATACTTTTGGTATAATATTTCTCACTCTGCCATGTACTTATAGTTGTTTACCAATTTTCAGGAAACAATGCACTTCAGAAATAACTTTTTGGAAAGTCGGGTTGCGGAATAGACACAGACACAGTATTTTTATGATATTTTTCTATGTAAATATCGACCTTTTTGGTCAATGAATTTTATAATAAAAAATAGAAACTCCGATAATTATTTTGGTACCCTTATTTAAATTTTACTTCCGATTGCGTTTATTGATTTGTTTAAGAATTGGTCAGAGATAATCTCAATTACTGACCATCACGATACTGAACCTTTGAGTACGGGAAACGGATCGTGACAATTTTTCCTTCTCAATCTGTCTTTTATGTGTGCCTCTTCCCTTTTTAGTCTATAAAAGGAAATACAGGGAGGGTATTGGGATTAGTAATACCAAGGTATTACTAAGCCCTTGTTTGTTTGGAGAGAAAGCCTTGGGACTATTAGTCCCTTGGTATTGCTAATACCCTTGGATGGGGGATTGGTAAGGAGGAGGTAGAGATGGTATTAGAAAATAGTGAGGGGATTAGAAATTTTTTTATTTTTTATATATTGGGAATTTTTTTTTAAATATAATGTTTAATTTTTTATATTTTTTTATTTGTTTTATTATTTTATATAAAAATAATTTAACAATTCCTCACTACTAATCCCCTCACTATCAATCCCCTCACTACTAATCCCCTCACTATCAATCCCCTCACTAACAATCCCCTCACTATTAATCCCCTCACTATCAATCCCCTCCATTCTATCTCCCAAAACAAACGGGGCCTCAGACTCTTGGCCTTGAAGCTAACCTTGGACTAAGATCTTTGGGTCAACCTGTCCTAGGCATTTTCACTCCCCACAGTTACAATATTATTGGTTATACCACAATTACAAAATCTTAGTATAAAGAATTTTTGAATTTTTTTTTTTAATTTTTATTGATTGCATATTATAAAGGAAATAAGAAAAGAAAAATCTTGGGTCCATTTGATTTAGTTTTAGAATTATGATTTAAGTGTGAAGTTGAATTTTGAGTTTTGAGTTTTGAGTTTTTGAATCATGATTTGAAAAAAGAAAATTTATTTGGTTATGAGTGTTGAAAATAATTTTTGAATGATTTATAATTTTTTTTTTATATTTTTTTTTGATTATTTGATGTGTAGAATGTGTGATGATGTAAGAGAAGAGAGGAGAGATGAGAGAGAAAAGTGATTGATTGATTGATTAATAATAATAATAATAAATAAGAGGAGAGATGAGTTTTGAAAGTAATTTTGGGAGAAGAGGGTACTGCTGTGCCTTAAGGCACAACAGTTATTGTTGCGCCCCTTGTGGGAGATTGTTTCGAGTATTTTTTTATGATCTGGACTGTTGTTCATATTGTAGGGTTCGTCGAGTAGATCATCCATACAAAAAATCAAGTTGATTGGATAACTGTAGTCCTATAACCAAAGCACATTTGTTTTTATAAAGATTAACGGTTAACATAACTTTCATAAATTTTTAAAAACAATTAGGATCTAATCATGGGGTTATGAATACCCGATTAACTTATTATTATTTTTTTAAAATCATATTCTTGACGAACCCTACAATATAAACGATTCAGATTATTGAAGAATACTTGGGAAGACCTCCCACAAGGGGGCAACAGTAATTGTTGTGCCTTAAGGGTTGTTTTGGGGGTTGTTATGGAAAGTTGGTTAAAAATTAACTTTTTGACTGTGTATGAAAAAATGTAGAAGGTAATGTAATTCAAAATAGGTTAATAGCCAAAAATTGACTTTTAACCATGTTTATAAATTGGCCTGAGTTATATTTTAAAAATATGTTTAATCAATATATTTCATTCAAATGATGATTTAAAAATAGAGTTGAGTTTTGAAAATTAAACGAAACGCTACTTTGATGTTTATATAGGAGGTAGTTCATGGCCCACAATCCGCATCTAAAATCATCTATGCGTATTATGAGTTGTCTTGAGTAGACGGTTAAAAGTTGATTTTTTTTTTTTTTTCTTAACTCTTTTTAAAAAAAGGTGTAAAAAAAATAGAAAAATGACATAATTCAAAATAGATTAAAAATTGAAAGATGACTTTTAACCATCTCTCCAAAATTGATTATGTTTGTTCAGGAAGGAAATTATAATGAAAAATGGTTGGGAGCACTAAAATGGGAGCACTAATGATGGCCT
Organism: Camellia granthamiana; assembly: GCA_036172215.1. Taxonomy (NCBI): domain Eukaryota; kingdom Viridiplantae; phylum Streptophyta; class Magnoliopsida; order Ericales; family Theaceae; genus Camellia; species Camellia granthamiana. Next base: position 30,626,047 of record CM069909.1, read on the forward strand.
ACTGCCTATGCCTGTTTTTTGTTTTTTTTGGTATTCTCAATGCATTAATACTATTACTGATACTTTTTTTAGTAGCATGAATCATTGTTGAATTATAATTCAATGTGGTACAGTGTTGGTAATGATTAAGACAGATAACAACACTTAGGTACAAACATAATTGTGATATGCTTGTGAAAATATGGTTAAATGATAATTCACAATGCTTTGACCATCCCATACCAATACAAGATCAGCTTGTGAATTGTCATTCTTTAGACCAACCAAAAACGTCATAAAGAAGGGAATGTCAAGTTTGTGCAGCTAAATTTGACATAAAACAAAATGTTATAAAATATCAATAGTAATAATGGTAACCTTTTTAGGGCATAAAAAAGTTGTGATGCTGCAAACGAAACCTCTCACATGTTAGGGTATTGTACTTATCAGTTCTTGTTTTTAGCTCAAAAAATTTTGTAAGGACTCTGCAATTAAAGATAGGATTTTTGTAAGGATTCTTATCACCCTAGTACAATATTCTTTTTCAACACAAAAATATATGCCTCTAATCTAAAATCTAAATTGAAAGGTGTTATTTGAGCTTGTAGGGCTCATCATAGGCCTCATTTCGATGTTTTGAACCGTTCATTTTGTCAGGCATTTCATGTATTTCATTCAAAAAAATAAAAATAAAAATAAAAATAAAATTAAGTCAATTTGATAACTGTAACTCATTCAATTTATTACGTTTGTCACCAAAAAAATGGATGTTTTATTTTTAAATACACAATTGTAATCCATTTTTTTGATGAAAAATGCGATAAATTAAATAAGTTATAATTATTAGATTAACCTAATTTAGTTATGAATGAAATACATAATATACCCGACAAAATAAATGGTTCAAATCATCAAAATGAAATCTATGATGGAACTCATGGATCCAAATATCACCCTTCTGTTCAGATTTTGAACTATAAAGGATCTACCTCCTATATATAAACATACGGACAATTTACTTTTCATTCTTTTTACCTATCATCATGTATTACTTCATCTTTTTGAACGGATGACTACAACATTTGATCCCTTCATTTACTAATATATATATATATATATATATTTCAATTTTAGCCTTCATAACCAAAATACCCTTTCAGCTAGGGCAAATTATACCTTATCTTATTGAACTGTCACACAATATATATCACTTTACCCTCTTAACTAAAAAACGTTATACTTTGCCATTTTGAACTATAAATTTGCATAATTGCGAACTTCTTGTTAAAGATTTGTTATATAAATAAATGAAAATTTGACATGTGACTTGTGCATAATATCTCAACTATCAGTGCTAATATGAGTAAGAAAAATGAGGGAAAGCGAGAAAGAAAAGAATATGAAGAGAAGGATAAGATCCTTTTACGTATTTCATAAAATTTGAAATATTATGTGTAAATTACATGTCATTTTTTTTTATATGTAACAAATCTTAATGAAAAATTTACATTAATACAAATTAATATTTTAAAGTGAAGAGTGTAACATTTTTAATTAAGAAGGGTGAAGTGATATTAAGTAATAATGTAAGGAGGTAAAATGTAATTTGACTTATATAGTTGAGAATTTATTTTCATTACAAAGGTTTTAAATTAAAAAAAATTATTAAGTAAGAGAGATAAGGCATAATCCGCACATACATATTGTAATTCAAATTGCATTTGACTAAGGCACTCAACCAACCGGAAAGCTAAAACCTTCTTTAGATATTTCCAAGTATTACCCTTTAATCACCTTGTCTTGGACGTCATGATGACTCAACCTCTCATTAAAAATAGTAATGCTATAAAATAAAAATAAAAAATTTAAAAATTTATTTAAAATTTAAATTATGTAAATTAAATTTAGGGTTAATTACACTAATAGTCCTTATAGTTTGGGACTTGTGTCACTTTGGTCCCTGGCTTTTCAATTGTGATACATTTGACCCTGAAGTTTGAATCTTGTTCCAAATAAGGACAATTAAAAATATTATTAGATTTTTCAAGGGTAAAATCGTCAATTTGATAAAATATAAACTAATTTGACAAAAATAAATGTCAAAAAAATATTTTTAATATTTTTAAAATTATTTTTATCCACCAATGATAAAATTATTTAAAATTAATAAAAATTTACATGATTAATTTTTTAAATTAATTTTACATGATCATCATCCAAACACATAATAAAAATTAATTTGGTAAAAATAAATAAATAAATGTCTAAAAGATTTATCAATTTTACATAATTTTATTTTTAGTAGGTAGAAATAATTTTTAAAAATTCAAATATTTGCTTGACATTTATTTTTGTCAAATTAGTTTATATTTTATCAAATTGACAATTTTACTCTTAAAAAATCTAATTATATATTCAATTGTCCTTATTTGAAACAAGATTCAAAATTCAGGGTCAAATGTGTCACAATTGAAAAGTCAGGGACTAAAGTGACACAAGCCCCAAACTATAGGGACTATTTATCTAATTTACCCTTAAATTTATTGCCGATATAAGTCATAACTCATCAAATTTAATATCTAACGTGATTCGTGATACATTTATTTTTTAAATAAATTTATAACAAATTTTTTGAGACTCATTAGCAACCTCATAAATAAATTATTTATTAATTTATTTGACTTACACTATTTTTTTATTTTTTATTTTTTATATATATTTTTTTATAATAAACAAAAAAAATTAATTTATGAATCGTATCCAAGACATATGATATATTTTATGCATTAAAAAGGCAATCTCATACTCAAATTGTATACGCATATGTAATTGTGCATAGACTTCAATATGATTATCGTTGATTTCAAAGCTTTACCGACCAACCCATGGTAGGTGGAGATTTGGGTTGCCTGTTGTACTGGGGGTATATCAGGCATTGCCATACTGTCTTATGAGTTCATTTCGAAATTTGTTTTAATAATCTGAATCGTTCATATTTTAAAATATATTGAATAAAATATATTTGTAAAATTTCAAGTTAATTGGATATCGTTAACCCATTCATCCATTCACATCTATATCTATAAAAATAAATGATATTGTGATCTAAAATATTAAAATAAATACAAATGTGAGTAGATGAAATGGTTAACGATATCCGATTAACTTAATTTTTTACAAATATATTTTACTTAATATACTCTAAAATATATATAATTTAAATTATTAAAATAGATCTTAAAATAAGCCCATAAAACAGCACAACAATGCCTACTGTGCTAAGAGCCAGCAACAGGCACCCAGATCCGGGTATTGGAGGGCCAATACTAAAAGAATAAGGACGTCAGCTCCATGGGACCTACAATAGGTCATAGCCTAACATCATCTAATGGTGCCCGAATCCACAATCTTAGACTCATGAATATCATATTCCTATTCCAACATTTTCAATCTCCAAAGTTTGTACCTATCTTATCAACCAACCAAAGAAGACTTCTTTTCTTGGGTCCCACTTGCTAAATTTTTCCTATATCAATAGTACAATAGGTGGTGAAAATAATTTATTTTAAGAGAAATTATATTAAAAAAAATTAAAATTTTAGTAACAAATTAAATTATAATTTTTTGAAAATTATTTCAGTTGAAATTATGAACTTTTAAAATAATATTATTTATAGTCATTTGTTTATATTCATTAGTTATGACTGAAATGACTAGAATTTAGACAATGAAGAATGAATGGATAATTTAGACAATTTAATTTATTTTTTCTTTTCATCGTTGTTGACAGTGAAAATAGGATTAATGATGAGCCCTTCTTTCGGAGTTGATATCGGGACTATTTTAATAATTCGAACCGTTATATTTGCAGGGTTCGTCGAGTAAAATATCAATGATAAAAATCAAGTTAATTGGATATTCTTAACTACAATGATCAATGAATGTCTTAAAAATATATAATTTATTATCCAAATTATGTTTACCGTTTATTTTTAAAAAAATAAATGTGACATTGTTATATAGTTACAAATGTCCAATTGACTTGATTATTTATTTATTTATAGATGATCTAATTGACGAATCCTACAACATGAATGATTTAAATCATCGACATATGTCATGCATCGACCCACACAAGGGGCACAGTAGGTTGTTGTGCCTTGAAGTCACAATAGTAGCCCCTTATTCATTGACAACTCTCTTCTACCTTTATTGTCATCCATCATCACTCCTCATCTTTGTCAATCTATTGTAATCCCCTCATTTCATTTCTCCGTTCACTGTTACTCCTTCCTTCTTTTAGCTCACTGCCACTCCTCTCATTCCTTTCCCATTCCATAGCAATTGTCACCGTCCAACACCATCGACAAAAAACTAATTATATTGTTTAATTGCCGTTATTTCATTAGTTATAAGTAACGAATAGTTAAAATTGATACCATTTTAAAAGTTAATGGTTTAAATTAAAACAATTAAAAAGTTAAGGTCTAATTTTTTACCTTGATTTTATTTTTTTTTTATAATAATTTCCCCTTTATTTTATTTTAGAAAACAGTGCCAGATTGTCTCAAAAATAATTTAAATAAATTGATTATTGATAAGGAGGTATAGTTGTATTTTTAACTTATGTTTTTGTTTACCATTTATTAATTCGTAAAAAGCTACATCAAACACGTAAACATACTCGAAAGAGTGATTTAAAAGTATTTAAAAAAATACATCAATAATTCACATTAATTTTAAATATAAATAACATTTTATTAATTTTAAATTTACATTATATACGTTATATTTTTTATTTTATTCATGAGAATCTCATGATGAGAGAGTACAATCATTTTCATCTTTGAGTGGACGTGTGTGGAACAATTTTTTGTTTTCTACATAGAATAAAAGACCTTAAAAAAGAAAGTGCAAAACACAAGCTGGTGGGGGGTGATGAGATGAGATCATTAGCCACTTTCATAGAGGCTAGAAAAAGTGCAAAAAGGTAGGAAGTGCTTTGCTTGAATTGTTCTTATACATGGATGCCTCCATCTAAAGCCTTCAAAATAATTGCTTTTTGATTTGCTTGAGGATTGAATCAATGGACATAGTCATAGTGAATCCTGAATAATTGTCACCTCTTTCCCCACAATTTTCCTAAAACTAGCTCCAAAACTGAGAATTTAGGAGGATTTAAATCAAAGCCAAATTTGCACAAAATTATGAGTAAACAATATTTGTTCCATTGTTTGAAAAACATGATAATTGATAGGGATATTATAACACACGTGTATATATATACTACACAAAGACATCTAGCACAAAATTTTAAACATTCATTCTAACAGTATATATGTCCACACGCATGCGTGCGCACGTGCGCACACACAAGCACATATATATATTTTAGAAATAACCTATGTCAAAACGCTCTCAACAAAATCTAAACATGCATTTGGTAGTATATACAACTAGGGATATGCATGGTTCAGTTTAATTTGGTTTTAAGGCCTCGTTTGGAGACAATATATTTTAGTCAAAAAGTTACTATAAGTTGTTACACCACTCTTTCTACTTTTCTACACATCTTTTCGTAAAAAATTTGAAAATTACTAAATTAACATTTTCCTAAACGAGGCCTAAGGAAAACAAATAACCAAATTGTTCTTAATGGTTAGAAATCAAATCAAACCAAATCTTACAAGTCGTGGAACCAAGGGATTCTAGTTTGGAATCACAGTCCCATGTCTACACACTGTAACTGTTATCAACATATTCAATTTTTTTTAACAGAAGTATTAATTAATAAAAAGAATAGCCTACTGAGAGCAAATGTAACTAAAATAATTTCTTCTAAGATAACGTCTTTGGTTTTAAAAGCATTTGGTTCAATGTTCAGTTTCACAGTAAATCACAGTAAAGTTTTTCGATCCGAAACCTATAAAAAATTGCATCGTATCAAGGAGAAGATTTACGTTATATGTATAGGAAAACACACCACCAAGCTTGCCCTCCAATTTTATTTTTTTTCTCCCTCTTTAACCCCTCTTAACAAACAAGGACTCTCCTTAGTTAGATACTTCAATTTTCTTTTGTTGAGAAAGTCAATTCAATCATTTTCAAGATATGGGAAAAGATAACACTATTAAGGAGAAACAATCCTGCTACTGGAAAAGATCATCACCTCACTTTCGGCTTCAACTATTAAAGGCCTTTACAATTCATCTTTGTCACCATAGATATCCATACCTTGCAGATTGGAGCGTCTTCAAAATCATAGATTTACACCTGTAAACAAACAAAAAGACCAAAATCTATATATTTTTTTTTGAAATTCAAACCTAAAGAATTAAGTTTTTCTCAATTTTGTTCTAATAAAATCTAAAAAATATTTTACATAAAGTTAAAGGCATGTAAACTGAAACATGCCCATTTCATGTTGATGTCATGTCACCAGTCATAGAATAAATCAACTCACCATTTAATGTAATGTCAAGAAATCCAATCCCTTGTTCAGGCGAACAATAGCTAATTAATTTTGCAGTCATCTTGAATTACTCCCAAGCAATTTGCACAGGGTTCACAACCAAAATCATCACAAAATTTCAAATTCTTACTCAAAAATAAAATTGAAGAACAAAAAACATGACATTTTAGTCATGGAAGATGAAAAGCCTTTGAATATGATCAATTTAAATTTGTATCTTAATTTGAATATCCAAGATTTGAATGCTAAATAAATTTGTTTGCGTGTGCTGACCCCTTGGAGCTGCCCAAAACTGCAGAGATTTACACAGCCTAGCCGTCCATTGTTTTAATTTTGTCTCAGTCATAACCCAATCGATAACAAAGTTTTCCCCATCTATAAAACACTATCGAGATCACCAAGATGCATCAAAACACATCTAAATCTATGATTAATATGAAGACCCAACTGAAGAGTTCAATAACGTATGTTTACTATGATAAACTCAAATCTCCTCCAACCCAAATTCAAATACTACACAACCACTTTACACCTTTTTCGCTTGCATTTAATTGCATATACCTCCACAGATATAATTTGAAAAGAAGACTATGACTACTTGTTGAATCCAATCCAACTCAGTGGGTGATATGCGAGTCATCACATTGTATAGTCTCTAACCCCTTTTCCACAAAAAGTGATATCAAGGATGACCAATGCTGATAATGCAAGCAAATTCATGGTTATTCAAATGATAAAACTACATGGGAGAATCTCATAAAATTAATTTTATGGAATCAACATAATTTAAATTTCTCTTCTTGATTAATGCACGAAATTCTTTGCTTCAAATCCACCTTCAGAAAATGAAATAAATTTGTTCAGTTTCTGTTGTAAGAAACTAACTTTCAAGGTAATCCAACTTGCATCAAAACCAACAGAGCTCTTCTCTTCATTCAAACCTAGAATTTACAGAGCTCTCCTTCCACTATCCACTGCTGTTCCTATAACATTTCAACTACACTCCATTTACAAACTCGACAACAACGAACAATATTTTTTAATGAGCAAATAATCAAGTAAAATCGATTTAGGTGAAAATTTATACCTTTGCTAGAAGCGATTTTGAGTAAGTGTTTCGAATAGCACCATTGCTATTTTCTCTCAGGTTATGAATTCGCGTTGGTCTATTTAGGTGGTTGGTCTCATTTGAACTTCGGCTAAAATTCAAAAACAATATAATCTCAAAGATTGCAAATCTCTTAAAACCACAATCCAAACAAACAAACAAAAAATAGGTTAACTAAATTATTTCCTCAAAATTAACAGTCAAATAAACAAAGCAAAATATTATTGTGCTGAGAAAAATTAAATAAATCCAATTAATTTAAGTTTTGGCATACGTCTCCTATCATAACAACCAAACCAAAGATACACATACAAATGATAATCAATAAACATTAAACATTCCTTCCATATTTGCATACTTTTAGGACTGTTAAGTATAGGGCAACTTCCCAATCTCGTAGGCACACACAGTTATGTCTGTGCGTGGGTAAAAAGAAAGAAAGGCCCATCAATTGCCCGGTTGGGGAGAAGAAGCAGTATTAGTCTCAAAACAAAATGCAAAGATTTCTTAAAAAATTCAACACGGGATCATCAGGATGTCTGCCAAATACACGACGAGTCAAAATCATTTGGTGAATCGATGATCCACTAAATTAAGTTTAAAATTGCTTAAACTTACACTGAACTCAATTTACATTTGGGAAGGCACTCCAAAACTAAACAATGTAAGATACCAGTGGAAAGTTAGGCCAGTTTTTAAAAAACTTGAAAATGAAACAGAGGACTTTGTTACGATTCCACATCGGTTAACATAGTCATTGGCCATGTGGATATCCTCTCACCTTTCCAAGCTGATTTTAATGGGCTACCCAACCAGTAATTTGGTAAAGCCAAATAAAGAATTAAAACAGTTGAAAACTTCATGTTGCCCAAATTTAACAATAAACTGTGCAAGTCAAACAAAGTTGAATCTATTGCTTAAAAAGAAAGAAGAAAGAAACCAAAACAAAATTTTATTCAATGGAGTAAGTTCCACTTTCATTGCTATGAAGCAAACATAACATTATAAATTGATGCTCACTGAAAGCAGTGGTGTTTCAGCCAAGTAACATGGAGTTTTGGACTAACCTAACCTAGCAAGCAGTAACAGAAGTGCATCCACACAATGCCTGGTCATTCATTCGATCTAAAAAAAAACAGTTGACTCGGTTAAATCGAGATTTTGAGTTCTGAATATCTATGTGTCTCATGTCAGCGGATCCTGTAAAGGGGGCCAGCGAGCAGGAGGCTGCGGCGATGGCGGGGGCAGGTGAAGAAGATACATCACACTTCTTCGGTAACCCAAGTGGTGTGGTCTGAGTGGTAAGATTTGGATTGACATACCCAAGTTCCAGGTTCAGGTTCTACTCTCCTCGGGCAAGCCATCCATGCGACAACACATATAATTGGTAAGACAAACCCTCCAAGTTGAGTAAATCATACTCAGTGGTTTGAATCTCCGCCAGTATGTAAGTGTGCGACTTAGGGGTGTTTTGGAAGTTGGTAAAAAAGTGGGCTTTTGATTTTCAGCAAGGTTAAGTATCATGAAAAATTTTTCATAAAAATAATCATGAAAGTTTTGTGATCCTTGAATTACATTTAGAATAAAGCATCACACACTAATCAAGGTAATCCAAAAATCATAAATTTTTCATGATTACTTTCATGAAAAAATTTTCATGATCCCTAACTTTTCCCTTTAATTTTTTATCAAGTTTTTTGATTTTTTTGGAAGTAATTTGGAAGTTGATAAAAAGCTGGCTTTTTTAATTTTTGGTTTAATATTTTTTAAAAGTGTCACATCACTCCAAAATGACCAAAATATCCTTACTTTTTGATTTTTGAATTAATTAATTAAAATGTTCCAGATAGTAGTTTGGTAAATTTGGGGTGTTGCTTTTTTGGGTCTTCCCAAATGGGATTTTCAACGTTTTGGGATGGTTTGGCGTTTTTCAGCTGCACACAAAACGCAGCTTTTTGTGTGTGTTGCCAAAACGGCACTTACTATTACATGGTTTAATAGCTATGGTGTATAAGGCCTGTTTGGTAGAACTTATAAGCTGCTTATTTCAGTTTTTAGCTTAATTTAAGTTAAAATGTTGTGTTTGGGTGTAGCTTAAGTTAACCAGTTTATAACTTAAATTAAACCATTTCTCAGCTTATTTCAAAAGCTGGTCAGGGAGTGCTTAAATTTTTGACTTAAGCGCGCAGTTGGTGTGGGCGGCTAAAATTACTTAAATGCCCTCCTTAATACCCAAATTTTAATATTAATATTAATTAAAAAAGAAAAAATTGTATATTTCTGAAGAAAAAGAAAAAAATCAATATTAATTAAAAATAAATATTAATTGGTATTAATTATTAATAAATTCATATTTAATATTTTTTATATTAATTAAAAAATAAAAAATTGTATATTTCTGAAGAAAAAGAAAAAAAATCAATATTAATTAGTATTAATTATTAATAAATTAATATTGTATACTTTTGTAATGAATTAATTATTAATTGATAGTAATTAATAACAATTGTTGATTATTAATATTAATTGATACTAATAAAAATTAATTATTAATATTAATTTATGCTAATTAATAATTTTAGTATTAATTGAGACTAATTAAGCCATTAATTGATACTAATTAATAATTTTAGTATTAATTGATACTAATTAAGCAATTAATTGCTACTAATTAATTTATAATGGAAAAAAATTGTAACAATAATACTTCCATTACATTTTTATCAAATGTATCAATTTTTATATTAATTAATACTAATTATATTAACTTTTATTAATGAAATAATTTTTTGTAAATTAAAACTGAAAAAAATGACAAAATAATCATTTTTATTTCATATAAGGGCAGAAATGACAATTATAAAGTAAAAGCTATTTTACAGCTTATTAACCAAACACTGCTCTGCTACTTAAATTTATAATCTTATAGCTACACCAAACAGATTAACAGCTTATGTTCACAGCTATAAGCCATAATCTGTTAAGTTATAATCTATAATCACTTTTCCACAGCTCTACCAAACAGGGCCATAGTACCATCTAAGGGTGACTTTTGGAGCTCTCGGTTTTAGCTCCTTAGGTTCTAGACCTGAGGTCACCTATGCGGTTAGGCCTTTTATCACACTTCTTGTGTTAGTGTAACATAAAAGATCTGTTTGTTTAGAGGGATAGCGGGGTAGGATTGGACTAAGATAGGGACAGCCATCTGCCTAACGGCCTGCCCAACTTGTTCAGTTCAATCCGATATTTTTAGAATTTGAAAAAAAACATTTTTCATACAGAGATTGGTTGGGTTAAGTTTTTGTGCTCATTTAATATTCAGGCTGGTTTGAAATTAACTGTTCTAACCCAACTCAACTCACCTATTTATAAAATATTAATTATATTTTTATATTATTTTAGGTATAAAAAAAAAAGCAATAAAATTATATATACTTCTTTATAAGGTTTAAATTTAAACATTTGTTAAAAATCACATTTATTTGAATTTTGTTAATGTTTAAAATTCAAAAATAAATAAAAAAATTAAATAATTTAATATCCATTCAAGAAAAAAGTAAAAAATAAAAAATTAATACCTCCTCTTTATTGGATTAAGTGAATGGGTTTAGAATTTGAATTGCATTTACGACTGAGTTTAGGATGATTAGATTAGGCTCGATATTGGGCTGGACTGGGCTTGGGATGATATATATATCCTCTTACTAAATAGTATAAATTGGGTCCAAATCTGGCCCAACCTGAAGTTTGTCCACCCCTAATAGTGAAGTGTGATCCACAATGGCTATTGCTGACAAGTATATCTCACAAAAGGAAATATATATGTATCTCATTGAATTCAATCCACTTTCTATTCCATTGAAGTCAATAATTTTTTTAACATTCTCAATATTAAACAACGATCTAAAGCTATGTTTGTTTGGATGGAATGAATAATGAAGAATTATAATCTATTAAACTGTTAATCCTATCATACATAGTTTTTAGACTATTTGGTTGAAAATGAAGTGTATCTCATATTTGTTGTCTCATTGGATTAAATATCTGGAAATGACTATCCTAGTGAATCCAATGTTTGGTTAAAATATTATGAAGATGGATAAACGTTCAAAAGATTATTTTAGCCTTTTCAATTGTTTACTGAGTAATAACAATACTAAATCTATCTATAATATTTTTTTTTTGGCTAAAACTTTTAAAAAATTAAATAAATAAAATATCAATAAAAATTAAATAAATTTATTTATTTTTTAATTGAGACTTTTAAATTTTATTTTATTTTACTAAATACAATACATAATGAAACCAAACAATTTATCTATGTGATATTGAAAAAAAAAAGAAAAAAAGAAATTGAATCTTATCCCACCATATGAAAAAAATTGAAAAATAAAAATAAAAATTAAGATATATGTACTTAGGGCGAAAAGTGTCGTTTTATAAGTTGAGATTTTATCCCCTAAGACACAACAATCCCATATATAAACGACATGGAATCCGGTTGGACTTTTAATTCGACTTATCAATTTCTAACCAAATAATGGATTCCTCCATAGAATGGACATAGTAATCCAATCTTCCCTCAAATCCTTCCAAACAAACACCCCCTCAGAGCATTTCTAATGACAAATGCTATAATAGAATTGCCATTGCTTTTATTTGGCAATGAATAGTAGCAAAATGCCAAATTATAGCAATGGTGCTCCAATGGTCAGATACTAGGCGGTCGTCTGGCCGGTTGTTCCAAATACAACAGTTTCTGTGTTTGGTTTTACATAAATGGCAATTTTGCAAAAAATTATCTATTTTCCTGAGTGAGAGGGAGGGAAACGATTAGTTTTGGCTAAGTTGGCACATATGACAATTGTTATATTCACTATTGAAGCAGCATTTTTCAATGGTAATTGTTATATTATAGCAATGGCAGCTCCAATAGCAAACCATTAGAGATGTTTATAAGAGTATTTTTTAACATTTTCTTCACAATTAAAAAACAAAAACAATGGAAAATTTTAAAAAATTGTTTGGTTTCAGGATTCAAGATTAACTTTTTAGGAAATTGAAATTTTTTGTTTTTCGTATTTTTTTTTGTTTTCATTGAATTTTTTTTTTAATATTTTAACCATTTTTTAAATTTTTAGATACACCTAACATAAATACACTTAAAAGTATAAAATCTTTAAAAAATTCACTAGATATCAAAAATACAAAAAAAAAAAAAAAAAAAAAAGAGAATTCAATACATTTTTACATTCTTGTGTATTTATTGATTTTTAAAATATTTTTTTACAAATATTTTAGTTTTTAGATACATCTAAGTAAGGTGCATCTAAAAAAGTAAAAAAAAAAAGTGCTTAAAATTTTAAAAATATTCACTAAAAATAAATATATACAAAAAAAAAAAAAAAAAAAAAACTCGATTTCTCAAAAATTGAATCCAAAAAATTGAAACTAAATATAGTGAGGTTTGGATAAATTACACTAAGTGTAATGTTAGAATTACAAATGTTTTATCTAATATTTTAATCCACTCACATGGAGTGTGAAAGGGAATTGGGGTCACTGTTATTATGCAACTTACACAATAATGACTGTTGTACGGCTTACATGATTAGTTTCAAGTTCTTTTTTGATGATATGAATTGTTTATTTTTTTAGTAAATATTGAGTAGAATATATTGTAAAAAAATCAAATTGATCGGATATCGATAGTTTCTTCATAAAACAAAACGCATTTGTATATATACAAAAATAAATATATAAGTATTAAACTGAATATAAATATGAGTTTATGAAGGACCTATAGATATCCGATCAACATGACTTTTTACAATTGTGTTTTACTTGATATTCTTTAAAAATTGAACATTTCGAATAATCAAAATAAAATTCAAAATAACTCCCACGAGCAGTGCAACGATCACTGTTGTGGAAGCCGCACAATAGTAACTCCAAATCTATGTTAAAGGTACTTAATATTTTATTTTGGATAAATTATAGAGCTATCTAATGTTTTGCCTGTTTCTCAATAATAATAATAATAATAATAATATTAAAAAAAAAAAAAAAAGTTTTGCCTAGTGCCCCTTACATTGGATGTGAAAGGTACCTAATATTTTACTTCGAGTAAATTACACCAATAATAATGTTTTCGGGTAAAATATTAGATACTTCTAACATTATTGAGAAGCCAAGTAAAATATTAACTAAAACCTAATATTATTGTTATACTAAGGCCTCGTTTGGGAACAGGCTAATTTAGTAACTTTTTGGCTATTTGGCTAAAATGTGATGTAAAAAAAACTAGTATGTTTGGGATGACTTTTTGGCTTTTTACGAAAAGATGTGCAAAAAGTAGAGAGAAAAGGGAATCTTTGACTTTTTGGTATGGGTTGTTGGCTTTTTGGCTTTTTTAGTAACTTTTTGGCTTTTTGGCTAAAATAGCCTCTTGCCAAACGAGGCCTAACATCTCTGAGGTTTATTATAATTTCCCACTTTACTTTTATTTTTTCGATTCCCTCTTTTGTTAAAATCTGTTAGTCACACTAAACATGTTGCTATTAGTAATTTATCAATTATTTTGAATCTCTAATTTCTTTGGACCCTTACTTATGAATTCTAAAACTCTTAAAAAAAAATTTATCTCCCCAAATAATACCAAAATTATCCTTGTAAAAACATTCTACCCATTCAAATGCATACCTTTACACCCCCTACATCCCAAAAAGTCTCTCTCTCAAAATCCTAATAAAACTCGCGATAGTGGAACCTCCTAAAACTAGTGAAAAAATTTGTGGTCATTAAGAATTTTTTTCTTTGTTTTATTACGAGATTTGTCAATTTGTTTATTTTATTTTATTTTATTTCTATTACCTCTTTTGACACATACAACACAATTCACTTTCATGTGTCTTTGGTTGGTTTTTTGTGATTCATTCATGGTTTCACTGTACTTGTATACTTTATGTGTGAGCAAAATTGGGCAGGATTTCATCCCTCCGGTCGACCAGCTAAGAGTGGTTCGACCACTTTTGTTTACCTGCTTCTGCTGCTGCTGCTCGGTTATTTGTTCTCGAACAAATAAAAAATGTTTTGATTACCTATTTTTGACAAATAAACAATATTTGGACCTCTATTTCCGAATTTCGGTCATATATTCGAGAGTTTAATCTCAAAAAAATGATAAACAATTTTTATTATTTTTGTAATTTTTTTCAAGAAACTTACCATTAAAAGGCCAAACTCATCTGATTTAAGAACACCATCAAAGTTATAAACATTTTCTGAGTTTTTATTGTTATACTTCTCTCGTCTCATGGAGTTTTAGTTGCTAGAAAAACTTTCACTCATTGTCATTGCTGAAAAAGTGTATATAATTAAATGGTTGTCATTGTTGCCGCCGGAATATTGTCACCAAAGGGTTTTGAAGGTTTAGAGGGTCGGTAGGTTTTGAAGGTGAGATTTGGGAAAAATAGATGGATGGTGATGAAGATGGGTGGTCTCATAAATCCTAACTTATGATATAATTAGTGTGTGGGCTTAATTGTGAGATGGAGTATTCCAAAATTTTTGATATCCATTTAGTAATTTCATTTGAGATTATTATTGTAATAAAATAAAAGATATAAAGGTTAAAAAATGAGGGGTTCAAAAATAATTGATGGGGTGCTAATAGTATCACTCTAAAATTATGTCATCTACTCATTTTTTTTTTTTTGAAGTATCAATTTTACCGTTATTTATATGAAGGTATATTGTACTAACATTCCTTAAGGTTTGAAAAAAATATAACAAGTCGCACAATTTTAGTATAATTACATTGGATTTCTATAAGATTTTAATTTACATAATATTTGCGATCTTTTTATTTGGGCGAGACATACTTTCTGAAACATATTTTTCGTATTTTCTAACATTTAGAAAAATAGAAAACAAAAGTCAAAAGGAAAATATTTTTCATGGTCAATGTTACAAAGTTATTTAGGTAGAAAATATTTTCCACTTTTAAAAGGTGAAAAATGTTTTTGGACTAAAATCTTACCAATATTGCAACACTACCATGACACTATCACCTCCACCATTACACCACTATTACCATGGCTACTACTGCCATCACCACTGTCGCTATCACCCCACCTCCACCTTCGTCTTACCACCACCACCATATAAAGAGAAAACATTTTTTGAAAAAAAAATTCCATAGAAAATGTTTTCCGTTAGAAAATGTTTTATACCGAAACAACCGGAGCGTTAATCCCATTTTAATCAATAATTCATTAGTTATATAGATGAAAAATGATATTGTCATAATATTTACATTGAAATGTATATTTTTCTTTGTTTATTCTTATATCTCCACACCATCTACATTAGTTTGGATCCCTTTAGTCTTACTAAAAGGAAGATCAGTGTAATTATGTCAACAAATTAAGGTTTTAGAAATAAAAATTTAGGAACACAATTATTTTTTAGGGACAATATATTATAGTTGTAAAAAATGTCATTATTATATTTTAAGTGACAAAGTTAGACATTTAATAATGAATTACTATATATTTGAGACCAAAATTTCCATTTTCAAAAGCAAACCTTTTGGCATGAAATTAATTTTGTCTCCAAAGTACAATTATTAGTGATATTTTTAAAATTTTGTATCTAAATTTTTTTCCCCTTTTTCGGATGGCCTTTTCTTAACAACTAGAATTGATTTCCTAATAGTTTTTGTAATAAGTTTTTACTTTTGAATATGAAATAGTTTGGTTCCCAAAACACAGATATTATAATTTTATGTAAAAATTATGTTTGTGAATCATCTTCTTTTATTTTTGGGCACTTTTATTTTTTTGATTGTCTTTTTAGGCATTGTTTGTTTTGACTTTAAAAAAAATTATAATTCTATTATGCACACGCCATACCATATGTACCTTTAGTTACTTCATTTTCTTCTTTGGTTATGATCAATTTTTTTCTTTAGTTATGACATTATTTTGAGATATTTAGTTATGACTTTTTATTATTATTATTTGATTATGACTTTTTATTTATTTATTTGATTTTTTTTATAGTTATGACTCAAAAAATATGAAATTATGCCATTTTTTCAGTAATTATAGGGTGCATAGTCTTTCCCTAAAAAAAAATTTATTTTATGCACACAAATATTTTTCATGTAAATTGATTTTGGACAAAAAAGTTATTTTCTCTATTTTTTTGGTGTTTAATTGACACTTGAAATAAAAATTTATATTATGTGCATTGGGTAGAAATCAACGAAAGCCACCATTTTACATTTTAAAAAATGAAGGGTAAATTACATAGACCTCCCTTGAGATTTGGAAAAAGTATAACTAGTTCCATAGTTTTAGCACAATTACATTGACATATCTTCTAGTAAGATTTAAGAGAACCAACCTTAAAACACAAAGATAAAGAATGTAAATTATACATTTTTAGTATAAAAGAGATAAAAATATCATTTGTTTGTTCATATGACTAACGATTTACAGAAGAAAATAGGTTTAAGTGTTGTGTGAAATAAAATTTTAAGGGAATCCAATGTAATTATGTTAAATTTATAGGGCTGATTGTATTTTTTTTTTCAAACATTAGAGGAGGTCACAATAATTTAACCAAAGATCAATGTGTGGAAAGCGTCAAGCTGAAGGTAAATTTCTTAAAAATTCAATTACAAAATTTTTAAAGGTAAATCATTTTAAGGACTATGATGAAAATATTTTTCTTTAAAAATTTGGATAAATTACACCTATACTGTAATACGTCAACATTTCATCATTAATTAACAATGTTAATTCAAGAACATTATAACTAATGGCAACAAGTTAATCCATTAGTTAATCTGTTACATGACTAAAAAATTATCTCTTCCCCCTTGAACTATTCATGTAATTACATTATTGTATAATTACATTCTTCAAATAATGACAAAAGTTCATTGGATAAGAGATAATACAAAATATAAATGTCCTAAGGCAAACATCTTCTAAAGAAGTGCCCTTGAATACAAAAAAAATGTGGAATCTAGTTTCCATTACAAAAGATTGGCCTGAGGCTTCAACACAGCACATAAAAGAGCCTCCGTGCCAATTACTTTGGTAGCACATCATCGTCATCTCCTAAAAGGTTGTTAGATTTAGGGTGAGCAATTGCCTAGTAGGAAATACCATTAACAAATTATATAATTAATTGAGATACACATGATCATACTATGCAACAGATCAGAAAAACCCATGTCCATTCCTTTTTAAAACCATGATGACAAACCATGTAATGTCAATAACAAATTCTCATCCAAAACATTAGGTATAAATATGCCATGACATCCCGATACAAAAGTCGTATACCACAAATATATATGTATATATATACATATATATAAAATAATCTCACATTTGCCGACTCCAGAAACGGCGGGCTCGTGAACACCCAAAATCATGTTTTCCACATTCGCCAACTCTAAAGATGGCAGTCTCATATATCCCCTAAAACCTGCCCCACATTTGTCCGATGATAAGTAGAAGACAGGGCAATTGGGCACCTTGACTCCCTGCACAGGTACTAATATACGATACATAACTCAAAAACCAAAACCCGATTCACAACCCGGACTTATATGCTATTTAACCCCTTTCCAAAGCTTTCCAAACATTAACAATTTAAAACCCCAAAGTATAATAATAAATGCATGTGGTGCATGAGTTTTCAAATCTCAATTTCCCTAAGGTAGTTTCAATTCACAACAATCCAACAATTTAAACATTCATAACTAAGAGATTCTCCAAGTCATACCTATCATCATCTCAAGGTTTTGCATTAAGAGGTTTCCAAAATTTCATATTCCGACCTAAATATCAAATCAATACATCCATTTTCAAGATTAGGAGGTCAACTGAACCAAATCTCCTTTATTGAACATATTTGAAAATTAAGATTTTAAGAAAATTGAGACTTTTCCCTTTTAAGGCCTTTAAAGGCCAATTCTCATCATCTATAACACAATCATCAACATATATACATAAACTCCTCAAAGAAAATCATGAGATATAACCCCTTTTGATCAAACCCATTAGATAACATATAAATCTTCATACATCTTGATATATATATATATATAATATGAAAATACCACATATGTGTCTCTAATCAAATATATAAAAAGTTAAAAATACTCATACCTTAAGATTGATGACAAGAGATGAAGAACCAACTCTAAACTTTGATGAAATCGCAAAATAATCGGTAGAACTCTTGATTTAAGCTTGTTCTTCAACCTCTTTGAAGATCTAAGATGGATCTTGAGTAAAACTAAGAGAAATCAAGTGTTTTCAAGGTTAGGGTTTGAGAATGGATGATAGAGAGAGAGAGAGAGAGAGAGAGAAGGTATGGAAAAAGTAAGAAAAAGAGTGTTTAGATCAACTTTTAAAATTGTTATCCCAAATAGACTGCTCAAGCGAACTTTATACCGCTCGAGCAGAGCACACAAAATCAAAAAGATTGCTCGAGCGGACTTTCCACCACTTGAGCGATAAACGCAAAGTCTCAAAAGTTTTGCAGAGTACGGTGAAAATACTAGGTGTCTCATTTCTACGCTCGAGTGACCATATTACCGCTCAAGCGGTCCCGTCTACAAACAAGTAAGATACTGGAAGCCTCGCATCATCGCTCAAGCGATCGATTGACTGCTCGAGCAGTCTCCCATAATAGATTGTTACATATACCTTTGAGGCTTAGCTTTAGTACATATACTTTCTTGGCATTTTGAAAATTATAGTGACCCCCTTGTCTAAGTTTGTTAATTAACCTTCTTAACAGATTAATGAAAAAGACTTTAGTGCCCTTACTTGTTATGTCCTCAAGATGAACTGGGCGTGGTGTTTTTTCTCCACCATACCCTCTATTTACAACCTATCTATCCCCTTTCACCACCAATAACTTTTGTCAACAAACATGAGAGGAACTCAAAAACCTCCAACTTCACCCTTATTTCTACTAAAAAATTAAGCAAAATAAAGTAAAAAAGAAAAGAAAAGCAAGTAGCCTATAACAAACAAATTTAAGAGAGAGATGAATATAGTGTAAAGATTGTTGATTTTGAAGAAGGGACCAAGGTTGTTAGTGTCACCATCGTAATCTATCAAATCAATTAATTAATGTTGTCAGCGAATGGTGCCAGCACCTAACGGTTAGTTAAAGAATGGAGTAATTTGTAATAAGATTATAAATTTTAGTGAGGTATTTGTTGGAACAATCTTCTGTGTAAAATAAATAACTTGAAACAAATTAAACAAAAATAAATAAATTACTTACAGAATTTATTACCGATACAACTTTTAGATCAAGTCGAGTGTGTAACACTTTGTTCTTAAGACAGATTCGCCTCGTTTTGGTACTTACGGATAAATGCCGTCAATCTCCCAGGATACAATGATCTTTACACAGACTGCAGTAACACTCCAAACAATCTGTATGGCGAACTAGAACCTGTGTTTTATACTCTTTGAATTTTTCCTAAAAAACTAGTATGTAGAACAATGCAAAGAGAGCACAAAGGAAAGCAAGAAAAGGATTTTTGGAATGAACAAAATGTTGTAAATGGCCTGGTATTTATAGACAGATAGGTGACCATTAGATCTATCTAAACAGGTATAATTTGAATTAAACAGATGCTATACAACCTGAATAGATACAAATTCAAATTTGAACAGGTATGAACAAGAATTGAACCTATTGAATCTGTCCGGGAACAAATTTGAATCTGTCCGGGTATAAACTGTTATGAATCTGCTGGAAATGACCGGAAAAGGCAAAATTTTGGACAAGAATTTGAATTCAAATTTGGCACAAATTTTGAATTAATTTCATTTAGAAAAATTAATTTTCTTGCAAGAATTTTTGGAAAAAATTCAAATAAATTTTGTCCAAAAAATTAATAGTAGAACCGAACCGACCCGACCCACAACCCATACCTGCGTCCGGCACAGCTCAGTTCGGCCGGTTGGCCAGACAATAGCGGCTGCGGCGCACGCGCATGTGTTGTGGTTTGAGCCAAGGTTCACATTGTCCATAATTTCTTCCTTCTACAAACTTGGCGTGCCCCTCAGGGCCCAACCCAAGTTTGTCCACCTAGAGCTTATAAACATATACAAGCTCTATTCAAGTTTCAATGTGGGACAATCCATTTAAAGAAAATCCACATTTATTCTTTAATTTGTCCATTTCACGAACCCGAAACGACGTCAACTTCCCATTCACTCATAAATGGTTTTGATGAATCGTCTTTACCATGTAACTTGCCATACGATAAGGAACATGTCACCTCTTTGGATCTACTCGAAAAGACGTATGGGACCCACTCAATTTTGGGCTCAAAGTTAGCCCAAAATAAGCCTATAAAACTATAATTCCAACCATCCCCCACATGAATGGAATTTGACGAAGAGAAAATGCAACAACATGATCTAATTACAGATAATACAGAAATTGAAAATATTCTGTAAAGAATAGGTAACTTTTGGCTTTGAACCTTCCATTGTGAGACACTATCGAATTTACTAGCTAACTAGTGAACATGATGTCTTGAATTGTTCAGCCATCTATGTAAACCAAGACAATAGAACTCATACAGTACATCACCAGACACAGTTTAGTTCTCGCTATTGTATTCATTTTGGCCTTGAACAATCTGGTCTTTCATGAGTGCTCTAGAGAATTGTAGCCCTTCACAAATCTCACAGAACCAGCCCAGTTCACACTCAAATAGGTGATTGTTATGAAGAGTATCATGCCATACTCCACTAGGTATTTCCAGATATAAGAATCATTAAAAGTATTACTTAACCCAAAACGCTTCAGACATCACTATTTCATCATAGAAATGGGTAGGAGTTTGACTCTCTAGTGATCCTTATAAGTCATACACAACTTGGTTGTCCCTTTGAACCTAGATCTTGGGATCTCCAGTCAACTAGGTTGGGTTGCCATTGTGATAACTTTTATTTAATAGGCTTAAGTCCCATTACTAACCCTTTGGTTAGTGGATCCGCTATGTTGTCTTTAGACTTTACATATTCAATGTAATATAATTCCATTAGAGAATAGTTGTCTCACGGTGTTATGTCGACGACGAATGTGTCGTGACTTACTGTTATACATATGACTCTGTGCTCTACCTATTGTTGATTGACTATCACAATGTATGCATATAGCAGGCACCGATTTTGGCCACATTGGAATATCTTCAAGGAAGTGGCGAAGCCATTCTGCTTCTCTCCCAACTTTATCTAATGCTATGAATTTTGATTCCATAGTAGACCTTGCAATACAAGTCTATTTGGAAGATTTTCCAGATACAGCCGCCCCACTAAGAGTAAAGACATACCCACTGGTGGATTTTGAGTCTCTAGTATCCGATATCCAGTTTGCATCACAGTATATTTCAAGTATTGCTGGATATCTAGTATAATTAAGCCCAATGTTACGAGTAAATATGAGGTATCTTAGAACTCTTATAATAACTTTCCAGTATTCTACTTCTGGATTACTCGTATATCTACTTAATTTACTTACTGCATAGGCTATATTTCGGCAAGTGCAGTTCATCAAGTACATTAAGCTTCTAATAATTTGGGCATACTCTAATTGAGAAATACTTTCTTGCACATTCTTAGAAAGAAACAAATTAATATCTACAGGTATTCTAGCAAGATACTCATCATCTTTGCTGAATTTGTCAAGTATCTTCTCAATATAATATGATTGTGACAAAGCATAACCTTATGATGTTTTGGTAATTTTCATACCAAGAATTACATCAGCAATCTCCACGTCCTTCATGTCAAAATGTTTATTTTAACATTCTCTTGGTAGTTTTAATCATATCATTATTACTACCTATGATGAGCATATCATCCACATAAAGACATATTATAACATAACCCTTGTTTGTGTTTTTAATATAAACACATTTGTCACATTCATTAATTTTGAATCTTTTTGACATCATTACTTTGTCAAATTTTTCATGCCATTACTTTGGCGCTTGTTTTAAACCATATAATGATTTAACCAATTTACACACTTTCTTTTCTTTTCCTGGAACATAAAATCTTTCTAGTTGTTCCATATAAATTTCGTCATCTAACTCACCGTTTAAGAAAGCGGTTTTCACATCCATTTGATGAATTTCTAGATTGTACAAAGATGCAATGACAATTAGCATTCTAATGTATGTTATTCTAGTAATTTGTGAGTATGTGTCAAAATAATCAAGACCTTCTTTTTGTCTATATCCTTTGACCACAAGTCTTGCCTTATATTTGTCAATTAATCCATCCGCTTTCATTTTTCTTTTGAAAATCCACTTGTACCCAAAAGGTTTACAACCTGGTAGCAAATCCACCATTTCCTAAGTGTGATATTATAGGATGGATTCAACTTCGCTGTTTACAGCTTCTTTCCGTAAAGGAGCCTCAAGACTGGACATAGCTTCTTTAAAAGTTAAGGGCTTATTTTCTAACAAAAATGTGAGAAAATCTAGACCAAAAGATTTTGAGGTTCTAGCACGTTTACTACGTCTAGGTTCCTCCTCTTCATTTTGATCTATCTCTTACTCTTGTTCTTGATCATGACTAGTAATAGCATCATAAGATCTTTTATTAGTACTAGTCTCTTGTTCAGTCTTATTTGGAAATATATGTTCAAAGAACAATGCATTCCGAGATTCAATAATAGTATTTACATACATTTGTAACACGTCCGCGGGGGACCTCGCTACAGTTCGGACTCGATTTGTCACGGTTCTTAATCTGAACCAAAGAGTCCAAATCCGGCAAATCGTTTTGAGAAAACAGATTTTTGAAAGAAGTGCCAAACATGGATTGCTTTGCCAGATACAGAGTCGCCACCAAAATATTTTATTTTTGGGAAATTTAGGAAACCCTGACTCGTGCCTAAGGCCACGTGTCCGTCATCACCAAAGTTGCCTCGGCTCGGAAACTTGGGTACGATTGGGGAAGGTCACTTCGTGAGCACCCCTGCTCGCCCGATCAAAGATCGGCCTCTACTAACCATGATATCTAGTTTTGAAAACATTATGTGTTCTTATTCCGGTTATTAGCCTAGATTTACTAGGTGATGCGCATAGCATACAAGTATAGACCGGGTCGCCTGAATTGGAACAAAACACTTCATGTTTGTTTTTGAAAGATGGTTTGTTACTCGCAAGTAGGCTTAAAATGCAGATTTTGCCACCCTCAGGTGGGCTTAGAAAAGCATGGTTTTGCCACTATCTAGTGGGCTTAAAACTCACAGTCAATGCATTGTTCCAATCCAAATAACCCAACCTTCACCCACAAGCATTCAGGCAGTTATATCATATAAGCACATAGCCTCATGGTAAGCATGCTATCATGGCAGTCACTCACACGCATGCAAGGATGCTAAAGCATAAAACTTACCGAGTACTCCAAGCCAAAACAGAAGCTAATTAGAAATCCATGCATGATCCTAACTATACAGAAATGCCTAATGCAACACATGCAAAAATGCAACTATAGCAGGCTCGGCTATTCTAAACATGGCATATGAGATGCAACAGCTAACAAGTATTCAACTCGGAATTGAAACACAAATGCAGTTAGTATGATGCGCCGAGCCCGGTGCATGCAAAACAGATGAATGAATGCAAACATGCTGTCATACTGTTATGCTAATTGAAACATGCCCTAATCTAACCATCATAAGTTGGTAAATAAAAGGGAGAAAGACATGGGGTTGGAAGACATACATCACACACACGCACACTTATTACAGTTATGCCCTCGCGCAGAGGGTCCGAATAAATAATACAGTCCCGAATAAATATAGTCCGAATAAATACAAAACCCTAATTAATTAACAAATTTAATTAGGAAAGCTATAAATTGGCATGCAAGCCAGGGACTGCCTCGACTCTGCTCCGGATGATGAATGATGCATGTTCGGGTTGCTTGGTGCGGAAATCCATTGCGATGCCCCAATTAGCCTCTGTTTGCAATTGATGTCGGAATGCTATGCAAGGCTTTTGAAAGCTGCTGACTTCTGATTTGCTGCAACAGAGAGCAGGAAAGAGGCATAGCAATGTATTTTCACATATGTATGCATGTCTCGTTCCTCGTGCCACCAATCACGCATATCGATGCATGATGGCCGAGGAGTCGAATTGCACAACTCAATATGGAATGAATGCACATGAAAACACAACAAAGCCTAAACTCCATCATGGGTAATCCGGAGTGTTGGCGACTGGGGAATTGAGACACGTTCCGTCACTCGGAGTACGAAACGTACCTCGTTTCCCATGCTCGGGCTAACTCCTATCCCAAACACAATGCAATATGCATGACATGCATGAATGCAACTACGATACAACCTAACATGCACAATGCTATGAAATGGCATACACGATGCACGAGGTAACATGGCATACACAATGCACTAGCATACAACTTAGCATACACAATGCTATGAAACAAGCATATTCACAGTTTTAAGCAAGGCCAAAGAGTGAACACAAATAGGACTAAGCTAGCATGCAAAAATGGCCCCGAAAGAGAGATAATGAAGCAAGTAGCAGCTGCTGACCCTAAATGGCCAAGAGCCCTTCAACAAAGTTGAAGAGTGGCTCAAAATGAAGCACTTTACAGTTTACAACAAGCCACGAAAATAAACACAAGCATGGCTAAACTATTATGCAAGAAATGGGCCAAAATGGAGACAAAGAAGCAAGTGATGGTTTCTGGCATCAAACAAAGGAGGGCCCTTCAACAAAGTTTAAGAGGGGCCCAAAAAATGGTATTTTACAGTTAGTGACTAAACCCAAAACAGTGCACATGCAAGCTTAAAATACTATGCAAGATAAGGCATAAAAGAGAGCTATAACACGAAGAGCAAAAAGGAAGCCTCAAAAAACAAAAGACCCTTGATCAAACATGAAGAGGGGGTCAAAATAAGGCTATTTACAGTTGGGACCAGAGCCCAAAAATACAAGCACAAGGGGCTAACAAAGCATGCAAAAATAAGGCCAAAAGAGGGGTAAAGAGGCAAGTGACAAAAGGAAGCCTCAAACAGTAAAGAGCCCTTCAACAATGTTAAAAAAGGGCTCAAAACAAGCCACTTTTAAGTTTATAACCAAGCTCAAAACAATTTACAAATGAGCCTAAAATACTATGCAAGAAAGAGGCATACAAGAGAGGTAAAGAAGCAAGTGTAAAAAGGAAGCCTCAAACAGGGAGAGGCCCTTAAGCAAACATGAAAAGAAGCTCAAAATAATGCTATTTTCAGTTAGGGTCAGAGCCCAAATATGCAAGAAAGTATGGCTTAGAAAGCATGCAAAATATGGACAAAAAAGAGGGAAATGAAGCTTACCCTTGTAGCACAATCTTTCCAGCAGCCTTGGTCCAATAAATGGTGCTCCTAAGCTCTGGAAATGGCCCTCAAGCTGCTGGAATGGAGCAAGGAGGAGTGGTGCTATGTGGTGGTGTAGAAATGGTCCAAGAACAAAAGGGTTTTGATGCTTAGAATAGAGAGGGAGAGGGATTGAATGCAAGAGGCTTAGAACCAATTTTGTAACCCCTAAAACTGAAGGGGAGGGGCTGGTTTTATAGAGGGAGGAGTGGAGAAAAGGGGGGAAAAATGGGGGAAAAAAGAGGGGGGAAAAAAACCAATTTAAATGGAGCAAAACAAGGAGGGAAATTTTGGAAGTGGCGTTTTGACCACGAAGTTGGTCTCTCGGGCCACAGTGTTCCTCAAAAGGGAGGAAATAAGGTTTGCGCCAAAAATCGGAGCAAACGGAGGTGGTTAAGCGGTCCCAAACGGAGACACACGGCCGACGGCTCCAAAAATCGAAAACCGGGCTCCAAACGGGAAAAATGGCCTACGAACACGAAGTTGGTCTCCCAGGCCACAGTGTTCCTCAAAAGGGAGGAAACAAGGTGTGCGCCAAAAATCGGAGCAAACGGAGGTGGTTAAGCGGTCCCGAACCGAGACACACGGCCGACGGCTCCAAAAACCGAAAACTGGGCTCCAAACGGGAAAAATGTCCTACGACCACAAAGTTGGTCTCCCAGGCCACAGTGTTCCTCAAAAGGGAGGAAACAAGGTGTGCGCCAAAAACCGGAGCAAACAGAGGTAGTTAAGTGGTCCCGAACTGAGACACACGGCCGACGGCTCCAAAAACGAGGCTCCAAACGGGAAAAATGGCCTACGACCACAAAACGTAGCCTACAGCCACTGAGAGATGGTCTACGAGACCTCTCCCTCCCTTCGGGAAGAGAAAACAGAGAAAATAGGGCCTGGTTTGCAAATCGAGGCAAAGCACAAAAGAGTCCGGAAGTCCAGAGGCAAGGCTCACAGCTAGGACTCCGCAACCTCAGAACGAGTACAATATGCAACATCACCAAGTGCTCAATCGGTGACGTCTGAGTCTTAAGGTCGGTCAAAAATGGGGTGTCTACAACATTTCGGAATGCTCTGAATTATGAATAAAAAATCAATATGCACTACTATTCTTAGCATAACCAATGAAAATGCAATCAATAATTTTAGGACCTATCTCAGCCTTTTTAGGATTAGGAATAGCCACTTTAACCAAACACCCCTACACTTTTAAGTATTTGTAGGATAGTATTCTCCCATGCCACATTTCATAAGGTGTTTGATTTACTTTCTTTCGGGGTACTTTATTAAGTATATAATTGGCCGAAAGTATTACTTCCCCTCCACAAGTTCTAAGGTAATCAAGAACTTATTAACATTGTATTCATCACTTCTTTTAAAGTCCTATTTTTCCTTTCAACAATTCCGTTTTGCTGAGGTGAATAAGGAGCGGTGGTTTGATGAATTATTTTATGTTATTTACAAAACTTACCAAAAGGTGATTCATATTCACCACCGCTATCACTTCTTAATTTTTTAATTTTCTTACCAAGTTGATTTTCAACTTCATTCTTATATTGAATAAAAGTTTCCAAAACTTCATCATTGGTTCGAATTAAATAAACATAACTATATCTAGTACAGTCATATATGAAAGTGATAAAATATTTTTTCCTATCTCTAGTTTGAATTGATATAAAATCACAAATGTCATTATGAATTAATTCAAGTGGCTCCGTACTTCGTTCAATTGAATGAAAATGAGTTTTAGTTAATTTTACTTCAACGCAAATTTCATATTTATGATTTAAATGAATGTCAAATTTAGGTAAACATTCCATATTAATTAATCTACGCAAAGATCCATAATTAACATGTCCTAGCCCACCATGCCACAAATTTAAAGACTTAAGCAAACAAGAAGAAGATGTATTATTATTAATAACAGAGGGTACAACAGTCATTACATTTATTTTGAAAAGGCCATCAGGCATGTAACCTTTTCCTACATACATCCCGTTTTTGGTAAGTACAAATTTTTCACTTTAAAAAATTAGCCTAAATCCATTTTTACTCAACAGAGATCCGGCGACTAAATTCTTGTGACTGTCCGGTACATGCAGCACATTGTTGAGAGTGAGTTCCTTTCTAGAGGTCATCTTTAGAATAATCTTTCCTTGTCCTTCAAATAGATGTGAACATCTTTGTGTCGGCACAGATGTGGCGAGTAGCACCAGTGTCCACCCATCATTCTTTAGGATTTCCGAAAATGTTTGCCTCAGAAACAACTGCAGAAAGACTTATATTCTCAACACCATTGGAAATTTTGTCCACTTCGGTTATATTGGCTTGAGTAGGCTTCTTGCTTGATCTTCCTTTGCTTTTGCGTTTGCTACGGCAATCTTTGGCCCGATGTCCCTCTTTGTCACAGATGTAACATTTGCCATTAAACTTTTACTTTTTAGTTTCCCATTCTTTAGAGCCTTGTGTGGAACTTTCTCCAGAATATTTTCGTTTCTTTACTTTTAGAGCATGTTCCACCACATTTGCATTGGACTCCGTTGGATGCTTACCAGCTCGCTTCTCAGAATTGCGGTTGTCCTCCTCAATCCTCAAACACACAATTAATTCTTCCAAAGTCATTTCTTTGCGCTTGTGTTTGAGGTAGTTCTTGAATTCCTTCCAGCCTTATGGTAATTTTTCAATTAAAGCAGCAACTTGGAAGGATTCACTGAGAGACATGCCTTCTGCATGAATGTCATGCAGAATGAGTTCGAGATCTTGAACTTAACTGATCATTGTTTTTGAATCAGTCATCACAAAATCTAGGAATTTACCAACTATGAATTTCTTCGAGCCAGCATCTTCTGTTTTGTACTTTTTCTCCAAAGACTCCCAAAGTTCCTTTGTCGTCCTGATAGGACTATAGACATTGTACAATGTGTTATCAAGTCCGTTCAAGATGTAATTCCGGCAAAAGAAATCAGCATGTTTCCAGGCATCGACCGCAACAAACGTGCCAAGTTGAGAGTAGTAAGATAGAACAACATTTTTAACTGCCATCTTTTAAAATCAGTTCCTAAGAACTTCTCTAGCTTTTAACTGTGATTGATTGGCACAGTCACAATAGGAAAAGGGGTTGGCGCAATTGCAGCCACCATACTAGTACTTGTTTGAGCATTAGTTTGACCAGTTTTAGTAGCTATGAATTCTAATTTATGAAACAAAATTATAATTATAATTTTATATTACACAGAAAATTAAACGAAAACACAGAATTTAATTCTGTAAAAATATAAGAAACAAGAATCGCAACTTTTATTTCCAATTAATTTGAAAATAAAATAAATTTTTATTTAAACAAATTAATTCCACATAGAAAATTAAATTTCCGTAACACTTCAAAAATTAAAATACTGAAAACAGAATTTTAATTGATGAAAACTCAGAAATTATTTCTGAAAGCCAAAATTAATTTCTGACCAATTTTACAAATAAATATTCTTAATTGTTAATGGCTAGCAATATATTACTACTAGTTGTTAAAGAAAATAAACAGTATATTACAACTATTTTTCAAACAGCATATTATTACTATTTGTTTTTCCAACCAGAATATTATTTTGTAAAACTACAGAAAATAATTTCTGTAAGAAGAAGAAAGGAAGAAAAGGAAACAAACGAAAAATTCTGTATAAACAGAATAATTCGAATCTGTCTTAAGATTGTTGGAACAATCTTCTATATAAAATAAATAACTTGAAACAAATCAAACAAAAATAAATAAATTACTTGCAGAATTTATTACTGATACAACTTTTAGATCAAGTCGAGTGTGTGACACTCTGTCCTTAAGACAGATTCGCCCTGCTTCGGTGCTTACGGGTAAATGGCATCTATCTCTCAAGATACAATAATCTTTACACAAACTGTAGTAGCACTCTAAACAATCTGTACGGCGAACTAGAACCTATGTTCTATACTCTCTGAATTTTTCCTAAAAAACTAATATGTAGAATAATGCAAAGAGAGCATAAAGGAAAGTAAGAAAAGGATTTTCGGAATGAACAAAATGCTAGAAATGGCCTAGAATTTATAGACAGATAAGTGACCATTAGATTTGTCCGAACAGGTATAATTTGAATTAAACATATGCTATACAACCTGGACAGATACAAATTCAAATTTGAACAGGTATGAACAAGAATTAAACCTGTTGAATCTGTCTAGGAACAAATTTGAATATGTCCGGGTATAAACTATTAAAAAAGTTAGAAAACCTATTATGAATCTGCTGGAAATGACTAGAAGAGGCAAAATTTTGGACATAAATTTGAATTCAAATTTGGCACAAAATTTGAATTAATTTCATTCAGAAAAATTAATTTTTCCCTAAGAATTTTTGGAAAAAATTCAAATAAATTTTGTCACAAAAATTAATGTTAGAATCGACTCGACCTACAACCCACACTCGGCATGATCGGACAGACGGCGGCGGCGCGCGCGTGTGTGGTGGTTTGAGCCAAGGTTTACATTGTCCATAACTCCTCCCTTCTACAAACTTGGGGTGCCCCTTGGAGTTCAACCCAAATTTGTCTACCTAGAGCTTATAAACATATACAAGCTCTATTCAAGTTTTAATGTGAGACAATCCATTTCAAGAAAACTCACATTTATTCTTTAATTTGTCCATTTCACGAACCCGAAAATGACGTCAACTTCTCATTCACTCATAAATGGTTTTGATGAACCGTCTTCACTGTGTGACTTGCCATGCGGCTAGGAACATGTCATTTCTTTAGACCCACCCCAAAAGACATGTTAGACCCACTCAATTTTGGGCTTAAAGTTGGCCCAAAATGAGCCTATAAAACCATAATTCCAACAGTATTTGTATTAAAATCAAATCTCAAGGGGGTGTAGGTATAATTTACCCTATTTTTTACTTAATTTTTTGTTTAATCAAACAACAAAAAATGCAACATATGACTCATGATCGATCTGCTATTGCTAAATGCATTTTCATACGTTTGACGAGTTCCTCAAATCTACAATGATTTATTTTGTAATAACATAGTGTGTGTGTCAATTTCTGACCACACTGCCAACTTCGTACTCAACTGGAGAACACCGGCAGAATAGATGGCACCTGTCTGACCTGCAACAGAAAGAAGAGTCTCCGGCGGTGGCTCGTCCACCCGGGGGTACTCCGACGATCAAGTCAGTATTCCATATCTCTCAAAGATAACCAATAGTGCTTAACTCACTAGACAGAATATCAAAAGCCATACCTTAGACCCATGGGGGTGCCTGTCTTTTATGGCCAACATAATCCTAGTCTCAAATAGAAGCCTAGCTCTAATGGACTTAGGATTACTGCTAACTTGGACTCCTAGTAGGATTAGGATAAACTCTCTAAGAGTCTTATCTTTACCCAAACTGAAGTCTTCTTCCATTTTAGGACTCTTGTCCCTTATCCGCTTATCTCAGATTCCGGTATTCTCGTAGATAACCTTGGCCTAGCTGAAATCATCTCGACATCATAACCAGGATACGTGACACCTCGGCTGACACTTCGGTGTCACCTCGGCCACGTGTTGTCATTCAAAAATTATGTCCCCACAACTGCCCCCTAGGTTCTATTACCTCGGCATCCTGAGGTGATGGAACCTATATCATTTATTCCACTTAGCACGTCGACTAAGCTCGCTTCATTATCTATTGCCAAAGTCAGAACTCGTCGGCTCAATATGACCAAGACCTATAGTCTGCTTTCATCAATGCCTTAGAACCAACGACCAAGTTCGTTCAAGTTTCTCAGCCGAAACCGTCCTCCTTTGCAACCGTCTCGGGGTGACACACCTCGGTTATACAAACTGATGATTTACCTCGGCAAGTACCCAAGTACCTTTTCTTGGCATAACCTTGGTTTCACCTTGTAAATTTTTTCATAAAATTTCAACAAGGGTTTAACCTCGGTTAACTTTAACTTGTAAATTGTCCACAAATTTCAACAAGTGTTAAGCAATGATTTCGGTTTAACTTCAACTTGTAAATTGTCCACAAATTTCAACAAGTGTTAAACAATGATTTCGGTTTAACTTCAACTTGTAAACTTTTCTCAAGTTTCAACAAGTGTTAAACAATGATTTCGGTTTAACTTCAACTTGTAAATTGTCCACAAATTTCAACAAGTGTTAAACAATAATTTCGGTTTAACTTCAACTTGTAAATTGTCCACAAATTTCAACAAGTGTTAAACAATGATTTCGGTTTAACTTCAACTTGTAAATTGTCCAGAAATTTCAACAAGTGTTAAACAATAATTTCGGTTTAACTTCAACTTGTAAATTGTCCACAAATTTCAACAAGTGTTAAACAATGATTTCGGTTTAACTTCAACTTGTAAACTTTTCTCAAGTTTTAACAAGTGTTAAACAATGATTTCGGTTTAACTTCAACTTGTAAATTGTCCATAAATTTCAACAAGTGTTAAATAATGATTTCGGTTTAACTTCAACTTGTAAATTGTCCACAAATTTCAACAAGTGTTAAACATCATCTCGGTAAGCTCTTCTCTTCTCAGACTTAATCATCTTAGGCCGAGATCTTGTCTTCTGGGATCTGGGATCCAAGATCTGGAATCCAGGATCTGCTTACTTGGGCTGAGCTCTTGTCTTCTCATATCCAGTGTTATCTCGGCTTCGCTACGGCAAACTATTTCTCTTCTCTGGTTTGGATGCCTTTGTCCCCGGCGTGTCCTCCTCAGCTCTGGCATACTTTTCTATCCTGGCCATCAGCTCCTCCATGCTTTTCGGCAATGTCTTTGCCAGTGATTTTCCAAGCAGGCAGTTATCCTTCAAGCCGCTTTTAAACGACACGACCGCCACCCCTTGGTTGCATCCTGGTATTCGGTTAAATACCTCATAATACCTTTGGGCATAGGCCCTAAGGCTTTCATCATCGCCGATCTTCAGGGCCATTAGGGCGTCCACCCTCAATGGCTATAGCTTGTTTGTTATGAACCTGGCCACAAACATCTTGGCCAGGCCTTCCCAGGTTTTCACAGTTCCTTTCAGCAACTTGTGAAACCAATCCGATGCAATTTCTCCGAAGGATGAGGGGAACACCTTGCAAAGCAACGGCTCGTTCTCGGTGTACAATGCCATCGAGTTCAGGTACAAGCCGACGTGAAAGTTCGGGTTCGACTTACCGTCGTATATCTGGAACCTCGGCATACTGAACATTTTCGGGGCCTCAAATTTGTCCAATTCTATCGAGAACGGTGTCCTCGGCTTGACAGGTGAGGTCACCTCGGCATCTTGTCGCTTTCTCTGGAGGTAATCCCTCAGATCCTCCGTGGTTCGTCCAGGTGCTCGGCTATCTCTGGATTTCAGCCTCTTTGGTGCACTACTTCCTGTGTCATTGCGAGTCCTTTTGGACCTCCCTCCATTGGTCGCGTCGAAACAGAGTTCCTTCCCCTGAACATGCCGATGTTCTTTGGAGTCAGTTTCCTTGGTGCGATGTGTCCTCTGTGAATGTCCCCTTCTGGATTCTCCTCGTCTAACCTCCCTTAAAGGCCGATGAGAATGTTCCT
This sequence comes from Camellia granthamiana, assembly GCA_036172215.1. Taxonomy (NCBI): domain Eukaryota; kingdom Viridiplantae; phylum Streptophyta; class Magnoliopsida; order Ericales; family Theaceae; genus Camellia; species Camellia granthamiana. The sequence goes on from CM069909.1 coordinate 30,659,632, forward strand.
TGGTCCTATCGTGCTGAGGAGTCATAGGAGTTTCCTTTTGCCCTCCTGCCTGGGCATCTTTCTTGGCTACTGGAGTCGGCGTATCTTGTGACGGGAACGGTGGCTGCATGACGTTGTTCTGTATCATGAAATTGACAACCGTTTGCAAGTCTGCCAATTTGTTCGCCATTCCCTTTATCTCGTCGTCCCTTCGTAAGCATCTTTCTTTCCATACCTGGAGGTCATCCTCGTTATAATACTCGCTTCGATCTGATTTCTTCGGCACGTCACCCTCTTGGCCAACGTCCTCTTCTCCGTGATTCTTATCACGAGTTTCTTCGTTGTAGTTGTCTTCTTTGACGTCAAGGTCAATATGTTTCCCACTCTCAGTAGGGGTGTCGTCTCCAAGCTTCTCTTTCTGTCCGTCGTTGGCCATCTATTCTCATTTCTTTTCCACAGACAGTGCCAAATTGTGTGTGTCAATTTCCGACCACACTGCCAACTTAGTACTCAACTGGAGAGTACCGGCAGAATAGATAGCACATGTCTGACTTGCAACAGAAAGAAGAGTCTCCGGCGGTGGCTCGTCCACCCGGGGGTACTCCGACGATCAAGTCAGTACTCCATATCTCTCAAAGATAACCAATAGTGCTTAACTCATTAGACAGAATATCAAAAGCTATACCTTAGACCCCTGGGGGTGCCTCTCTTTTATAGCCAACATAATCCTAGTCTCAAATAGAAGCCTAGCTTTAATGAACTTAGGATTACTGCTAACTTGGACTCCCAGTAGGATTAGGATAAACTCTCTAAGAGTCTTATCTTTACCCAAACTGAAGTCTTCTCCCATTTTAGGACTCTTGTCCCTTATTCGCTTATCTCAGATTCCGGTATTCTCGCAGATAACCTTGGCCTAGCCGAGATCATCTCGGTATCATGACCAGGACACGTGACACCTCGGCTGACACTTCGGTGTCACCTCGGTCACGTGTTGTTATTCAAAAATTATGTCCCCAAACATAGAAGTAGGGATTACAACACCACAACTATCGATTGTGATGATTATCATGAAAATGTTTGGTAGTGATTGTTTTGATTTTTCTTTTTCGTTGTATTTTTTATTTTTGTATTGCTATAACATCTCTCTGGGTTTCCTTTGTAGATGCTTTCTCCTTTGTGCATGGAAATTTTTTTTTTCTCTCTCTCATTGCATGGATATTATCCACTCTACATAGAGGTTTTGTTTTATCCCTTTTGTGATTTGTTTTGTACTCCAATTTATTTTGTTGAATGAATGTATTAACTCTTATACTATCTAATAAAAAATAATAATAATAATAACAAAAAAAACATGAAATACTAATATAAAAAAAAAAAAAAAAAAGAACTCAAAACAAATGATTCGTTTAAGAATTGATTTTAAATTTTTTTTTATTTTTTAGAATATATATATATAAAGATAAAAGAGAATGAATTAACTTTTTATATTAATATTTTGGCCTTTTAACTAATTTTTGAAGGAGTTATTGATTGGCAATGTTGGTTAAGGATCTACTTTGAGACATGTATTGGGCGACAGTGCTGATTGGAACCCAATGTAAATGGATATATATGCACACACTAATAATACAATATAAAATGCACGCGTGGTCTACTGTTTATCTCTCCACCGCCAATCTTCGAAATTCGAAATTCCAAAAGTAATAATATTACTTACTACAACAATACAGATTGATTATAAAGGAGGTGCATTATGCTACATAAAAGAAGCATTTTATCCATCAACACTAGCATATGCAGCTTTCATCGCTGCATGCCATTCCCATCCAAAGACTCCAAGACAAAACATTAGAGAGAGAGAGAGAGAGAGAGAGAGAGGAGAGGAGGGAATGTTATTACACTCTTTTTTATATGAGAGAGATGTAGAGAATGTTAATAGGAATGTTTGTTTATTTATCATTGTGCATATTGTGGTTCAAACAAAGCATTATGACCTAAAGATTATTCCCACTTCTAACTCTTGTCCTTTTCTACTCACCCCTCCCCCCACTACTTCCTTTTTCTCATTTCTCCAAGAAATAGAAAAAGTTGGAATGAGAGAGAATTTGAATGGGATTTAAATTAATATTTTGAAGTATTTAAAAAAGTATTCAGAAATTTAAATGTGCATAAAAAAATTATTTTGGAGCTGACTGAAACATATTAAATTTAAATTTACATTATACATTGAGGGCATGTTTGATTGGATGGATTAGAGTATGGAATTGAGATTATTAATCCGTGGGCTCAATTATCCTATGTTTGTTTTAGCATTTTGGTTTAGAATTATTAATTCCATGGATAATTAATCCAACAAATTTGTAAAATTATTAGTAATGGGGTAGGGGTGGAATTATAAATTCAATAGATAATTTATCATATTAATCTAATTGGATAGTGAATATCACACTAATTTGATAGGATTATTAATACATCACTATTAGTCTTGTGAATCAAACATGACCTGAAAATTTTAACACTTTTCTAGACAAAAATTAAAAAGAGAGAATTTGAAAGAGATTTAAATTATCAGCAATATTTGTAAGTATTTAGAAATTCTATTTAGACAAATATTCAAAATTCAAAATTTGTAAAACAAATTAATTTTAGAGGTGAACCAAACACACCGAGTTTAAATTTACATCACACTTTGAAATTCTTAAGATAATTTAAAAGAGAATTAAATTATTAGCAATATTTGGTATTCACAATCTTCATCTAAAAAAAAATCAAAAATTATTATGTGTGGAGCAAATTCACCTTGAAAGTAATCCGAAAATACTAAATTCAAATTTACCCCCTACATTAAAATTCTAGCCACTTGTTTTTAGAAAAAAGTTTTGGATATGTAGCATTCTATATGAATGCTTGGTTTGGGGTAAACTATATAATCCATTTTTTTATTTTTTTATCTTTTTTTTATCATATCACCTCTTTATTTTTCTACACATCTTTTCATAAAAAGACAAAAAATACATTTTTTTAGAAGACCCCAAACCAACCCTAAATTATTGATAAAAGTTTATATTACATCCAAGGCCTACGAAAAGAGGTACCATCTTCTCCAAAAGCTAAAAAGGACTTTTGGGGACAAGATGACAGGAGCATCACCCAAACCTATTATTCCTCTAAACACACCCTTCCATGAGCTACTTTCAATCCCTCTTTTGGACTTTTTCTCACACCCTTTTCTTCTGTATCTATGCTTTGGCCTCTCCTCTCACATACACAAAATCACAGTGCTCCTTAGATTGGCCACACAACCTTTTCCTTTTGGACTATTTAGCTTAGCTGCCGATTCTCCTATTCTTCCCTCAAATAATATAGATTTTTAGAATCAATTTAAAAACCCAAATATGCATAAAATCAAATGGAAAAAGACAATAATAACCACATACACATGGTGTATACATGCTACATAGCCATGCATGCAGGCTATATAAAGCTCATTAGAGACCCTTCCTTTCCACCACCCTACTTTGATGATTGAAAGAGCTCTTACTTGAAAATGGGTAGGGATAGTAGTGATCAAATAGTGATTCAATCTTCCATTGCATTGCTTCAAGAGAGGTTTAGGCAACTTGAGAGAGTGAAGGAGATGAGAGAGGGAAGAGAGCTCTTAAGAAGTTTATTAGAGTCTAAAACTTATAGTATTCCAACTCCAAGTGCCCAGTATGAGCCATCCAAGTTGTTTTTCAAATCAGAAATACTGATCCCCCAACCTAGGACACCTTGCCAAGTTTCTCTGTCCCTCTGGCCAAACTCACAGACCAAGCACTCCAACTTCACTTCTGAGACACCACCACAACTACTGATGAAATCATGGCCCACTGACAACAAGCCAGTGTTACGCTCTCCACCGATCAAATTCAGTGACTCTGATTCTGATGTTGATACCTCTCTTCATCTCTAGTGTAGTAGAGTAGTAACATATATATACTTCTCTTTTTTTATTTCCCTTTTTTTTCTTTGGTAATGTTATGTTGGGGATAAGTTAAGAAGTAATGATACTGTCAACCATGATCATTACCTTTGATTATCATTACTAAAAAACGGTTTTTGGTAAGTCAAGTAATTTTACGATTGTTTAGAGAAATTTTTGATGGTGTTGAGAGTTTCAGCATTAAAGGTGAATTAATTATGAGATTCTTGATGAGATGAAATCAGGTTTGGCAGTTTAGTTGCACTAGTCTACTAGTAACAGTACAGTAAGTTTATTTATTCAGTGATAAGAAATAAAATCAAGATTGACAAGAGAGAAAGGGAGAGAGAGTTGTAACATAGATTTTGTTTTTTTTGATCTGCAAAATAAAAGTTTTATTGATGTAAAAGAGGATGAATACAGAGTAGTTGATCAAAATTACATAACAAATAAAAGGCATGGAAAATTAATCAATACAGAGTTTTAACATAGTTGCTCCACTATTTGTTCTAGGTAATTAATAAATTCTTTAAAGTAGAAAATTAATGAAACATGTATGCCAATTTTACTTTGCAGGAGATGACAATTCAAAAGTGAAGATATTACTTTTTTTGACAAAAGTATCCTTAATGGAGAGTCTTCTTAATGGAGAGGGTCTCAATCTCTCATTCTTTACTGGTTTCATTTATAAATGCACATAACAACTGCTTACATGAGTTTAAGAATGAGAAACAAATGTAAGAAATAGAATTATAGGTAACATTTTCCTTTTCTTTTCTTTTCTTTTTTTTCCCCTATATCTTGCCAACATTGGTAGTATGTAGTTCTTAGATCATGTACAGTTTCAATTTTATTTTATTTTATATTATCATTATTTTTTTTGGGGAGTTCCGTAACACCATTTTTCTCTTACATCGAGCCAACACGAATTGTTTGTGGGTAGGAAGATGGTTGAGGTCCTCTAATTTCTCACAATTTGGCTTCGAGATTTATAATTAATGCAACTAACTGTTGGTGCATAATCCAATGCATATGTTAGTGTAAATATTAGGGTAAATTATGTAAATGGTACCTATAGTTTATACAATGTGTTAATTTGGTTCGTACTGTTTTAATTTGTTCGATTTTGCCAATTAATTTGACAAATTGTGTCATATTGGTCCAATAAATAATGGCCGTTAAGTTTGGTAGATAGAAAGTCGTCACGTGCTTAAACGATGTGTCAATTTGGTCATTGTAGTTTACAAGATGTGTCAATTTGGTCCTTGTTGTTTTAATTTTCTTAATTTTTACAGCGACCAAATTGACATATTGTGTAAACTATGAGGACCAAATTGACAAATTGTTTGAATTTCCGTTCACCAAACCTAACGGCCGTTATTTATTAGACCAATATGACACAATCCGTTAAATTAAGAGATAAAATCGAACAAATTAAAACGTGGAGTAATTGACTATCGTATAAATCACATGGATCACTTGCATAATTTATCCTTAATATTAAGGGAGAGGTTTCTCTCTAGTTGGTTTTTCAATTGAAGGGTGTTGTTGGCCTTTCGTAGGCCCACCACAGAGCTCATATCGATAATTTGAACTATTTAATGTGTAGGGTTCGTCGAATATTTTATTTCTACAAAAATCATGTTAATTAGATACTGATAGTTACTTAATCATATCATATTTGTATTGATAGTTTATTTTTAAAATCATACTTACCGTTGACATAAATGCGATATGATTAAATAATTATCGATATTCAATTAATGTGATTTTTTATAAGGATAAAATACGTTATACATATTTAACGATTCGAATTTTTAATGTAGATTCTGTAATGGGCCCACATAAGTCTAATAGGAGTCTCCAGTTTGATATGGACAAGTGAGAACTCCCATCATAATTTTAAATAATTAATTCGTGTGATGCGATTATTATCATTTATTTCCTTTTACACTCTGGGTCAAGATTCCCTTCAGCCTAGTATTGTTCAGGTTTGTGAACCTATTATGTGATGTGTTTCAATAATTTTAATAGTTCATTTTGTAAAAAAATTTATATATATTATTTACATAAAAAATTAGATTAATTTAATAATTATAGCAAATTCAATTTATTCTGTTTCTGACACACACACGCAAAAATAAAAATAAAAATTGAAACACTTACAATCTATTTTCTTTTTTTAAGCAAATGCGATAAATTGAATAGGTTACAATTATCGAATCCACTTAACTTTTTGTGTGGATAATACGTACGAAGGGACTACAAAATAAATGATAGCAAACATCAAAACAGAACTTGTGATAAGCCTTATGAGTTCGAACAACACCCTTCAGTCCATGCCAGTCTAGATCATGAACTGGAGGGAAGTCCAAACCCTTACACTAATAAGATGTTATACCTCTATAAAATGTTAAATGATCTCATTCTATTGATTAGTAATTGTTTGGTATGTGTTAAAATAGCACATGCTATTTTAGTACATTACCTCTCTAGCATATCAATTCAAACCTAACTCATATTTTATATTTTTTTATAAAAAGTCAAAAAATATGCTAATCTAACCCTTCCCAAAGAATCCCTTTGTAAGAAAAAAGAAAATGATACATATAATCTCACTTTTTTACCTATTTTTCTCACACATAGACACAAGTATGGGGGTCTTATATACATTTATTAATGTGGGACCATTTCACCATTGGTGACAATCAATGAACGATGGGATTATGTGCCCGTCTGGATCATGGTAGAGTTGGGGTGGTCGAGATGGCGTCAGGTCTTCCTTGCAGGGATGGAACTAAGAGAAGACTATGAGGGGCCATGGCCGCCCTGTTTCTGTAAAAAATATTTTTGTCATAACACTTTAAAAATATATATATCATCTTATACATAAAATGGCCCCCTAGTATAAGAACATGCATATCTTATTATTCTCCTATCTTGCCTTCTTTTTCTATTTTGCACTAAAAAAAATTTCTTCATCCTATTAGAAATTGCTTCTATGGTATTTAATTTTTTTTTCTATGTATATATAATTTATATATCATATTGTACATACATGTGTGTTTGTGTATTTGGTGATTTTTTTTTTTTCTGACCCCTCCGGTAATAAAATCCTGGTTTCGTCCCTGCTTCCTTGGGTGCACATTCAAACAAACTCTTGAGAATTCATTGGTGGGAGCCCTTCTCTAGAGCCCTCCGATGGTAGAGTTTGTCTTTTGGAAGTGGAATCCAAATGGAGGTTTGAAAGGAAATAAGAATAATGTTCCAGGAGTGTGTGTGCTCATGGATAGTAGAATTGTGTCTTTAATGTCATTTATGTCCCTCATGGGTTACCGCATAGCGTACTTTCCATGAGGCATGTGCAATACTACCAGAACTGCACATTCATGTCCTTTCTGCCCTAGGGACAGTGCAAGTTGCAAGGGGCAAGTAGGGACATGGCATATTCTCTGCAGGTCTGTGTCATACTCTACACAAAATGTGGCAGTGGCGATCAGAGTCTCGACTTGGTTGGTCGGTCGGTCGTAAGTTGAAGTTTTTGATCAATCTAGATGAGTCCATTGCTAACGTGTTTGTGGGATGATAGTCCTTTCGTGGACCTTGTGCTTGGACCGAGTTAGGTTAATGGGCCTAGGCTTATTCGTGTTTATCAACACTCATCAACCATTAAGTTGGTTCTACAACAAGTGGATTGAAAGGAGGATTGATTGCGGCATGATAAGACAAGGCTATCTGGGCCATGGTGCAATAGACCAAGGCTATCTGGGCCTTTCGTATCCATTGGGGATAGTGATGATGTGGAGCTCTTGGAAGCTGAGTTTTCAGAAAATGAGATTGTAACTGCAGTTAAGAGTTGTGAAGGTAACAAAGCACCTGGACCTGATGGGTTTAATCTTTTGATGTTTAAAAAGTGTTGGAAGGTGATCAAGGTAGATGTGCTGCAATTCATGCAGGAATTCCACCAAAATGCAAAATTGGTCAAAGGTATTAATAGTTCTTTTGTGGCTTTGATTGCAAAGAATGAGAACCCCTCTGGTTTGAATGACTACCGCCCTATTAGTCTCATTGGCTCCTTGTATAAAATTTTGGCAAAAGTACTAGCTAACAGAATCAAAACTGTGATGCCTAGAATTATTAGTGTTGCGCAATCAGCATTCATTGGGGGCAGAAACATCTTAGATGGGGTGTTGGTAGCCAATGAGATTGTGGATGGATGGAAGAAGAATAGAAAGAGGGGCATTGTTCTAAAGTTAGACTTTGAAAGAGCTTATGACTCAATTAATTGGAATTTCTTATTCACCATGCTTTCAAACTTTGGGTTTGGGGTTAAATGGATTAGTTGGATGAAGGAATGTGTCTCAACGGCCAGAGTTTCTGTTTTGGTAAATGGTTCGCCAACCTCAGAATTTAGCCCGCAAAGGGGTCTTAGACAAGGTGACCCTCTATCACCCTTCCTTTTTAACATTGTGGCGGAGGGCTTGAATATCCTGCTGGAAAGAGCAAAACAGTTGGGGTTGATCAAAGGGGCAGCAGTTGGATCAAGTGCCTTTAGGATCTCACACTTGCAATTCGCAGACGACACAATTCTTTTCTGTGAAGCGCATTGGGGGGAGGTTAACAACTTAAAGAGGATTTTGAGATGTTTTGAAGTGTTGTCCGGACTTAAAATTAACTACCACAAGAGTGTGGTGTGTGGAGTTGGGTTAACAGAGGAAGCATCCAAGGAGTTTGCTGTTAAGTTCAATTGTCTTCATCAAAGTTTGCCTCTAAAGTACTTAGGGCTCCCTCTTGGTGCAAACCCAAGGAGAAAGAGGTCTTGGCAGCCAGTGTTAGCCAAATGCAAACAAAGACTAGCCTCTTGGAAGAGAAGATTCCTCTCTTTTGCTGGCAGGGTGACTTTGATTAAATCTGTGTTGTCTAGCTTACCCATTTACTATTTATCTTTGTTTAAAATGCCAGCAGGGGTCGCTAAGGAACTTGTGTCCATTCAATCCAATTTTCTATGGGGTGGGGATGGCGTAAGTAGGAAAATACATTTGGTCAAATGGAAGGAGATTTCTAAAAGCAAACAGCAGGGGGGTCTAGGGGTTAAAAGGATCAGACTTATGAATGAGTGCCTCTTATTGAAATGGTGGTGGCGGTTTGGGGCGGAACCTAATGCTCTGTGGAAACAGGTGATATACAACAAATACAATCAGGTGGGTGTAGGGTGGTGTCCAGAACCTGTTGATAACCCCAGGATATCTTGTTTATGGGCTGACATTTTGGGTATTGCTAGAACCAGACCTGATCTGGTGGAATTCTTTAAAGAAAATTCTGCCCCAGTGATTGGGGATGGGAAAAATACTCTGTTTTGGAGAGGTACATGGTGTAATAATGTGTGCTTGATGGAAGCTTTCCCTAGACTCTACTCCTTGTCTTTGGAAAAGTTTGATTCGGTGAGTGTGATGCATTCCAGAAGAAGTAGTGAGGCGGAGTGGAAGCTTAATTTTAGAAGAGCACTTTTTCAATGGGAGGTGGAGGATTTGAATAGACTGAAGTTGCTGCTAAATTCTGCTCCTGTTCTCAGGGAAACCATGGCTGATGCTTTGCATTGGAAAGCAGACCCATCAGGAATTTTTACTGTGTCCTCTGCTTATAAGTGGTGCGATAATTCCTTAGGCTCAGTGTGTAAGGTTGCAGATCTGTTATGGAACAACGTTTCTTCGCCTAGAGCTCAATTCTTTGGTTGGTTGGCATGGAAAGGAAGGCTTAAGACCTCCAGTTTTCTGCAACGTATTAGAGTGCTATCTGATGAGGCTAGTGTGAGTTGCATTTTCTGTAATGAAGAAGTGGAGAGTGTAAATCATGTGCTTCTTCTGTGCCCTTTCGTTTGGAAGGTTTGGTCTCACATGCTAAAATGGTGGGGTTTGCAGTGGGTCCAACCTGGGTCTGTGCACTGTCTTTTAGATTGGTGGGCTGGTTCAAGGCTGAAAAAACAAGAGAGGGTGATCTGGAAGGCCTTGCCTTTGGCTGTGCTTTGGTCCATCTGGAAATCAAGAAATGATTGTATCTTTAATGGCATTTATCCAAATTTTGAGGAGCTGTGTGAGGTCATAAAAGTGCGAGTTGCGATGTGGAGCAAAGATGCTGGCTCTTTCTGCTCAGGTTACTCAGTTATGGATATTGTGAACAATCTGCAGCAGGTCAGGTTCTGCATTAAGGGTGTTGGCTGAGAAAAGATGCAGCAGGTCAGGTCCTGCATTAGGGGTGTTGGCTGAGAAAAGATGGTTCAGTTTTGATCTGGTCTGGGTCTGTTCCTGTGATTGCTCAGTGTGAGGCATGCTGCTGGGAGGCCTGCTGGTCTGCTGGGTTGGGAGGTCTGCTGGGAGGTCGATCAGTGGGTTGCTGGGTTGGGAGGTCTGCTGGTCTGCTGGTTTTGCTCTGGTCTTGTTTGTTGTTCTGTTCAGTTTTGTTGGAATCTGTGGGTTGCTGCTGGAATCTATGCTGGTGGTTTGGTAGTGGTTTTCTGATCTGTTTGGTCTGTTTTTGGTCTGAAGCAGATTGTCCTGTGTTTGCTCAGTGTGAGGCATGCTTCTGGGAGGCCTGCGGGGTTGGGTATTGCTGGGATGGGAGGTCTGCTGGGTTGGGAGGTCAGCTGGGAGGGTGTTTGTTGGTGCTTTGGTATACTGATCTGTCTGGTCTGTTACTGGACTGAAGCAGTGGGAGTCTGTTTGGTGGTGTATTGTTTTGATTTTTTCTTTGTTTCTCGTGGTTGTTTTCTCTTCAACCTTGTGGTGTGCTGGCAAATGATTGGGCTTTCCTCGCGGTGCCAACCTAGTTGGGATCGTGAGGTTTTGCTGTGATGCCTTTTGCACTCCCTCATCCTTTCTTGATGTAATTTCTTTTTGACAATTTTCATCAATAAAGGGTTGTTTTTTGCTGTTCAAAAAAAAAAAGTGTAGTCCACGTGTAAAAATCTTCTGACTTCTAACCATGAGAATTGTGCAAGGTCCAAAGGCTCAAAAACCTCATAATTCCTTGTTTGCCTTAATGAAGAGATTAAAAATCTCTTAAGGTTATGTTAGAATCTATGATTTGAGTAGAAATTTAGAAAGAAAATGAAAAAAAGGAAATGAAATGTAGATGAAATAGTTATATTTCATTCATATTTTACCTATATATTTTTTTTTTAATTTCTAAATTTTTATTCGAATTCATGATCCAAATACAATGTATGAGTTTTACACCTAAGAAAAGTACATAGTAGATAAATAACAAACAAGACTTGAAAACTTTATTGCAATTCAATGGATTCAAAATACCGAAAAAAATGAATGAACAAGAATGAACGAAACCAATTGTATTACAAGTGTTTAAAAATAGGGCAAATTACCAACACCCTCCCTCAAGGTTTGATTAAAATACAAATTCTTCTTGAGATTTGAGAAATTACATTCTATCCCCTGAGATTTATATTTACATAACAAATTGCCTTCTGGAATTTATATTTGCATAACAAATTGTTCTCTCATTTGTTATGCAACTATAACCCTTAAGGGGCAATTTGCAATTTCTTAAACCTTAAGGGAAATCTGTATTTTAGTCAAATCTTGAGGGGGGTGTTGATAATTTGCCCTTTAAAATATGAGAAGTTGAAGGAACTTTTAGCTATGAATAACCAAAATTACAACTAAATTCGACACAAATGTCTTAAACTAAACTAAATTGACACGGATGTCTTGCGTGAAGTATTTTGAGTTGGTTGAGTTGGATTGGATTGGATTGGATTGGATTGAATATCCGTTTCTTATCTTCAAATGGCCTTTTATAGGAGCTTCATGTGTATTAGGAACAACGTGCCTATTTGGTAGAGTTTTTTTTCTAACTCATTTCAACTTTTAGCTTAATTTAAGCTGTTTTATTGTGTTTGGTATAACTTAATAATACAGATTATAAATTTTTATAAGTCAAAAATTAACTTTTTCTTGAAGTGGCTGTAGGGGTGCTTAAGTGATTCAGCTTAACCGGCAAGCTAGGAAGGGAGGGGTAAAATTACTTAAATGCCCCTCATCAACTTCAACTATTACCAAAAAAACCAATATATAAACTTTAGACCAAACACTGTTCACTTCTTCAGAAAGAGAAGTGCTTGAGGGGCGATTTCCGACGCGATTTCCGGCGGCGATTTCTTGACCTAACTCTCTCTCTCTCTCTCTCTCTCTCTCTCTCTCTCTCTCTCTCTCTCTTCGGCGTGAATTAGTGTTGCCATCTGTAGCAGAGGTTGATGAAGACGAAGAGCTTGCTCTTGGACCCTTATTCAAAACAGAAGAGAGACGAAAAAGCCCAATAGACCCTAAGCAAACCCACCCACAACATCCAGGGCTTCCAAATCCATTTCCAATTTCATCTCCTTTTTCACACCACTAAAACCAAAACCACCACCACCCAAAATCCCTCTCCTCTGCCTCTCTCTCTCATCTTCTTCTTCGTCAAAAAACAGAGCTGGGTTTGTTCCACTAGTCGCGTCCAATGAGGGCTACAACATATCATATTTATTAGGTTTGTTCCACTGGTCTCCTCTGCTTCTCTCAACAATTTCAATTCCACTCACGAGCATCCTACGAAACTCTCCTCTAAGCTAGCCTACAAAGCTCCCCTCCAATTTATCACCAAACTCATCACCTTCGCTTGCACTGCCGGCTCAATCACCTACAGTCGTCGCTGTGCCTTCCGTGTCTGTGATGGACTCTCTCTCTCTCTCTCTCTCTCCAGCAGCTAGGGTTTTCATTGTTTGTTTAATAAAATAAAATAATAATAAAAAAATATCAATTAATATTCATGTATTTACAAACTAAAATGAATATAATTTGAAAATTTTAATTGGTATTTCATCATTTTTTAAAAAAGAAAAAAAAAAAGAAATAAGAAAAGAAGAGAATAAAAAATAATTAAGAGAAGAAAAAATAAAAAAGAAAGAAGAGAAAAGAAAATAAGAACAAAAATAAAATGAAGAAAAAGAAAAAGAAAAAGAAAAAAAAGGGGCAAAAATAACATTACACAGCAAAAAGTTATTTTACAATTTATTCAATAAAACACTAAAACACTACTCTACTGATTAAATCTATAATTTTAGAACTGCACCAAACAGATTAACAACTTATGTTTAAAACTATAATTTATAATCTGTTAAATTATAATTTATAATCACTTTTCACAACTCTACCAAACGTTGTTGATTCTTCTCAACCAATTCTTGTTAGTGGGAATAGCATGCTTCGTAGATTGTTATTTGTCCCATCATGGCCATATAAGCATTTTTTGGTGTGTTTGATTGGACGGACTGGATAAGGGAGGATTAGAATCTATCAGACTTGAGTCCTGAGACTGTGAATCTCCCGGACTATTTGGTTGGATTGTATATGGATCTTGTGTTTATTTTTTCATGGGATTAGATGTTTGGAAAAGACTATTTTTAGTGAATCCAACGTTTGATTAGACGGTCTGGATAGGATAAATGAACAAAAGACTATTTTATCCTTTTTCAATTGTTTACTAAGTAATAGCAATATTAAACATATCTTTAATATTTTAATTATTTTTAGCTAGATTAAATAAAAATTTATTTTATTTTATTTTTTACACAATTAAATAAATTTATTTTTTTTAAATTAAATAAATAAATAAATAAAATATCAATAAAATTTATATTATTTTTTAATTAAAAATTTAAATAAATTTGTTTTAAATCATTACTGTATAACAAATACCACTAAATTATGTAATAAAATACAGAGGACATTATTTTTTTATATTATTTAATAAATCATTACTGTATAACCTATATAACCACTAAATTTGATTTAATAAAATACTGTATAACCTGTATAAAAAATTTATATTATATTTTTAATTAAAATTTTAAATAAATTTTAAATAAAACATCTATTAACATTTAAATAATGAAATTAAATAAAATATAAACAAAATTTTAAAATAAAACATCAATAAAATATCTATAAAAAATTATTTAAAAATAAATAAATAAAACATCAATAAAAAGTTAAATAAAATTATTTTATTTTTAAATTGAGACATTTAAATTTTATTAAATTTTACTAAATATAATACATAATTAAATAGTAGAGGGTCAAAATGGTCATTTCACCACCTAATCTCAACAGTAAATAATCCCCCCAAAATTGTCCCACACCCCCTCGGGGATAGTATAATCCCCCATATGAGGGATAAGGAGTCCGGCTGGACTCCATGTTCGGCGGACTAAAAAAAAACAAATATCAGATTGGATTCACTGTGCGGATTACAATCCGCACAGTAAATAATCCCCCCCTTATCCCCCCAATCAAACACACCCCTTATCCCCCCAATCAAACACACCCTCTCTGTATCCCAAAAGAAGCGGATAGTTCAACCCTTTCTATTCTTAGCCATTAATTTTATTAACAGTAATGATGTAGAACTCTGAGTAGGGAGTTTTAAATCCCCCACTAATAACATGGAAATTGAAAAAAAATAAAAAAAAATAAAATAAAACAAGGCATAACATACATTGTGATAAGCCCTGTTTGGTAGAGTTGTAGGAAAGTGCTTATAGCTTATGCCTAAACAGCTTATAGCTTATAACTATGAATATAAGCTGATTTCTGACTTATAAATTAAGCATCTCTTGCCCCACTCAAAGAATAAGCTGATTTCTGACTTCCAAAAAGCTATAAGCTATAAGGTATAAGCTAAACCAAAAATATCAAAATAACTTAAATTAAGTTGAAAACTGAAATAAGTAATTTTTAAACTGTACTAAACAGACACATAGTACTATCACATCGTTAATGGTAGTTCTAATTAGAATTAGTAAGCATTTTGTTTTACTAAAGAATGATGGATCTTTGGAGGATTGCCACGTGTCTCCATCAACTACTTTCGTCATATTCCCTGACACATCTCCATAGAAATAGCAACAGTTGAGTTTTTTTCTTCTTAGCCATTGTTGTGTCCTTTATCTCTTGGTTGGATGCTTGCCAAGTGGTGCATCTCTTTCTCTTTGAAAATCTTCCAGCTCATTTATTGATGTAGCCATTTGGAGAATCAATCCTCATTTAATAAGAATCTTTTGACGTAACAACTCAACCCATGCCATCATGTTCATCATTGATTTATATCCCAAAATAGTGGGCCTGCTATTGAGACCCCTAGAATTACATACCATCATACTTTTATATGCCATATGGCACTTTTTCGGAGAATTCTATTTACATCTGAAAAATAATTGAGTATTCTTAATTTCTAAATACACACTGCTTTATTATTTAAAATTTTATATTACTTTAGGTATATTTTATAATATTTTTCAAATTATCCTTGAGTAAATCCAAATAATAAATAATAATTTTTTTTTTTTTAAAATGTCAAACTGACCATCAAAACATATCTTCAATGAAGAGATGATAATGTGATCAATCAAAAAATTACTGTTTGCAAGGACAATCCAACTAATTATTTGTTTCTTTTTATTATTATTATTATTATTTTGAAAAAAAAAAGTGAATATAGATTATTAGGGCCCCATGGTGATCATTTGGGTTTTAACATTGAAAAATAGTTTGTAAATTGTTCCTTATTCAATTGTTTGGATTTTAGATTCGTAAAAATAGAAAAGTGGAAACAAATCAAAAATCCAAATACAATTTAGTGGACAACCTATAGGGATTGTTGTTAATAACTTGTGGTAGAATTTATTTTGTTGTTTAATTCTATCAAAACTTCTACATCAGAGCTTGAAGTTCAGTTTGAATTGAGAATAACTAAATTATGTGATCATCTAAGAGTGTATTAATTTTGAAAAACAGTTTAAAAAGATATTGAGGTTGTATGGCTCAACTTTAAATGGTTTCATATTCAATTGAATACGTAAATTGTTTCAAATTTGGAGAGGCTACACAATATTTTGATTATTACTCTCATTTATTGTTTGATTTTGTTCAAACTTTCTTCTAGGGTTTAGGGTTTCAAAATAATAAAAAACAATCACCTTGTTTGGTTATAGCTTTCAGAAAATTCTACTTTTTTATTTTCCGTATTTTAATGTTTTTAATGAATTTTTTTAATATTTTAAGCAATATTTTTTTAATTTTTAGACATATAATATAAATACACTTAAAAAGTATAATATTTGTGAAAAAAATCTTTAAAAATACACTAAATACCAAAAATACGAAAATTTAGTACATTTTTCGTTTTTTTTTGTGAATTTAATAATTTTTTAAAATATTTTTTCACAAATATTTTACTATTTAGATACATCTAAGTAAGGTGTATTTAAAAAAGTAAAAAAAAAATTACTTAAAATTTAAAAAACATTCACTGAAAACAAAAACACAAAAACAAAAAAAACAAAAAAACTTAGGCCTTGTTTGATTTAACTCTCAAAACATAATTTTTGAAAAAAAAAATTCAAAATTTTGTTTGGGTGGAATTTTTTTTAAAAAAATTTCCAAAATCAATTTCTCTCTCCTACACATCAATCAATCACTTTTTCTCTTTCCTCTCTCATTCTCAATCATTTTTTCTCTCACACACATCTACTCAATTACAACAAAATATCAAATCATATCAAATTCCCAAACTCTAAAACTATTTTCAAAAATAGACAACCAAACAAATCAAAAAATTTCTAAACTTTCTCCCCAAATTTTTTTTTTTGAAAATTTATCTCAAAACACAAATCAAGCACACTGTTAGTTTTCAAAAAACTGAAACTAAACACACTGAATAATGTTGATGATAATGATAAGTTTTGGTAGGATGTATTGGAGTTTTGGAGAAAGGCTGAAGATGAAGAATAAGAAGAAATATCTTTGATCTCTTGAGAAAGAAGATACAGAGATTTGAATAGAAATAATTAATTATGGTGTATCATGAGAAATTTTTTTTTTTTTTTAAGATTTAATATATATTATTCTTATTAGTAAATTTACATTAGGATACAATATGAATTTAAATTAGGTGTATTGAGATATTTTTAGGGTTTAAATAGAATGCCCCCACTTTTTCACTGCGCTATTATTTTCAGTCCAAATAAGGCCCTATTCCATTATATCTAAATTAGCGGCGGCGGCCCAACTCTTTCAAGGGTTTAGGGCCGAAATTTAAAGGGAGATTGTTTTTATTATTACCAAAAAATATATTGGCTTTTCGTATTTTATTTTTGTTTGTTTTTTTCATACTTAGTGAATTTTTTAAAAATTTTAACAAATATTTTACTTTTTAAGTTCATTTAAATTATGTGGATCTAGAAAGTAAAAATATTTGGTTAAAATATTTATTAAAAAAAAAACACTAAGCAAAAACAAAAAAAAAACAAAAAAACAAAAACAAAAACAAAACAAAACAAAACAAAAATTGAAAATTGAAAAACAAAAATCTCAGAAACAAGATTTAAACCACGTGGTGTTTGAATTGAACCAAAATAATGGGCTTAAGATTGGGCCAAGATTTAGAAAAGTTGGCTTGTATGACAGACTGACTAGCCTAATCACAACTTCCAATTCATTTTTTCTTAATGGTTAACCTACATAACCAAGCACACTTGCACCACGAGCATCACTTGATATTTTAAAATTGATGTGTAAAATTAGGATTATATAAAAGAAAATAATAGATTCAGATTTAAAAATAAATTACATAAACAAAAAATAAAACTACAGAAATTGAAAATTGCAGCCTTAAGAACAAAACTACAAAATTGGAAGACAAATTCCGAAAAGTAAACAGATAATTAAGAAAAATAGAAAGGCAAACTGATGCCCGTGTTTCACATAATATTCTTAAAACAGATTCAACGTCTATCTCCCAAGATATAACGGCGGTTGACAATTATTGCAGAGGCACCTTCTGGAGCAGCTCTGGCAAACAGAAAATCAGGCAACACTCTCACACTTGGAAGAATTTCGAGATAGACAAGAGATTGAAATTTCTAAGGTATTGAAGCAAGCTATTGCAGGGGCACCTTTTGGAGCATCTTTGTTTATACACAAGCAGCTCTGGCATCTGTTTATACACAAGCAACTTTGCGAACAAAAAATCAAGAAACACTTTCTCACACTTGGAAGAATTTTGAGACAAATAGGAGACTATGAAAATTTCTAGGCTATTGAAGCAAGCTATTGCAGGTGCATCTTCTGGAGTAGCTCCGTAGTTTATACACACAGGGGGAGAAGCCCCCAGCTTTCAAGAATAGGAATCAGTGCAGAAACAAATTATGTATAAAATCAGCAACCACACACTCACTTGTAGGGATGTGTGTAATGCGGCTCAGGCAATTTGAGAGTAAAATTATAAATCGAATGACAGATTGGCAAATCGCGATTTTAGCAGTTTTGGACAGATTGACAGATTGAAGAATATTCTAATTAATTGTCAAGACTTTCCGCAATATATAACACTAATTTGTACAATATTTTTCATATATATAACATAAACTAATTTTACATATTATTTTTCATATATATAACTATTAATTTATAATAAATTTTACATATTAAATTTCTCTCACACTCATTTTTACTTTGATATTTCATTATATGTTAAAAATATATATGTATTAATTATAGTGGAGCGAAGCGATTTCGAATGTGGATTATAAATTTTAAAGTTTAAACCTTGATTAGTGGATAGAGTGGTGCGAATCGATGCTGATAAGTCTAGTTTTAGCGAATTGGACAGTATTTTGTATATTCCTACTCACATGAGCTAAGTCAAAAAATGAATAAGACTAGGGAGCTACCAATGGAGCCCAAGCTCATCCAATCCATGAAACACAAGCCCATGTACAAGTCCAAGCCCAAGCCCAAGCTCAAGTCCAGGTCCAAGCCCAGGTCCAAGCCCAAGCTTCACACATCCATAACTCCCTTTCTCTGAAAAATTTGCATCCCTAAAGAGCTCCCATCATTCAGAAAAACAAAGGATATAAAATACTCATTAATTCTTTCATCTAATCAACGTGGAATAGGTAGTTTTCAACCTTTCCCAAAATCTCATTCATGATGACTACTTTATGAGATAATTTTTCATTCAATTCTTAGTATTTTTGGTTATCTTTTCGCAGTGTATAGTTTTCACTACAGAGAAACTAAACCCGCTCGGACCCACCTTAACCAACGAGTCCCACTTTAGTTTTACATTAAAGTAGTAGACAAACCATTATTTTTCAATAAAAATTACAGGAACGACATGTTATTTTCAAGTTGTAAATTTAAATGTTTTGCGTTTGACTCTCATTAGTGTTTCTCGAATGTAACTGATACTTATAGTTTGCGGGTGATTAGGCTACTCACAAAACGTCTTTGAATAGTAAGGACAAGTTAGAAAAATCTTACTCTATTAGTTAAGCATCAGTTAAACAAATTTTATTGATGTGATTAAAGCTAGAATTTATGAAAAAAATATATATTTAAATTAAAAAATATGATTTATCAAAAATGAAATAAATATGAACAACAAAAATATTGTTTTTTTCTTTTTCTCTGGATCACGTCTCACTAATTCCTGTTGAAATTTTAATAAAAATAAAATTAATTATTTATGCTTAATTTGTTTGACCGTTATTAACATTAATATTGATATTAAACATTTCAGTTACAAATATATTATTAGAATCTATTATTATAATTATATAATGATTAAGTGTTATATATTAATTTTCACTTATATAACCGTTTCTCTTCCTAAACATTTGAAAAGAGAGCCACACAAGAGTATATATGAGTATAAGATATATTGAGATTTTATTGAAGAGTATTGTTTATCTATCTTCTCTATTTTTTGGCAACTCTTGTTTGTGACTTGTTTACATCCTCCTGATAGATGTGAACATAGTGTTAAGTTTTTATAATTGACAATCTCATTAGACAAAACTCTATTCAGTTGTATTTTTATTTACATTATTGTATCTATAAGTTATGAGAATTTAGATGCGAATCCAACCCGAGTTGTGTCTGCGTATAGGAGTTTGTGTTGCCATTCCGTATCTTGACTTAAGCATTCGTTGTTTGCCACTTTGCTGATTAATTGGTTTGATCACTCAAGCAACCTTTCATGCGCTTGAGCGGCGAAGTGGATCATCTAGTATCTCTGCATGTGTTTTGAACTTCTGGAAAGCTTATTTTACTGCTTGAGCGGTAGAAGTTGAGCTCAACCGATTGGCCTATATGTGAGCACCGCCTTTAATCACACCGCTTAAGCTGTAAAGTGTACTTGAGCGGTCTTCGCGGCTCTATTTAATATAAAGTGCGCTATTTACTATTTATAGGGTTGAACCTGTCCAGATTCTCAGAAATGAGTAAAAAACAAAGTGTTCTATATTGGAGGGTGTTTATATATGAGTTTCCTTGATATATAGAAAGTGATCGATTGATCAACGAACTACATATTAACAAACATGAAGTGTTGATTTTGTTCTTTTATTCACACAATGCCGATGTCGAATCAAATATAGAGAGGTGTTCATTGGTGGATTCCGAAGAACTTAGGTCTGAAGTTTTGGTGGATTCCAAAGTGGTTCATCGTTATTGATTCAATATTGGCATTGTAGATTCAACGTTGGGTAAAGCAATTCTGACGTGAAGACAATGGTAGAACAGACACATTGGATTCAGTTCAATTTGGGCAAGGATTCGCTAGGTAATTTAGGGTTCTCGTGTGTAATTGCTTTTTATTGTCTTCTTAGTAGATTATTTTGTGGCTTTGGCCTGTGATTTTTTATCACAATTGGAGAAGTCCAATTATGATTTTTTTTTTCTCGTTAAATTGTTGTGCCGATTTGTTGTTGATTGTTTGATTAAAATTGCTATTTATTGTTTAAAATTGAATCATAATAAAAAAGGGCGCTGCTACACACCCCCAGTGGGGGTCAACCCCCAGTGACGTGGGGCGCCCCCACTGGCCAGTTTTCTGTTTTTTTTTTTCTTTCCTCCAATCCCACAGTGCCACGTGGCACTGGGGGTCACCCCCAGTAGCATTTACTGGGGGTCCGACGCATTTCCGAATCAAAAATAAATATCTCGGATTTTTTTTTTTTTTTTTTTTATAGATTTTTCATATCGGATGAGGAAGGCTGTGAGTGCTTGGATTGTATCTTGGAACCATTGCACTCCGATTGTACTTTCACGTGGAGAGGAACAATAACTTTATGATAGTAAATATACACGCCTCTCAATATCACATGCCAATTCTTTCTTATTTTTTTTTATCAATTTACTTACTTCCATATTTTATTTATTATGAATCTCTTAATCATTTTATAATTTAATTAGTAATTATTTTGATCTTAAAATCAATATATAAAATAAATATATTACTTTGTTGCTGGAATGAAAACCATATATCTCAAATAGAATTTTGTAAACTATGTGCACTTCAGAAAAAAAAAAGTTCACACATCTATTTATATACTTCAAGGTAATTGTAATCGCCAGACAATTGAACGAGATAATAAGAAAGGCAAATGTTATTAAGTGTCTTAAAAATATGTGTTGTTATGCATTGTTTAATATTGAGAAGTATGTATAAAGTGTCTTAAAAATATGTAATATTATCAAAAAAATGTATTGATTTAAGTATGAGTACATTAAATTTAATGAAAAGTGTCATATATTCTTTAATTTTTTTGTCTTTCACTTGTGTTCTAATGACACTCCTTAACAAGACCTAATAAAAAAGTAACTTTTATTGTCAAATATTAAATGGTTTATCATTACCCTCGTATTAATACATGAGTTATACCAAATCAATTTTTTTATAAAGCCTAGTCGATAAATACAAAAGTTAAAGAGTCTATGAATAAGATGAAAATATGTATTTTGAAATATATTTTTATTCTAAAATTCCAACACATCCAAGGTACCTTCCACCCAAGGATGGATCTAGGAGGGGGCGGAGGGGGGCGGCCACACCCCTAAAAATTTGAAAAACATCATATATTATACTAGAAATTTTAAAATAATTTAAAATTATAGGAGTTCGCACCCCCAAATTTTTTTTAGATAATTTCAAAATTATATAGAGTAGCCCCCCCAATTTGTAGTTTGATAAACATGTTCAGTGCTACTTGTGCAGTCCTAAGAAACATAATTAATGATAGAAGCAAATTGAATCAACGAGCTGAGGCAGATGGAGTTTATGATTCTATTACATCTTTTGAGTTTGTCTTCATCTTACATTTTATGAGGGATATCATGGAGATTACTGATGATTTTTGCCAAGTTTTGCAAAGTAAATCTCAAGATATATTAAATGCAATGCATTTGGTGTCTACAATGAAGATACTTATTAAAAAATTTAGAGAAGATGGATGGGTTCCATTGTTGGAGAAAATTAAATTATTTTCTAATGATCATGGTATACAGATTCCTGATATGAGTTGTCCTTATAAAGGAGGCCGAGGTCGGTCTCATTCTGAAAGAGATCAACTCACCATGGAACATCATTTTCGAGTTGATATTTTTATGGTTACAGTTGATTCTCAGTTACAAGAATTAAACAATAGGTTTAAGGAAGATGTAATGGAATTGCTTGTTCTTAGCTCAGCTTTGGATCCTAGGGATGGTTATAGATCATTCAAAATTGAGGATATTTGCAAACTTGCAAATAAATTTTATCCCATGGATTTCTCCGAGCAAGAAAAATTACATTTGAAATATCTGTTAGAAAACTATAAGCTTGATATTTTCATACTTCCCGAGTTTCAGAAGCTGTCAATCATTTCTGAGTTGTGTCAAATGTTGGCAAAAATAAAAAAGTCGACAAGTTATCTTTTTATTGATAGATTGATCCGCCTTGTGTTGACTTTACCTGTTTCAACTGCTACATCAGAACGTGCATTTTCAGTTATGAAACTCATTAAGTCTAAATTGCGCAATAGGATAGAAGATGATTTTCTGGCTAGTTACTTAATTACGTACATTGAAAAAGACATTGCTCAAGGGTTTGATGTAGATTCTATCATCTATGCTTTTGATATTATGAAAGAGCGTTGAGTTCAATTGAAGATGCCTAATTTTAGTAAATAAATGCATGTAGAAATAGTTACTACTTTTTGTAAGTGAATATAGGCAAAAAAATATTCTCAATTGTATAATCATCTTTTGGTACTCAACTATGTTGACAAGGAATAAATAGTTCAATATTTTATCGTAACATTATTGATTTTTTTCATGTTAGTAGAAATTGATATTGAACTTCAAATTTTATTTGTTAGAGGTTAAACGTACTTGATCCCCCTAAAGTCATAATCCTGGATCCGTCCATGCTTCCACCACTTTACTAGGTCAAATCCACACCACAACCTATTACACCAAAAAAAGAAAAAAAGAAAAAAGAAAAAAAAGGAAGCCCATATACATTATATTATAATTCAGTCACTTTTTCCTTGCCAA
The DNA here is from genome assembly GCA_036172215.1 of Camellia granthamiana. Lineage (NCBI taxonomy): Eukaryota > Viridiplantae > Streptophyta > Magnoliopsida > Ericales > Theaceae > Camellia > Camellia granthamiana. Next base: position 30,683,005 of record CM069909.1, read on the forward strand.
ATTTTAGTTTCTCTCAAATCTAAATATTTTTAAAGAAATATAAAAAATATATACATATAAATTAGCAAAAAAAAAAAAAAAAGCATAAACAAGATTAGAGGCTAAGTTAGTTGAGTAGTTAGTAGCATAAGCAATATTTTTGGGCAAGGGTAGGGTTTCACAAAGTAGGTCAATTTGGAAGGAGAACGGAGACACTAGGAATGGGTAAGATAAGGTTGGGTAATTAGAGAATAGGGGTCGGCGTTACTAACATAAAACAAGATTAGAGGAACCTGAAATGGGGCTTACACAAAAGGGGGTTGAGGAAAGATACAGAGGTAGTGCCCAGTGGTGGTGACTCGAGAAAGGGGTCATTGCCACTCCATTTTCTGTCTTCTTCATTTCATTCTTTTATTGTTTTTTATTTGAATTAATTTTGTTTGGACTTCACATGCCCAAAAAAAAAAAAATAATAAAATAAACACACAAAAAAAGAAGAAAGAAAATGTTAGGTTTTTGTTATTGGCAATTCCGTTTGACAAAACTCCTTTCAATTGTAATTTTATTTGTTCTTTTATTTCACTGAGGCTATGGGTAGTTAGATGGGAATCGAACCCGAATTATAATTTTAATCTTATTATGTTTGCCACTTCGCTGACTATATTGCATTCGAAGTTGTTTGACCGCTCGAGCGGTCATTCTTGTACTCGAGCGGAGATCGGGACCTTTTAAAAGTTTCACTTGCCTGCAGAAGTACTGAGAGTTGTATTTTTTCGCTCGAGTGGCCTTTCTTACGCTCGAGCGTAGATCCTTATTCTGAAACACGCATTTTATTCAATCCGCTCGAGCGGCCGTTCTTGCTCTCGAGCGGAGATCGCAATTCTGTTTGTTATAAATCTGCGTTTCAGTCTATTTTTAGGGACGACTTCCAAATTTTCTTCTGGGGTATTAGGGTTTTCTTCTAAAGCTTTTTTACTTATTTCCTTTGATATCTGTGAGAGTTTAATCATGAATTGAGTGGATTATATCAAAGGGTTTGTTTAGCTTGTTTTATTCACAAAAGAGAGAGTTGCTCTTCGGTGAGTTCTTTGGAACTTGAGCTTGAAACTTTGGTGGATTTTGGAGTGGCTCATCATCGTGGATTTGACATCGGCGTTGTAAATTCAACGTTGGGCAAGACAATTCTGAGGTGAAGACATAGGGGTCGGTTCGATTTGGGCGTAGATTCACAAAGTAATTGAGAGTATACTTGTGTAATTCCTTTGTGGATTTTTTTTTGTGCTTTGACCCATAGTTTTTTTATTCCAATTAAAAGCGCTCCAATTGTAATTTTTTCACGTTAAAATTGTTGTATCAATTTGTGTTTAATTGTTTGATTGAAATTGCTATTTACTGATTAAAATTGATAAATAATCACAAATCAATATTTTGGGAATTTTTAGATTTTTCAGAAGAAGAAGAAAAAAAACAAAATGAAAAAAAAAAAAGAAGAAAAACAAAACATAAAAACAAAAGAATAAGACATTACAATGGTAAATTGGCAACTATGGTGTGCTATGTCACCCAACGAAATCTAACATGGGCACACTATGATTATGGAAATCACACGGGCATAATGTATTTAAGATTTATCATAAATGTATCTTTTGTAGTTTATCCAATTTTTTCTATAATTTCTACCAACAACAAGAAGTATGACAAATACATGTGTTATCTAATATTAAGGGGAAAAAAAATATCAATGGCAGCAGGCCAAAAACATTAATGAAGCGTGATTGGATGCAAAAAAAAAAAAAAATTAAAATTAAAATTTATTTGATTCCGATATATATATTTTTTATTTTTAACACAAAATGTTATTATTTATTTTGTAAATAAATATTTTAAATCTTTAATTAAGTGCATAGTATGAGAATTATGCTAGAATAGCCGCACACAAAAAATCTGATGAAAATAAATAAAATTTATTTTACTGTAAATCACTTTTCACCTATACTAAACAAAATTAATTATAAATTAATTTTGCCTTCGTTTGGGAAGTAGGTTGGCTTTTTGACTTTTTGGCTTTTTTGGCTATTTTAGCCTGGGCTAAAAAGTTTGGTTTGGGAAGGGCTTTTTGACTTTTTGACTTTTTTGACTTTTTTTGTGAGAGAAGAATGTAATGATTATGGATTGGATGTGATATTTTATTTTTTGTGGCTAAAATAGTCTATTTTACCTTTTGTGACTAAAATAGTCAAAAAAGCTCCGTTTATTTTAGATCAGGCGTAGTATAGGTAATTGTGCTAGTTAAGCCTTATGATAGAGAATCATACTAGATAGATGCACAGGGAAAAAATAAAAAAATAAAAAAAATAAAATAAAGCTTAAAAAAGACAAAAGAAAAAGAGAAGAAGAAAATAAGAATGTTACAACATGGATGGAATTTTTGCTTTTTCTCCCTTTTTAAGTTCCTTGACAAGGAAGGTGACCTTGATGCTGCACTGAAAAATAATAAAAAATGTTAGTTGCAATGTACTTTTTGTAAAAACTCCCATATGACCCTGACTTATTAAATTGTAATTTTTTTTACCCAAAAAAAAAAAAATGCCATTTCCAAAATATAAAGAAGTAGAACCACGTATTTCTCAGCTATTTGTCATAAAAAATAGAAAATTCATATCACAGTTTTTTTAATCTTTTTTTTATTATCAATTGATAAAAGATTATTTATAATATAAAAAAAATGACATTTAAATAATCATAATTTAACAATTATATAAAAGAGGCCTCAAAATGAGTAAGAAATAACTAACCCAATAACCAACCTAAGAGGAAAGCTCACAACGGGAATAGAATTATCAATCTTTACATTTGATTGACCCTCTGACCGTCAAATAGAAGTGGATATGAGTTTCGTACCTTATTTTTTCATATATTTTTTTATGGATTTTAATTCGGATTTGTATTGATGATTGAAACCGTTTATCTCGTAGATCCTACAATGAAAGTTATTCATGGAAAAAATTAACTTCATCGGACAACTATAAATATAGGAACAAATTACATTTTGTTTTATAGAATAGATGGTTTAAATTTAATTATATTTACCATTCATTTTATAAAACAAAATGCAATTTATTTTTGTATTTACAATTTTTTGATAAAGTTATTTTTTTGCATGGATAATCTTTATTGTGGACCTTATAAGATAAACGGTTCAAATCATCAATGCGAGTCCAGATTAAAACCTACAAAAAGGCTATTGAAAAGTATGGAGAGATGAATTATGGAGTGGACCTTACCAATATGAGTTGGCAACTAACTAGTTGAGTTAAGTTTTCTTTACTTATGTAGATACTTCCTCATGTGTTCAATAACATTATTTCTAGGGTTAAGAAATGCATTCGAAAAATTAGCAAATTGAATCGATTCAGTCCAATTCGATAGGTTTGATTTGATCTTTTCTAATCCGTGATTTTGTTCTGGTTTGGAAACTTGGGGAACCAGTCTTCATAGATCGGTTATGGATTTAAGTCTTGTTGGCTACATATTTTGTATAAGCCAATCCCAGCTTAACACGTGACACGTAAAGGGTAATTTGGGGAGTTAGTGTAAGCTTCCAATTAGCGATGGACACGTGGCAGTTCATATTGATAATAATGGATCTGCGTAGCATTGGAGCAGCTAGAAGGCGTAAGATGACGTGGCTCAACGGTTACTCACAAATTCAAATTCAAGAGGAAAGCCTAACTGTAAGAATGGCATAGCGGAGGCTAACTGTCAGAGAACATGATCAGGGATCATGGAAAGACCTTTTGACAGTTGGAGACCCACTTCGACGGTTACCATTAGAAAGTATAAATAGAAGAGAAGGCCCCAAAATGAAGAACCCAGACTCAGATTCAGAAACCAATTTATTTACTTCATATTTCTTTCCAGTTCTTTACATTTCTAGCACTTCAATTCCTGCACTGCACTTCATTTCCTAGGAGTAGTTTCAAGTAGTTATTGCTATAAACCTTTTCAAGGCTGGGTCATTTCATTGTAAGTTCTTATTTGCTTAAATAAAATTCAGTTTTTGAATTGTGCTTTGTATTTGTTATTATTTGTAAGTTTCTCCTAAACAAGTCACTAGTAAAAGTCCTCTTTATTGAGGCTAAAAGAACTTCAACACAATCGTTTGATAATTGATTGGCAATAAAAATTCTATAAGGATTGATTAATCATTACTGGCACGTTTAAATTTACACTATTAACCCTCGAAAACAAAAAAAAAACAACATATATTTTTGGCACGCTCGGTGGGACAATTAAAAATGGCTAGATGTAGAACAAAAGGAGAAAATGAGCACTTTGAAGAAGGCGTGGAAGGAGAGGTAGAAGTATCTAACCAAGAGGATAATGTAATATCACATCCTATGGATGCACCTATCCCATCAGATCCTCCACAAATGGTCGAACAGACCAACACTTTAGAATATGCAACACATGTCAAATATACTGGACAGAGCCATAAAACTGGACCCTCGACTGTCTCTTCTACCCAACCAATGAATCCATGGGGAGGTTTAGTAGATTCCATGGGGCAGCAACTATTGTATACAATGGAAAAATGGGCAACATCCTTTTTGGATTGAATGAACTCTTATCAACCAACTGTCATAAGACAGGCTGAAGAAAACGTGAATTCCCTTCAACATAGATTGGCCCGAGATAAACAGCCTATGCAAAATAATGGACAAACTAATGGTCAGACTAGCAATCAAAACCATGAGAGGTCATCACTTGTGCCTCAGTCATGGTATAAAGCTCCTTCTAGACCACTAGCAAATCAAAATGTACGATTGCCCAATAGCGAAACCATACAAATTGGTGGATTTGGGTCAGCACAAGGGAATGGCATGAGGATGTTTTCAAATCTTATGTTCGAAGCCATACTTGGCACACAGGGTTTCACTAATCCTGTGTTTGAATTTGCACCTAGGGGGTTGGAACGATTTCCTACGGTTGGAAGAGAAACAACACCTGTTCCTCCTCTTGTAGCACGTTTCGTAGGGCCTTTCCCAGGACAATTTCCAAGAGGTCAGCCATACTTTCAATAGCAACCAGTACAACAAGGACAGCTAGTCCTAAATGTACTTATATATGGACCAAGAGGCCTTCAGGCACATGGAGTTCCTCCAAACCTTGTATTTGTTCCTCCAGTAGTGGTCCAACCAGCGCAAAATATGGTTCATAGGGACCAAATTGCTGATATTGTTAGAGAGATGCGTAGACCTATGGCTCGAGGGGTCTAGACTCCGGTGTACAGAAAACCTTACCCAGAATGGATAGATAGGGTACATGAATATCCAAGGGGGTTTAGAATACCAAATTTTGCCCTTTTTTTTTTATCGAAATAGAAAGCAGTCAATAATGGAACACATTGCTAGGTTTACAGGCTAGTGTGGTGAGTTCGCTAATAATGATTACATAAAACTGAGATTTTTTCCAAACTCTCTAACTGTGGCACCCTTCGTATGGTATATAAACCATACACCTAGCTCTAACTGAACCTGACAACAAATGGAGGAAGTATTTCATGCTTAATTTTTCCAAACAGTGCTTGAGGTTTCTATGGCAGACTTGGCAAGGTTGAGCCAAAGGCCTGATGAGAAGGCTGCTCAATTTATTGCCAGATTTAAAAAGGCATGAAACAAATGTAGGGTCATGCTACCTGAGCCTGAATTTGTAAGATTGGCTCAAAATGTGTTGGAATTTAGGCTTCGAAAGAGTTTGATGCAACTGAATTTTGAGACTTAGTAGAATTAACCTATAAAGCTTCCAGATATGAAACCTTGCTGAAAAAAGAACAAGATCGAAACAATGTATCCTATAAAACTTATTATAGGGACCCTAATTACGAATTGATGCTGCAGAGATCATAGAAAAAGAACCTGTAACCTGTGAAGAAGCATTGATTCAGTAAGACACTACAATAGACCAGCAGTTTAAAAAGAAAAACTTTCATATGAAGTACTCTTTTGACATAACAAAAGCATATGACATTTTTGATCATTTGCTTGCAACCCATTTCCTAAAGTTACCAAAGAGAGTGAAAATCTCCACTCCTGAAGAACTTAAAGGGAAAATGTACTACAAGTGGCACAATTCTTGGTCTCACTCAACTAAAAACTGCATTGTTTTAGAGACAAGATCCAAGAACAAATTCAGAAGAGAAGGCTAAAGTTTCCAACCAAGATCGAGAAAGCCATGGGAATTCACACCAACTCGTTTCTAGGGATTGGGAAGGCTGCAGCCAATGTTGGCATCCTAGATTTCCAAAATCTCCTCCTGAAGGAATTGGAGGAAGTCACTATGTAGATGCATCCAGTGGACAAAACTTTGCGGGCTAAAGGAATGGCTCTAGTGAATAAATATTGGATGATGACTCCCTCAAAGCGACTGTAATACAGATGATGTGTCCTAAATGCAGGATGAGTTACAAATGGCAGAAGGGGCTCCCAGTTGATGGGAAACAATATTATAAAGATGTGCAGAGAGACCGAAAACCAGCCAGCACCTACAACAGAAAGGCCATATCCAACTGGTCCTGGACAACATTTATCCTTGGTTGGCTCACCAGACACTAGGATGCAATCAAGGGGACAAAGGCCCCTGCATGAAACTAGGCCACCTAACTATTACAGGGTAGGCAATCAGCTGGAAGGGAAGCCTGAATTTGGCTCAAGACAGGGAACCAGGCCTAGTGATTGGCCACCAAGAACAGTTTCGAAGACAGTGGTAGCAGGCCCAGCAGCTAGAGCAATGGGTTCAAGGGTCCCTAGGGTTCCAGATTGGTTTGTCATGCAGAGCAAACCTAAAGTCATACCGGCATAAAGCAAGACTTTCGGAGACAAGGGAAGGATAATCAAGCCTCCTTTGGTGGCTCCAAATAATTGGGTTCTGCTTAAAAACCCCAAAACAAGGGAACCAGACATGGTTCCAGTAATTTCTAGGCCCCAAAGGAGAAAGATCCAACGAAGGTACACTCAGTATCAGAGGGACCTGAAAAATAGTGAAGAAAGTACTTCTTTGGCACAGTCAAAATTCTAGATAGAAGAATGAGAAGGTTCAAGACCTGCTCCTAAGATCAAAGAGGGTGCTAGTAAAGAATAGTTGGCCAAAGTTCATGTTGAACTAAAAGCCAAAGAAAGATCTAGCCTAGCAGGCCTTGAAAAGGCCTTAATGGAAAGTGATGATGAGACAGATGGAGAGGTTGAACTAGGCCAAGAGAAGGAATTAGTTGGAAATGAAATGTTCGAAGCCTTCATGGCTAAGCAGACCTTCATGGTTGAAAAACCAACAAGAGCAAATCATAAAGAAATTTTGAAGGAACCCACCAACACTGAGGTTCCAGAGTACAGTATGAAAGATGTCTCCTAAGCTTCAGAGCAGACTAATATGGAAAGAGAGCAATTGCAGCCAGTGGTACAATTTGGCTCATTCCCTCCAGTGCCAGTAAATATGGTTTCAGTGCTGCCATAAGAATTCCAAGCTGAGGTGGGAAACCAAGAAGGTCAAGAAGATGACCACATTCCAATTTCTAGTGAAGAATCACAAGCTAGCATGGTTCAAGATGAGTCAGAAGTGGCCAAGGCAATGGAAACTGATGAAGAAAGTGAGGAGGTGAATATTAACCTCTCATACCACTTCGAGTACCCTACAATATCTATGACCCAGCATGTTAAGCCTTTGTATATCAAGGCTTACTTCGATAGGATACAAATGAACAGGGTGTTAGTGGACAATGAGGCAACAGTGAACCTGCTTCCGAGGTCCTCTTTGAAGAAGTTGGGGAAAAGAAACTCTAGGTTAATCCTAACAAGCACAACCATTGCTGGTTTTGCTGGGGATAAGCAGATGGCTCAAGGCATTCTGCCTATCAACTTGAGTATGGAAACCAGAGATTGCATGACGACATTATTTGTTATAGACAGCAATACCAAGTACAATGCTTTGCTTGGCAGAGATTGGATCCACACCAACAAATGTGTGTCTTTCTCTTTACATCAAAAGATGATGATAACACTATGCAATGGGGGACAGAGAAGATCAATGCAGATCCACAACCATTTATTGTTTGTGCTGATTTTGCAGAGGCCAAGCTATACACTAAAGGGGTGGTCCTACTCAATATGCGGAGGATGTCTGATGGAACAGCCGAAGTGATGTCTAATGAGAAAGTAGCACACTTGAAGCATCTAGCACAGGAGAGTGCTGATGAAGAGTTCATCACCAAAGATGACAATGATACCTATTTGTAGGCAAAAAGATCAAGACCAAGAAGCCAAACCATTGCCTTTAATCAAATTTTCAGCATTAGACATAGAGTCGATAGTCTAGAAAGTGCAGGGAAAAGAAAGAGAAGCCACGATGATTGGTTGTAATCAAGAGCAACAAAAGGCCAAACTTTTAGCTCTTGGAAAGTACTGTACGTTGGACATTGAAATAAAAGTCTAGGAAATATAGGAAGAAGAAGCTTTGTGGACAGATTTTGTCTATGAAGAAGAAAGTAGGGATGTCGAACTAGAAAGGATAGAGCTAGAACCAGATAAAAAAACTGCTTCAAAGATAGAAAAAGTCAAGAAGGAGGCATTAGTGAGTGCTCAAGTGCAAGACCCCTTAGAAGAAGTCAACCTGGGTGAAGGTTCAGCACAACAACCTACCTATATTAGTTCTTGGTTGGATCCTAATGACAAGAACCAATTGTTGGTTGTCCTGAAACAATACAAGGATTGTTTTGCTTGGTCTTATAATGAATTGCCTGGGTTGGACAGATCATTAGTGGAACATAGGCTCCTAATGAAGCCTAATTTCAAGCCACACAAGTAGAAGCCAAGATGGATAAGTCCTGAAGTGGTTCAAAAGGTGAAAGATGAGGTTATTAGGCTCCTTAAAGTAGGCTTCATTAGAATGGCTTGGTATGTTAAATGGTTGTCTAATATTGTGCCTGTTGTCAAGAAGAATGGCAAAATGATGGTATGCATCGATTTTAGAAACCTAAATTTGGCAACTCCAAAAGATGAGTATCACATGCCTATAGTTGACTTGTTCGTGGATAGCTTAGCAGGACACAAGATTTTTCCCATGATAGATGGGCATTCTTGCTATAACCAGATCTGCATAGCAGAGAAGAATGTCCATAAGATTGCTTTCAGGTGCCCTGGAAACATTGGCACATTCGAATAGGTCAAAATGTCATTTGGGTTGAAGAATACTGGAGCAACATATCAGAGGGCAATGAACACTATCTTCCATAATCTCATTGGAGGGTACTTAGAGTGTTACATTGATAATATTGTTGTGAAATCTCAGTTCACGAAAGAGTACCTGGTTCATTTGACAGCAGCTTTCGACAGAATAAGAAAGTTCAAGTTGAAACTCAACCCTATCAAATGTGCTTTTAGTATATCAGTTGGAAACTTCTTGGGGTATGCAGTGCACAAGAAGGGAATACAGATTGATCATAATAAAGCCAAAGCCATCATTGAGGCCAAACCTTCATCAAGTAAGAAAGAATTATAAAAATTCCTTGGTCAGGTTAATTGCCTTCGAAGATTTATTTCTAACCCTGCAGGGAAAACTAAAGTATTCTTTTCTTTGTTAAAGCTAAAAAATAAAGAAGAGTTTGTGTGGACAGCTGAGCATCAAGTTTCTTTCAAAGGAATTAAAGCCTACTTGGCCAAGCCTCCAGTGTTGATGTCACCAAGGAGAGATAAACCCTTGAAGCTATACATTGCTGCAGCAGAAGATTTATTGGGAGTTTTTCTAGCTCAGGACAATGAAGAAGTCAAGGAACAAGGAATTTATTATCTTAGTAGGTTTTTAAATTCTTGTAAATGTAAATACTTACTTGTAGAAAAGTTGTACCTAGCATTGTATTTTGCAGCAATGAAATTAAGATATCATCTTTTGCCTACTGTTGTCTTGGTAATTGAGCAACTCCAACCACACTCTCTACTTTTCACTAGCTAAAGTACAAAAAAAATACACTCTTTATTTTACCTAATTACTTTAGCTATTGTGTTCTCCAACCACGCTCTTTATTTTAGCTAATTATTTAAACTAACTTAATTAATTTTTAAAAGAAAAAAAATACTAATTGTTGATGTTTTACTAATATAAATTTGCAATAATAATAAATTTGCCCATACAAACATACAAAACCTGTAGAATGTGGAAAAAAAAATACAAAATACAAAATAAGTTATTCCGTGATTCATCAAACGGAATTGAAAGAACATATAAAATTGCTACATACACACACATATATATAAAATATATAAAATCCCAAATCCAAGACAAAAATCTAAAATATATACATACATAATTGTTTAGAGAGCCTTTGGGGCTCTTCAATTGTAGCCACCAAAAAAATAGGATGGTAAAGTAGCTAGCCCAATAGCTAGCCCATTGGAGCTCAAAATTAGACTTACATTAGCTAAAATGCCTAACAACCCTTGTTTAACTATTCCCTTGGAGATGCTAATACATGTTATCTAGACCTATGCTAAGAGGAAGAATTGGCAAATGAATATTAGCTCTATCAGAGTTTCATCTAGAATATGTTCTCCAAAAAGCAGTAAAAGGACAAGTTTTGGCTAACTTTTTGGCAGATCATCCATGTCAAACAAAAATCCAAGAGGTAATGGATCTTGGTATGGTCAATGTTGAGCCATGGCAAAAGTGGTTCGATGGATCAAAAGCCAATGATCTAGTTGGAATTGGTGTTGTGATTAAGTTACCACAGGGGATAGAAACCACGGCTTAATCTGTGGCCATTTAGAGGATGGATATATAGGGAAAATATATCCACCCTCTTCGAAACATCATTGTTTCATTCTAGTGGCCACATATTACTTCACTAAATGGGTCGAAGTTAAGCCTTATAAGGCTGTGGATCAGATTAAGGTTATTGGATTTATCAGAGAATTAATCCATAGGTTTGGCATCCCACAAACCATAACGGTAGATAATGGGCTGTGTTTGATGGAAAGATCGTGAAGTCTTTCGAAGCAGAATTTGGAATTAGTCATATTAATTCCACCTTTTATTATGCATAAGCAAATGGTCAAGCTGAATCATCAACAAATCCTTGAAAAAAGGAATACAAAAAGTAGTGGAAGACAATCTTAGGGATTGTCATAACTTGTTGTTAGATGTATTATGGGCTTATAGGACTTCTCCAAGGTTAAGTATAAGGATATGATGTAGTGTTTGCTTGCAGAAATTAACATTAAGTCCTTGAAGGTAAAATGCCAAGACTAGTTAACTACTGAGCATTACCATCAGAGCATGTTCTTGGAATTAGAGAATGTAGATGAAGTTAGAATTTTGGCATTAAATAGTATTTTTTTTTCCAAAAGAAAAGGGCCGTCAAAAGTTATAATAAGAAAGTCAAGCACATTAGCTTTGATGAAGGTGATTTGGTGTAGAAGACAATACTTTCAATTGGAATTAAGAGCCATAAATTTGACAAATGGCCACCTAACCGGGAGGGACATTACCAAATTCATAGGGTCTTGCCTAGGGGAGCCTATTATCTAAGAAATCTAAGTGGTTTTATGCATCCCAAGAAAATCAATGGCAGATATTTGAAACCTTATTATCCAACTGTGTGGGAAACACAAGAAGTGTAAGAAATGTTAACTAAGAATAGTAAGAGAGCATAGAACACTTGGATAGATGCCAAGAGTTTTCATTTCATATAGATTTCAGTACATGTAGCCAAAAATTGGCCTAAAAATCAGTATAATGTTTCAGTTGTTCCCCTTATAATTGATTCTTTACTCCTAAGGAATGGGAACAACTGAATGGCTGTAGCCATATCTTGCCTTTTTTCAGTTAGCCCTTGATTAGTAATCTGTAGTTTTTTAGCATTTCAATCCAAGGCAAGGTTGACTATTGCTAGCTCTTCTTCCAGTTGGGCCTTCTTCTCCAAGAGTTGGGTTCGAAATTGGGAGGCATAGGAATGTTGTCCCTTTAATTCAAACACCTCAGCATGAATATGGGAGACAAACTCCTTGTCCTTTAGCAGCTCTTCTTCTGCAGCCTTGGCCATATGACAGATATTGATATAGAAATCTATAGTGGCTGCAGCCTAGGATAAGCGACTTGAGAAGGCCATGTTGGATTGCTCGAAAACTTTGCAGCACTTGAGGAAACAATTTTTAATAATAGGCTTTTGTAAGGCTTCAAATGGAATCCTTGAGAATGATTGCAATAGATTCAAGCAGGTGCCATAGTTGAAGAGCTCTCAATAATCTCCAAAAGGGAGGCAGCAAGGATCAATGGCTCAGTCTTACTATTTGGTGCTCGAACTGGTGCAGATATGCCAAATAAGCTGGTCAGCTGAGCCTCGAAGATGTCAATCTTTTCCTCTGACATTATCAGTACAGATGAGTTATTGGTTGAAGAAAGAGATGGAAACATGGGGACATGAGGAAGGGGTTGAGGATTCCCCAACAATGTCTATTGTCTTGACCACCAGCAAGTCAAGAAAAGAGGGACTGAAGCTGGGGTGGTGGGAAAGGAGTTGAT
>CM069909.1:30695747-30723644 GCA_036172215.1 Camellia granthamiana
TTCAAATTTCAAAAAAAAAAAAAAAAAAAAAAGACTATTTCTGTCCATTAAATAGTTACGAAAAGAATTTTTTATCATTAAAAGAAAGATCTGTCTATTTAATTTTGGACTTTTTAAAATTGGAATAGACTGTAAAAGCATAACAGTAAGTTATTGTATACACATGAAGCTTTTGATCTACTGAACCATTTACATAATTTTTATGTAAAATTTTTTCTCTAAATTCATTATATCAAAATTGATTATTCTTTTTGTTTGATCTTATGAAAAAGTTAACTATGGAAACAAAGGACAGTGGAGTTACTTTCCAAGCCTTGCACTTTCTCTTATCAATTCTACATCCCATCCAAGTGTGAAGTAATTTAGCCACCAATCAAGAAAATACCCATGCCACAAATATATCAAACATTGAAAACCACCCCTGTCAAACCACTTGACAATGGATGAGGAGATGATTCACCATTTCTCCTACATCTTAACCCACACTACACCATTGTGAAGAAATTCTCCCCTTTAAAATTTCCTATATGCCATAGCCAACCATCAGAATTATGCAACCTTGAAGGGCATTTAGCGCTTCAAACTCCTTTCTAAGAGCAATGAAATATTTGCAGTACCCACCAAGACTTTATAGAACAATTTAAACTCAAATGTTTCATTTTTTAGGGGAGAGCCACTGAATCTCATCATTTCCACTTCTCACAAAGATCACTTTATGTCTCAAAGGACACACCACCTTATTCTTTTAATCAAAAACCCAGATCCTATGTCTGACATCCCTACCACTCCATCACTCTCTTGCCTATTATAATCTCATAATCTGCCATTACAGCATTCTTTTGTGCTACTATACCCTATGAAGAATGGGACAATGACTTCCAAACCAAACACCACACCCAAAGTCTCTTCATCGTTTTTCCTAATAAGGAAATTCACCCAACTTTCCTCATACCCTTCATACATTAACCCTTAGGAAGCAGTAGTCCAATCACTCAAATCTTCCCCTCTCACGAGCATATCCCAATAAGGTACTCACCTAACAGGCACGAACATGTAACACGATATGGACACAACATGACACATTGACCCAATAAATTTCAAAAAATGTAGGATATGACATGTGAGGGGCACTCAAAATATATATAGTTTTATGACCCAATAAACTTAAAAAAATGTAGGATATAACATGTAAGGGACACTCAAAAAATATATAGGTTTTATATATTTATTTATTTTATTTTTTTGATAACTTGGTATCGGCCTATTGGACCAACTAATTCGGGAGACCAATCGAGAGACCAATTGCACCATCCACTAGCGAGGAGCCCAATTAAAGCTGGGGCAAAGCCCCGTATGGATTGGCCCCAAGAAATTTTTTGCAACTAAAAGGTTTCGAACTTGAGACTTTGGGAGTGGAGTGGAGTGGGACAGGTTACTTGAAAATTCAAATTTATTGATACATCTAGGCCCAAGGCACAAGGCAACCATAAATCATAACAATCAGCAACAAAAGTATCTACAGACTACTATGCATGCACTCCACTAAACAATAATCATGCCATCTACATACAATAAATGAAGCTTTGAGATAAATACCCCTCTTATTCTATCCACTATAAAATCCTCTTTAGACTATCCTCAAGTCCATTCAACTCAAAACCTCAATTGCCAAAATAAACATAAGACAAGGAGAGAAGTCTCCCTAAAGTCGTAGATATGGGAAGAGAAAAACAAAAAGAGAGTAATTCATTCTAGTGGATGATCAAAACATTCATATACAAGACTGTATTCACTCCTTTCATCTCTCCCAAAAGGTTGGCGATATTTCTAGTACATGTAATAGGATATCCCATTTGTGCAATTGGCAATATATTAAATAGCATATATACATGAGAATACCTATTCATGAATTGAACACTTCCTTGCCACATATCATGTGGTATCATAGTAGCTAAGAAGAATGGACATGGACACGTGACTCAACACGAACATGCCAGCATGTGATTTTTTAAAAATTGTAGAACACGATACATAGGAGACCCTTGCAAAATATATAATTCTATATATTTAAATATATCATATATAAAAACAAATGATTATTATATGTCATATATATAAATATTTACTTCAATGATAATAATTTTTTGAAGTCTAAAAGAAGAAGAAAAAGTATACATTTACATTGTTTTTTTCTTTTTAAACATTGGATTTCAAGTTATTGTATTCAAACTTGTAATGTGTTTTCACGTGTGTCTAAATGATAGACATGTCCCCAAGTGTCTAAAACATGTCCGAGTTCAAAAAAAAAAAATTAAAATAGTAAGACATTTTGGACATTTGTCCAACAAATATTTGGAATTGTTCATCGAGCGTTGTGTCATGTCAATGTCCAACATGGTGTCAAACATGACACGCTACCTTCTTAGAAATGTCCATGTTTCTTAGCATAGTAGCGTCTACTACTAGTTTCTACATGAGTATTACATTGGTTGGCCTTCTTTATGAAAGTTTTTACTTACCTACAAAGTTTCCAAAAGTTTACATATATCTATACACATATATGCTATATGTGGTTATCCATTTTACCAAAATGAGGTTGGAATGGGTAAACTAGAATTTGAAAAATATTACTTAACAAAATAATCAAACTGTCTTGTTTGTTTCCTCTATTAGGTTCTTCCTAGCCTACTTCCGGGACCGGTATAGGAGAGGACACTTTGGCCAGAAACCATTCTATGGGTGGGGTGGGGTGGGGGGTTCCATATCTCCTTTAGATACACAAAGCCCCCGTGCTCCTAATGTTGAGCTAGAACTATTGCTACTGTGGAATTCGCGATCACACGAGTACTTCGCCTTCCAAAAAAGAGGCCTTCGGTTCCCTTTACTCATAAAGGATCTGACAAACGCATTTGAAAAGTCGACTTGCTAAATCAGGTCATATAGAACACCAACACATAGAAAAAGGGCTGAAGAAACCAGTCCATGCTCCTTATTGTAGTTAATGTTCAACCATTAACCAAACTTCTTTATTTTATTCGATTAGGATTTAAAAATAAATAAATAATAATAGTAATAATAAAGGAGGAGGAAAAAGGCACAACCTTTTCAATGTCCAAAAATTCCAAGTGGCGATTTTTTAAAAGGATTAGTTGCTATGAAAACCTCAACATTTCAGACTCTATTATGTGGATAGCATACTTTGATTTATATGAGAGCTCCTCGATTATTAGCCTTTGTAAATAAAGACATGTGCAACCAATGCATCATCAAACACGTCTACGATTCATTAATACATTGAAAATGAGCAAACTTATTATAACCTATGTGGTGCTCGAACAACTTTCATATACTTCTAGACATATATATTAACTTTCAAACTCTTTAACGAAAGATGGAACATTGTACCTTTTATGACTCAAACCCAGTCTTGTTTCTTTCAATCACCCCTTATAGGCGATAAGCACCTAAAAGGATATGCCCAAAAAGGTGAAAATAGAGAACTGTCCGTTAGGGCCTACAAACTATTAGCGTTGCATAATTGCAAACTAAGTTGCGTGCATTTGGTTGAACTCTCATGGTCCTAATTCATTTTTTATAAGAAGAAATCAGATTCTATTTAATAAGGATATGTTTTTTCACACATGGCAGCTTTTATTGCACACGGCGGTGTCCAATGTGCCAATTAAAAACCCTACAAGGTGTGTGTCCATGGGTAGTTTAAATACATGGTGTAAAGATGGTTAAAAACATCTTCAGTTCTACACACCAATAAACACTCAACAAATTAGCTGTCTTTTGTTATAAATGGTAGAAGTGTATCAACCCATTTAATCCAAGTGTAACAAACTGAAGCATTGTCAAGGCAGCCCACAAAAACAAACAATTTTAATGATTGGAACATTCAAACCAAGGAACTGCTATGTTGAGTCAATCCAATTATTCCAATCTCCAAGGCGCTATACCATCACCAGTTTTCCGTGGCTTCTAAACTTGAAATCCACTCAATAATTACAACTATTTGGGTGTTTGGGAATTAGCTTTTTTAGTGGCTTTTTGGCCTTTTATAAAAAGATGTACAGAAAAAGTAGAGAGAATGATTTGACAACTTGTAATGGCTTTTTGACTTTTTGGCTAAAAATCAATGTTCCCAAACAAGCCCGTGTTCGAGGTCAGTAAGTTAGAACCAAAGATAGCATTCTTGGTTCCAAGGAAACATGTAACCAAGCCACAGGAGTAATTACTACTAGACTCGACCACTGCCCTCAATGAAATGTTCAAACCAAATAGATATTGAAAGCAAATAAAGAACATTTCTAAAAATGTGCAAGGGAAACCAAAAATAAGTGCTTTTTTTTTTCTTTTTTTTTTTTTTTTTTTTTTTTTGAGCGACAAAGCTTGATTCGACAGAGAGAAGACAAAATGAGAAGGTTTTTACTTGCCAGACAATAAAAAATAAACTATGTTCACAGAAAACAACACAAACTTGATACTAGCACAAAATAAGTTCTAAAACAAGAATCCTATAAATATTATAACTCTCACATATTGAACTCATTGTGTGACTTACCATGTTTGATTCTTCATAAGCTTGGTCAATTACTTCATTGCCAAAGTAAATTCAGTGGATTCTTCATGTCATACAGTTCTGCATCTCTGCTAAGGGACCATTTAGTAACACCATTCATTTCTTTCTTCTTTATCTCACATGATACTAAGAAATTAGATTTCGTACCTTCTAAAGTAAGACAATGCCAGATCTCTACTTTTTGAAGTTTTTTACATTTTGATAGGAAATTCTTCAGACTAACTTTTGAAATATGAACCATTTCTAATCTCAATAGTTTCAGTCCCTTTAGACTCTTGGCAATTTCAGGAGACAATTGTTGAGTTAAGACCAAGCCTAACAATTCTAGGGCTTCTAGCTTCTTGCAGTTTATGCCTATCGCTTCAATGATACGAAAAATGTCATTATTGCATATAACTGGACCAATTGACATCACCTCCATCCTGTTCCAGTAGCAGATTGCCCTTGAAAATCCTTCATGTTTAATATTTCTCCCAAAAGGTAGGGAGAGTTCTCTGAGCTCTGGTGACCTACAATACGAACAATAAAGTTTGTGCATAACTTACATGAATTATGAACAAATTTCTCTTGCACTGTTAAGATTTTTATGCTTCCTCTTGCAAATAGTCCAAGTCCTTCACTAGTTCCTCAAATCAAACCAGAAACATTTACTGAATAAATGAGCAAGGAGATTATTTCTCAATAAAATTAAGGGCACCGTGTTGTCTGAGAACTAACATAGAGGAAAGAAAATTCTAAAACTTTTTTTCTTTTCAAAACGAAAAACAAAAAATAGAAAGTAATTTATCTATAATTTAAATGTACAATTGTTTTATTGTCTCCAGGTAATCGTGGCTTACTATTCCACTACTCTTGCAAGTACCCCACCCAATTAAAAGTGTATTCCGTTCCATTTATTTTACTTAGAGAGAAACAATATAAGCCAAATCAGTGAGAGCAATCAGCAAACAAAAGGACAACATAAGTTGGCAGTTGGAAAGTACATATAATGTCTATCTGAATCATCAGTTGCCAAAGAAAAATTATTTAGGAAAAGAATTATTATCTGCAAGATTCATATGGTAAACGCTGCAATAAAATAAACAAGTCGAAGAAGGCATGTAGCATTATGAGCAACCCCTATTTGGTAAGCTAGTCATAGGTGTGACATGACTTTAATATCCTTTGAACTTATAGAAAAGGCCAATTCTCATATTTAAAAAATCATTTTTTTTTTTTGGAGGTGGTATCTTGAGGCTGTTTTTGCAACCTACTCTTAGATACGAAACCGAGGGGATTCTAAGACTTTAGAACATTAACTGCTTATTCTCCCACACATTAGAAAAGAATTATCTGTTTTAATTACCCATCCTGATACCTGCTTAATATTTCAGTCTAAGCTTAGTATCACATAGCTAACTAGATTTCTTTCGAACAAGCCTTGAGGCCCTTAACCTAGCATCCAAAACCCTTACAACCTTGTTGCATAAAGATAAAAAAATAAACTCTAGCATCTTTTTCCAAAATTTCCACTAAATAATCACAATCAAAATTTCCTTATTATACACAAAGATTAAAACAAATTCTTCCATCTCTTTTCATTTTCAAAAGCCAAAACCAACAAGCTTTCAACAACCTTAACCCTCCACATAATGAATTATATATGCAGCTCCACATAATGAATTGTATATAATATTATATTGTTGGGTAGCACCCTGCCATATCACAAACAAATACACATCAAAGTAACCAAATAAACACCAGGAAATATAACACACATGCATATAAGGAACAAGTAAAAAATCTGTACCAGAGCAAGAAAAATTATAGAATTGCTCCGAAAGATGAAAACCCCACTCTTTCCACTGCCTCTCAGTAACTACCAAATTATTCTCTAACATTTTGACATCCCAAACAATTCCCATTTTTTTCAATTTTCTCAATTGTTGGTTTTCTCTCAATCAAATATATTAATTGTCCTTCAAATTACACCCAATACTTTCTCAAAGAAGTTGTCAAATAAATTTTATGTTGCAAAATTGTTTACTACAAGCCTTGTAGTTTGATAGATGGCTGCCGTATCTATGAAACAGAGACAAACAAACTACCAAATAGATGAATACATACATCACATACAAACTACCAAATAGATGAATACATATATCACATACAAACTACTACGGAATTGGGGTGGCCACTATGTGGGAGGCACCTGTAGCCACTGTTGCATTTGTATTCAATTTTATACTTTAAATCACATTTATCATTTTTTTTAGATACAAATGTAATTTGATGAAAGAGTTATCGACACCTGATCAAATTGATTTTTTGCAAGTATTTCTTGTCAATGTACCCTAACCCCGAAATGGGCCTATCGGGCACACCCCAATTCCCATACCTTTCAAAGTTTTATAAGTCATTATCCAAATTAAGAATTTCCAAAAATTACAGCTTTTAGACAAATTTGGACAACCTGATCTTTTTTAAAAAAAAATTAGCTAACTTAAACAAATTTCAACCATATTTCCACAAAATTCAGATTTAAGACCAAATCTTTAATTTCAATAACACTTTTATGCCATTGGCATCAACTCAGTATTTAAATGGGGTTTTAGTTTAAGTTCCTGATATTGGGATTTTATAAGATAAAGTGCCTACAACGTTTTCTTAGAAATTGGGGTCACTCAGCATTTACACAACAAAATTCAACACGGAAATTTCAATTTTCAGATAAATTTCTCTGGTTTCACATAGAAATTTCATCAGGGACCTCTCCTACTACCTAAAGTTAGAAGAACGTTTCATTAATTTTCCCTATTTAAAATTTCACTAAATTGACACCAAAAAAATTGGGAAATTCTGAATTTGGAGAAATTGATATACCTTTCCGCAAGGTAAAGAAGGTGATGATCAGTCAATTGAAGAGGCCTAGAAGGAAACACCATTCTGGTAATCGAAGTAACCCTAATACCATCTTCATCATCTTCATCATCATCATCGCCATGTCTATACACATCCATGACACCACGAAGAAATTTCATCAGAAACGCCTTCTTGAAAATGGTAACTTTGGATCCAAACAGCCTCCGACAGCAATCACAATTGAGAATGGTAAAATCGAGGGTGTTGTCACCATCTTCGCCGAACAAATGATCGAAACAAACGCGTCCCCAAGATCGACAAACCAAAGAAATGGTGGATATCAAGAACAAGGGTTTGAAAAGAGAGATTCCCATTTGGAAGAAGAACCCATCTCAGCATTGTTGTTGTTGTTGTTGTTGTTAGCATCTCTTTTCCATTGGATTCTCTTGCTTCGACTGCTTCTCTTCCAAATGATTGTCCTTCTCAGCCTCTTTTTGCTCTCCATTCTCTCTCGAATCCAATTGAATCAAATTGAATAGAAATCAAAACTGGCTTTTGTGGAGATGGGTGGTGGGGTTGGTGTTTTTGAGGAGGGTTTGTTTGTTGGTAGTGATGACTGTGAGCGTGAGGTCCCATGCTGCATGGTTGCCATGTGGTTAGTGAGAATGCGTTACGAAATGAAAATCTGCCTAATATGGAATCACCTTTATTATTTTCCAACAAAGGTAGGGACCACAAAACATAATTTATATCATTACTAGACATAATTTTTTTAAAAAATTAAACACATTAATAATTAATACATTTGGAATTATGCAAATCCCCTTTGTATGAGTCGATTTCTGACCGCACTGCCAAACAGGTATTCAACTGGAGAGCACTGGCAGAATAGATGATGCCTGAATGACCTGTAACAGAAAGATAAGATTCTAGCGGTGGTTCGTCCACCCGGGGGTACTCCGACGATCAAGTCAATTATCTCTCAAAGATAGCAAAAGTGTTTAACTCACTATTCAGAATACAAAAAGCGTACCGTAGACCCACGAGGGTGCCTCTTCTTTTATAGCCAACACTGACCTAATCCCAATAGAAGCCTAGCTCCAATGGATTCTGTCTCAATGCTAATCCTGGACTCCCAGTTAGATTGGGATAAACTCTCTAAGAGTCTTATCTTTATCCAAACCGAAGTCCTCTCCAATTCTAGGACTCTTGTCTCTTACCCGCTTATCCAGGATCCCGATATTCTCACAGATAACCTCGGTCTAGCCGAGATTACCTTGGCATCATATCCAGGACACGTGGCACCTCGGCTAACACTTCGGTACCACCTCGGCCACGTGTTGTCATTCAAAAATTATGTCCCCACAACTACCCCCTAGGTTCTATTACCTCGGCATCCTGAGGTGATGGAACCTATACCTTTTGAACTCATAAAATGTTGGCTAAACTTGCTCTATCCTTCACTAACGATGTTGCAACACATCGGCTTTCGTATGATAAACCCTTCAGTGTGTTTGTATATTAATAACCAAGTCTGTTTAAATTCACTGAGCCGAGATCGCCCCCTTAGCCAAGGTCTTTGCTTCATTAAACCAAGAACTCCAAGAGTTTTATCACGCGTGTGAGCTGTCACGCACAGCAGCTAAATCGTTTTTGCCACGCGTCCTTCTCTCATTGGACCGTACCTGACACGCGCCATCAAGTCACGTCACTTTTGCGCGCGCCGTCTGACAAGCACGTCGTCCTAGGCATATTGATGGCATTTCTGCCGCCATTCTGCGTGTTTGATCAAAACCACTTCTCTCTCTCCGTCTTTTCACTTTTGCATCTTCGTCTTCGTGAAAACTCTCTCTCCTCCAAAATCCTCCATTGCTCCAAGCTCTTAAGCTCTGCAACTTGCTCTGTTCACCTCTTCCGGCTAGATCTTCACCGCTCCGTCACTTTTGCTATCGTTGTCTGACTTCGGCGAACGTCACTCCAGCCTTACATTCTCTGGTAAGCCATTGCTTTTCTTCGTTTCAGTTTCTTGCTTACCTTCACACTGTTGCGTTCATATGCTGCTATTGTGCGTATGGATTCAATTATGTATTAGAGCATGTTTATCTTACGATTCTGTTTTTGCCCCATCCATTCTTGACTACACACACTGCTCACATACTTTGTTCATTTTGCCATTGTCTTTTGGCCTTGCACCTCTGCGCACACTCTGTCACAGTGTTCTTGATGACTCATCACTGTTCTTGATTCTGAATCTTTGTCCTTGTTTCTGTTTTCTGTATTTTTTTCCAGATTCTTGCCTTCAATTTGTTGTTTGTGTAAACTTAGGTTTTGGGATTTGTTGTAGAACCTTGATCTTTAGGAAAACCGAACCTAAAACCCTTTAGATCTTCACTAATTCTTCCCCCAGTATACATGTAGGTTTTAGCCGAGGTCCTTCAAACCTTCACAAAACACTTCCTTTTGAAATTCAACACCCTCTCCCCCAAGCCGACACCATGCGTATGTGGAAGTATAAGTTAGACACCCTAACTAAATTAGAGTACTTTAGGCAGGAGTTCTCTATCCCGGCCAATGTTCCTCTCAGGTTGGCTGGAGAGAAAGCCTCCATCATGCCTAAAGACAACTTTATGCCTTTCCCAATAGTTGCCTTTATAGAGTGTGGACTTAGGTGTCATGACCCAAACCCGCCCCTGTAGGTTTAGCATCGTAACTGACCAGTAATCCTTGGATTACCAAAGGCCTCTTGACAGATTAGCAAATAATAAGGGGCTGAGGAAGCAAATATACAAAATATAAATGGTCCAATGAGCTGTGACGACATACATGGGACAGGATAATTTAAAACTTGTATAAACATAAGAGTGACGGCCAAAGATATAGTATTTACATATCCCTCCCATAAGGGTAATACAGGAAAACCAACCCAACTTAACAAAACAAACAGAGTTTAATATTATTACAAAAACAACCACAAAACAAGACTTCACCCAGAACCTCCTCGGGAGGCGCAAAGGTTGGCTAACAAAAAACTGAACGTAGGTCGTCAACTCTGGCCATGGGTCACGTGCTTGCTCACCTACATACATAATATAAATAGTGAGCGGAAGCCCAGTGAATAATAACGGAGTAAAGGGTTTTAATGAATGAGTCTGTACAGATTCAGAAATTATAATTCTGTTTCATATCAAATTCATAATTTTGTCCAGATCATATACAGAAATCATAAATCATGCTTAAACATACGTGGTACATCCATTAGCGCTAACAGAACAGATACAGGGCAAATGCAGAACATGTGGGGGTTATAAATAACCAGTTCCATGAAGGAACCTCCAGATCCGGGTAACAGAGAATAATATGCTGAGCTCCATGATGGAGCCTCCGGTTCGGGTAATAGATGGCAGACATAATAAGTTCCATAATGGAACCTCTGATACCGGGTAACAGCTAACACATATCACATAATGCTAAGGATGCCACGAATACATATCAGAAATTGGACAATCATTCATTGTACAGAACATAGTACTTCAGAAAACAGATATCATTTATCACACAGAAAATAAATACAGTTGAACATAACTTTACTAAGTTATTACTCACAGTTGGCTTCGAGGCAGACAGACGGAGCAGACTTAGTCAAACAGTATTTGGCACGTGACCTACAGGACACATAACAGATGCACACCTGAAACACATGTTCGAATTGTACAAAACTTATTTCGTTTGGTCTTAGCGCGTTTCTAGCCTTTAATCCTCATTATGGAGTCTTAAACATGGCCTAGGAATGCCTAGGATGGAATGAGGATGCAAAAATGTGTCGAAAAACATTTTTCAAAACTTGTTTGAAAATAGGGTCCACGCTCGAGCGTGGCTTTCCTCGCTCGAGCGAACATAGAGACAATGAAGATCCGCTCGAGCGTGACTTCCCTCGCTCGAGCGGACTACAAACTTTTGCAAAAGTACTGGTTGCATGTTTTTTCATGCTCAATGGACGCTAGACCAACGCTCAAGCATGAGACTCAGACCCTCGCTCGAGCGCAGATTCCCTCGCTTGAGCGGACTGCAAAACATACGAACTTCTGGGTATATGCATTTCATGCTCAAGCATGACTCTCGACGCTCGAGCAAAAGGCATGTACTCAGAGTGCACGCTCGAGCGTAAAGTTCCCCGCTTGTGCATGGATCAAATTTCTAGAATCTCCAATTTGATCACCAAGCTCAAATTCGACCTCAAATGCATCAAACTCAATTTTTCTGGGCCCAAAACTTTGGAAAACACTTAGAAACTCATAAAACAATATGTTTAAAGCATTATCTCAAGAAGTCAAGGCCCAAAAGCATGCTAATTGTGTAAAAATTCAACTTAAATTCAAGAATAACTCAAGAACATGACATGCATGCAATTCTTTGAACCAAAGCTCCTCAAAACATGATCAAGTGCCATAAAACAATTTGAAAACTTAATGATCTCCCTAAATTGAGATGAATTTTAAACATGCATGAAGGAATTTCCTAGTAACATGTTCTCAATGCATTGAAATGTATATGCATGCATGAATTCATTCTTAATTCCATCCTTTAGCTCAATTCTCATGCTAACACACCTATCACAATAGATTTCATGCATCAATCAACTAAATTACAAAGCTAGAGACTAACATTCTTACCAAAGATTCTCAATTCCTTATGGTTAGAGATATTCTTGAGTAATTCTTCAAGGTCTCCTAGCAATTTCTTCTACTTTCAAGCTTGATCTCAATTTCCACCCCTCTCTTTTTCCCTCCCACGTTTGTGTGTGTGTGTGGAGGCTCAAAATGTGATGACTATTCAAGAAAAAGGTAGAGTGGAGCTCAATTAGCCTAATATAGATTTAAATAAAGCATAGCTAATTAGGGTCAAATAAATGGCACTAATTTAATCTAATTTAATTGTCCCAAATCGAATTTCAATTAAACTTACCATAAAATTCTATAAATCCCACATACCACATATATCAAATCAATTTCAGCGTCAGGTGCCGATAAGGCCTTCAATTCACAAACCGAAACTAAAGCGTGAACAGGTCTTTCTACGCTAGACAGATATAAACACTATAAGGCAAAGCACACACGCAAATTAATCCAAAAATTCTCCTTAATTACTGATTAAACATAATTAAGTATGGATTAACGTTATTCAGGGATCGGGGTTGTTACATTAGGTTCCCCCTTGACACCTTTTTCCGAGAAGTCCTACACTACTATAAACTGAACCCAATGCAGCTTGCCATTAACTCCTACCGAGTTATCAATGGTATTATTGCCTTAGCCAAAAAAGAAAATGCCAGAATCACCCTTGCCGATATCTAATAATGTTATACTATGTGTCGCCTGAAGTCGGAAAAGGGCCATATCTACTACCTTAAGCCAAGATCCACTGAATACAAAATTATCGTCGACCTCCCAGACTCCAACAAGGGTGCTAGAGACGATTATTTCATCGTCTCGGGCAACTGGCAGTTCCTTCCAGACGACGACCTTCACCTCTACCCTCTAAGCCGAACAGTGTTCAAAGAGGGAAATGGTAAGCGCCAAAGTGTCACTTTTACTTGCTTTCAAGCCTTTAATACATGGTTCTTTTTACATATGTGCTAATGTCTATTTTTCTTGCAGCTCTTCCGCAGCCGGCAAAAGACTTCCGCAAAAACTTCTACCCCAGCAAGAACCTTAAGAGGTTGCTGGGTCTACCAGTAAACCAACGAAAGGCTCATTTACTGCTCAACTTCATTCCCACTTACAAGTCCGTCTTGCCCGACATCCCAAGAAAATGTAAAAGTAAGTCCCCTCCATCAGCTACAACTCCTCCTCAATCTTCACCATCTCGGCCAGACCAGGGATCAACCTCTAATCCGGCTGAGCAGCCATCAACCTCGACTCCACAATTAATCTCTCCATCTCAACACAAACGCAGACATCGAACTGCAATTGTTGCCGAGATGCGCCGTAAGAAAATAGTTGCAAACAACCTCCTAGCCGACATCCCCGACACTATCAATGCTCAACCAGCACAATCCCAACCTCAGCCAAAGCCAAAGCCCAAAAGGTTTAAGAAAGCTCAACCCAAGGCAACGGTGACTCAGATTGATACTGAGGACACCTTGCCAATATCAAAATTGGCAGAGAGCGAGAAGACCCCCTCTGCCTCCGAGAAGAGGCCTGCTGAGGCCGAACCATCCCAATCAACTCGATCGAAGAGGCCGAGGTCAGAGTCGGCCACAACCTCGGGGTCGATGAAATCAGATGCCCCCTAGGCTCCCCCAATCACCATCGAGGACAAACCGGTCACAGTTGGTAACAGCGCCGATGACATCGAAGTCGGCATTGCCCTCTCTACCGCCCTACTTCTCCTCAACGATCTCAACCAAAACGCCGAGATGAGCGAGTACGAGAACTTTGCTCTATCGTTGCAGCACTCAGTACTGGTAAGCCCCCAACACTTAGTACTTTTTCATTCTCTGTTCTTCTATACTTAGAATTTTTCACTAATTCTTTGTTCTGTCCATCTTTTCTAGGTGATTCAGTATATCCACTCCTTCGCATGTCAAGCTTTTGACATGAAGGAGGAGTTGGTCAACAAGAAGAAGGAGGCTACTAATCTGTAGAAGACCATCAGCAAGGCCAAGGTCGAGATGAAAACCCTGATTGATCAAGCCGAGGCAACCAAAAAGGCTCCGGATGAGGCCGAGGAAAAGGCCGACGCTGCAGAGGCCATTGCCGAGGTCCTTACGACTAAAAAGAAAGAGGCCGAGGCCAAGATGGTTGAGGCCCAAAAGGAGCTTCAAGATGCCCTAGCCACAAAACAGGCAGAGATCAAGGCCGCCGATGAGAAGGCGTACGAAGAGGGGGCGGCCGACATCTGGGAGGACTACAAAAAGCAAGTGAAGGAGGCATGCAACAAGGGCTTCACCCTTGGTTGGATGGCTGCCCTCAAAAAGCTTGATGTCCCCGAGGACTCCCCCCTCAAGAATGCCGACGACCTTCCCTTGTCATTCCCTCCTACACCAAGCCAATTTGAAGACGATTCTGAATCTGAGGAGGAGGCTTTGCTCAGAAAGAAGAAGGAAGTTGCTGGGGCCAAGTCCCCTACTCTGAATGAGCAAGTTGTTGACTTGTCTCAGGATGAGGAGGGTGAGGCCTCCAAAGATGCCACTCCTAAGAAGACAACATCGGACGCGCCTATCGCCGAGAAAAGTATCGACCAAACTCTTCAAGAGATTGATGCTGAGCTCGCAGATGAGAAGGCCGCCGAGATGTCTTCCCAACTGTCTTCTGAACTCCAAGCTAATGCTGATGTTGAATAGTCTAGTCTTTGATGTTTTTCTCTTTTTCCTGTACATTGTACTTTTTTCCTGTCTTTTTGAATCAATGTAAGCTTTAATTTGGCCAACGTGCCTCTTTTGTAATTTGAACAATTACTCTTTAATGTCAGGCCGAAGTGCCTTCTTTCCTTAACTGACTGCATTCTTCAATTTCTTTTTTCAATGTGATTAAATGCTTGTCTTCCTTTGTATGTTTCTATACTTAGAATAATTTATATGTAATCTTCTCGGTGTGGAATACTTCGGCTATTCCTATTAATGGTTTATCTCGGCTTTAACCTAACACTTGAAAATATTTATAATATTTTCACAAGTGTTATTTATAACTTGCCACTTTACTCAAGACCTCTACCTTCTATTATTGCAATATAACCTCGGCTTAACTTCAACTTGTAAATTCTTTAAAATTTCAACAAGTGTTAAACCAACTTCCTTTAATCATAACCTCGGGTTAACTTCAACTTGTAAATTTTTCTTATAATTTCAACAAGTGTTAATCCAACCTCCAAGCATCATTTTCCAGCCCTCTGCCCCCTAATGTGAACCTAAGTTCCACTTGGGTCCTCATTAAGCCTTGTTGATGAGGTCAGATTCAAACAAAGGCTGGCCGAGGTAACCAACCTTGGTCTCTTTGTTAATCTGACTGACATGTACTTAGTTCTAGTCTGAGTCTGACTCTGCCGATATGACAAGTCCAGGTTATCCCAACTTAGTTTAACTCTATTATATACAAGTAAAAGTTCTACTCTACCATATAATAAGTCTAAGTTATTCGTCATGTTTCGCTTAGAAACATCGCCAACTTAGTTCAACTCTATTATATGCAAGTAAAAGTTCTACTCTGCCATATAATAAGTCGAAGTTATTTGTCATGTTTCACTTAGAAACATCGCCAACTTAGTTCAACTCTATTATATGCAAGTAAAAGTTCTACTCTGCCATATAATAAGTCTAAGTTATTCGTCATGTTCCGCTTAGAAACATCGTCAAGTATCGGGTCAATCGCACTACACAAGTTTGAAAATCAAGCTAAAACTTTATTATTACTTAGGCTAATAACAAAAAATCTTTAAAAACAAGAAACTCTTAATGATAAAAAAAACTTCAAATTGCAAGTATTCCAAGGTCTTGGCAATTCTTTGCCTTCGCTGTTTTCAAACCGATATGCCCCATTGCCTAAGACCGAGGTGATTCTATAGGGTCCCTCCCAATTTGAGCCAAGCTTGCCCTCTTTGGGATCTTCTTGTTGCTAACGACCTTTCTCAGGACAAGGTCACCAACTTGGAACTCTCGTGGGTTGACCTTCTTATTATAAGCCTTAAGTAGCTGTTGCCGGTATGCCCCCAGCTGAATTGCTGCTTTCTCCCTTCGTTCCTCTAAGATATCCAGATCTCGGGCTAAGAATGCCTCATTGGTCCCATTTTCTACTCCCTGGGTCCTGATCCTTGGGATGCCGACCTCCAGTGGGATGACTGCTTCTGTGCCATAAGCCATGGCAAATGGGGATTCCCTAGTTGATCTTCTCGGCGTGGTCCGATATGCCCAGAGTACACTTGGCAACTCATCCACCCACTTTCCCTTTGCTGCTTGCAGCCTTTTCTTAATCCCATCCAAGATAACTTTGTTGGATGCTTCTGCTTGTCCATTGCTTTGAGGAAAACTTGGGGTGGAAAAATAATTCTTGATTTTGAACTTTGCACAGAAGCTCTTGATTAGCTTACTGTCAAACTGTGTTCCATTGTCAGCTATTATTGCTCTTGGGATCCCAAACCTGGTGATGATGTTCTTCCATATGAAGTTCTTCACATCAACGTCCCGAATCTTGGCAAGGGGTTCAACTTCTACCCACTTGGTGAAGTAATCTGTTGCTACTAGCAGGTACTTCCTTTGTCCAGTTGCTTAAGGCAGTTTTCCAACAAGATCCATGCCCCATTAGGCAAATGGTCAAGCGCTGGATACCGGGTTCAAGTCTACTGTTGGTTGATGTATTAAAGGTGCAAACCTTTGGCATTTCTCACACTTTCTGACATAGGCTTCAGCATCCTTTTGCATGTAGGGCCACCACTACCCCTGATTAATAGCCCTATGAGCAAGTGATCTGCCCCCAGCATCGCTTCCACACACTCCTTCATGTATCTCGTACAGAAAGTCTTCAACCTGTGCAGGATGTACACACCTCAGAAGGGGTCCAGTAAAAGATCTTCTGTAGAGATGTCCTTCTACTGTCAAACTGAATCTTGCCGACTTCAGTTTGACCTTGTGCGCCTCTTTTCGGTCATCTGGTAGCTTCTTATCTCTAAGGAATACTATTATTGCATCCATCAAACTTGGTCTCATCTCCACACACATTGCTTCACGCTCTGTGTTCAGTGGTTCTATGCTTGGACCTGACAAGTAGTCAACCATTATCGTTCTTGCCTCTCCAGGTTTCATTGCACTAGCCAGGTTGGCTAGAGCATTTGTATGGCTGTTATCATCTCGGCTAACTTGCTGTAGTCGGCAATTCTGGAATAAGGCTACCAGTCTTCACACTTCCTTTGCATAGGCCGACATCCTTTCATCTCAGGCTACATATTCTCCTGTTGCCTGGTTGACTATAAGTTGGGAGTCACAAAAGACTATTAACCTGTCGGCTTCCATGGCTGCTGCCACCTTTAATCTTGCAATTAGTGCTTCATACTCTGCCTCATTGTTTGAGGCCTTAAACCCCAAGCGAATGGATTGTTCCAGTATCTGCCCATCTGGCAATACTAGTACTACTCCTGTCCCTGCTCCTTGTTGGTTTAAACTCCCATCAACAAACAGCCGGAATGAATCGCCGATGTAAATACTGCAAGGCCTGAGTTTTTCTTTCCTCCTTTGTTCTGCTATCCTCCGCTGGGTTTTTCCTTACTCACTTGGACGCTGTATACCTCGGCTCAATGGAGCCTGGTGTATACCGGCGTCTGGTGTGAATTCGGCCACGAAGTCTGCTAAGACTTGGCCTTTGATTGCCGTCCTCGGTTTGAATTCCAGGTCATATTGGCCCAAGGCCACTACCCATCTGGCTATTCTGTCTGTCAGATCTCCTTGCTGCAACAAGGACCTTAAAAGATGTTCAATTAACATCGCAATTTTGTGGGATTGAGAGTAATGATTCAACTTCTTGGAAGCCATTACTAAAGCCAGTGTTAACTTCTCCAAGAGTAAGTACCTGGTCTCTGCATCTGCCAGGGTTTTACTCACGTAGTAAACTGCCATTTGCTCTCCATTTTCTTCTCTAACTATTACTGCACTTACTACATGCTCTAAAACTACCAAGTATAAGAACAGCTCATCTCCAGGTACTGGATTTGACAGAATTGGAGCTGCGGTCAAATACTTCTTCAAGTCGGCCAAGGCGGCTTTGCACTCTTCGGTCCACAAGAAGTCCGTGGCTTTCTTTACTAAGCTAAAGAAAGGCTTACATTTATCAGAGCTTCTGCTTATGAATCTATTCAGGGCTACAGCCCTTCCAGTCAACATCTGTACTTGTTTTGCCGATGTTGGGCTCTTCAGTTCTAAGATGGCCTTGATCTGATCTGGGCTTGCCTCAATGCCTCTTCTAGTTACCAAATATCCTAAGAACTTACCAGACCCAACTCCAAATGTACACTTCGATGCATTGAGTCAGAGCCGATATGTTCTAAGGATGTCAAAAATTGCCTTTAAGCCTTCTAGATGACCTTTAGGTTCTTTGGTCTTCATGACCATGTCGTCTATGTATACCTCCACAATTTTGCCAATTAGGTGTTTGAACATCTTGGTCACTAATCTCTGGTAAGTCGCTCCTGCATTTTTCAACCCAAAAGGCATTACTCTATAGCAATATACCCCCTTTGGGGTGATGAATGTAGTCTTTTCCTTATCTGGTGGGTACATTGCTATCTGATGGTACCCCCTGTAGGCATCCATGAAGCTCATTCTTCCATGCCCTGAAATGGCATCCACCAATTGGTCAATCTTGGGTAATGGGAAACTGTCTTTGGGACAAGCCTTGTTCAGGCTGGTGAAGTCCACGCAGACCCTCCATTTACCATTCTTTTTCTTTACAACCACTATATTTGATAGCCATGTCGGGTAATTTACCTCTCGAATGGCTCTGGCCTCCAGAAGTCTATCCACTTCCCCTTCTACTGTCTCAACATGCATTAGTGTCGGCCTCCTTGCTCGCTGGATGACAGGTTTGGCCGACCTGTCTACATTCAGTCTGTGACAAGCGACCTCGGGGTTAATGCCTGACATCTCGTATGGTGTCCATGCAAACGCCTCAAGGTTTGCTCTTAGGAATGCCTCTAACTCTTTTTCCTCTTTCTCGGATAAACCCGAGCCGAAAAGGAAGAAGCGTTCTTCATCCCCTTGCTGGACAAGGGTTTTCTTTAGGGCTTCTTCACTCTTCTTAGCTGGCTCTTTGCCGACGTCATCCAGGACTTCCATATTCTCGTCCTCGATCTCTGCTGTTTCTGCTTCTCGTATGTTGCAGGTAGATTTCATTGCTACCATAGAGCAATATTTTGCCTACAACTGATCCCCTTTGACCTTCTCTATTCTATGTTCTGTTGGGAACCGCAATAGCTAATGCAATGTTGAGGGAACAGCCCTCATTGCATGTAGCCATGGCCTTCCCAGGATAGCATTGTAAGGGGATGGGGTGTTGATTATGGTGAACTCTGTTTTTATCATCTTGGTGCCAGCCTGCACCTCTAAACTAGCTGCCCCCAGGGGCCACGTCGGCGTTCCATTGAATCCAACCATTGGGCCATTGGATTGTTCCATGTCATCTTGGTGAAAGTCAAGCTCCTTGTAACACCTGACATACATGATGTCACAAGAGCTGCCCTGGTCAACTAAG
Source organism: Camellia granthamiana (assembly GCA_036172215.1). Classification (NCBI taxonomy): domain Eukaryota; kingdom Viridiplantae; phylum Streptophyta; class Magnoliopsida; order Ericales; family Theaceae; genus Camellia; species Camellia granthamiana. Next base: position 30,715,404 of record CM069909.1, read on the forward strand.
ATGCACTTTACTTAGCATTCTCTAATCTGGAGGGATATTACCAAGGCATCATTGTGTGGATGTTGTACCATCTCCAGGTCTTCCTCAATAAAGGACACCACTAGTCCCTGGCTCTCGTCTGCCCTAGGTCTCTTCTTCCCGACCTGATACACATGTTGTAGGTGTTTTACCTTCTGGGTTTCCTCCCTTATCTCATTCTCATTCACCTTTGAGTGAATCACATTGATCACTCAAGGTCCGATTGCCTGCCGTTGTGGTGCTGGTGGGGGTAGTGCTATTGGTGCCTGGGGCAGTCTTGCCTGCTCTTCCTTTGTCCTGGCCTTGTCTACTAGGTCCCTTAAATGGCGCTGTCTTACCAGGTCTTCCAGATGTGTCTTCAGGGCTCTACACCCCTGAGTCAGATGTCTAGCCTCATTGTGGTAAGCACAGTGCTTGCCAAGGCTTCTTCCCATAAATTCGCCTGGTACCCTTGCTGGTGCTCTATAATAGAGCTGATTCTGGATTTTCTCCAATACTTTGTAGGCAGGGATTCGGAATACGGTTGTGACTGCCTGTGCAGCCCTTAATCCTATCTCTGGTTTGTTGTATCCACCATCACCTCGGCCTCGCTTTGGCGAGCCGTTTTTCTTCTTTGGTTTCGATGCCTTTGTCCTCAACGTGTCCTCCTCAGCCCTAGCATATTTTTCTATCCTGGGCATGAGTTCCTCTATGCTTTTTGGAAATGTTTTTGCCAGTGATTTTCGAAGTAGGCAATCATCTTTCAGGCCATTTTTAAACGATACGACTGCCACCTCTTGGTTGCACCCTGGTATTCGGTTAAATACCTCGTAATACCTTTTGGCATAGGCTTTAAGGCCCTCATCCTCGCTGATCCTTAGAGCCATCAGGGCGTCAACCCTTAATGATTGTAGTTTATTTGTCACAAATCTAGCCACGAACATCTCGGCTAGGCCTTCCCAGCTTTTCACAATTCTTTTCAGCAACTTATGAAACCAGTCTGAAGCGATTTCCCCAAAGGACGAGGAAAATACCTTACACAGCAGCGGCTCATTTGCAGTATACAGTGCCATTGAGTTCAAATACAAACCGACGTGAAAGTTAGGGTCAGACTTACCGTCGTATATCTGCAACCTTGGCATGTGGAACCTTTTTGGGGCCTCAAATTTCTCTAACTCCACCGAGAATGGTGTTCTCGGCTTGACCGGTGAGGTTACCTCGGCATCATGTTGCTTCCTCTGGAGGTAATCCCTCAGGTCCTCCTTGGTCCATCTAGGACCTCGGCTATCCCCGAATTTCAGCTTTTTTGGCGCGCTACTTCCGGTGTCATTGTGAGTCCTCTTGGACCTCTCTCCGTTAGTTGCGTCGAAATAGAGTTCCTTTCTTTGAACATGCTGGTGTTCTTTGGGGTCAGACTCCTTGGTACGATGCGTCCTCCGTAAATCTCCCTTTCTTGGCTCTCCTCGTCCAACCTCTCCTGAAGGCCGGTGAGAGTGTTCCTTGGTCCTGGTGTGCTGGGGGACTGCATGGACTGCCTTCTACCCCTCTTTCTGGGCGTCTTTCTTGGCCGCTGGAATCGGCGTATCTTGTAGCAGGAACGGTGGCTGCATGACATTGTTTTGCATCATAAAATTGATGACTAACTGCAGGTTCGCCAATTTGTTTGCCATCCCCCTCATCTCGCCGTCCCTCCGTAGGCATCTATCTTTCCATACCTGGAGGTCGTCTTCGTTATAATACTCGCCTCGGTCAGATTTCTTTGGCACGTCGCCTCCTAGCCGACATCCTTTTCTTCAAGATTCTTATTACGAGTCTCTTCGTTATAGTTGTCTCCTTCAACGTCAAGGTCAATATGTTTCCCACTCCCAGTAGGAGTGTCATCCCCAACCTTCTCTTTATGTCCGTTATTGGCCATCTATTCTTCTTTCTTTCCCACAGACGGTGCCAAATTGTATGAGTCAATTTTTGGCCACACTGCCAAATATGTATTCAACTGGAGAGCACTGGCAGAATAAATGGCGCCTGAATGACCTGTAACAGAAATATGAGATTCCAGCGGTGGTTCGTCCACCCTGGAGTACTCCGACGATCAAATCAGTTATCTCTCAAAGATAGCAAAAGTGCTTAACTCACTATTCAGAATACAAAAAGCGTACCGTAGACCCACGAGGGTGCCTCTTCTTTATAGCCAACACCGACGTAATCCCAATAGAAGCCTAGCTCTAATGGATTCTGTCTCAATGCTAATCCTGGACTCCCAGTTAGATTGGGATAAACTCTCTAAGAGTCTTATCTTTATCCAAACCGAAATCCTCTCCAATTCTAGGACTCTTGTCCGTTACCCACTTATCTCAGATTCCGGTATTCTCTCTTGTCCGTTACTCGCTTATCCCGGATCCCGGTATTCTCGCAGGCAACCTCGGTCTAGCCGAGATTACCTCGGCATCATATCCAGGACACGTGGCACCTCGGTTGATACTTCGGTACCACCTCGGCCATGTGTTGTCATTCAAAAATTATGTCCCCACACCCTTTATGGAATCCCAAAATTTTTTATTATTTTTTATGTCTTTGTTTTAAAACGAGTAAACAAAAAAAAAAAATAGTTTGCTGGGGGTGGTGGAAGAAAAGACTGTTGATTCTTCTCACTGAAAAATGGTTGCGAAAGATTTTCATTAGAAAATGGCTGTTGAAAAGCCACTAAAAAGTTAATGGTGGTCGTCAAAAAATTATCACCCGTTGGTACTGTGCAGCAATGACCGATAATGATGGTAATAGTGTGAGATGATGGGAGAAGAAATTGATCAATTTTAATTAAAAATATTTTTATTGTATTTTTTTATATTTTTAATTTGACAAAGGAAAAAGTTCTTTTACTCGTCCTTTAGAAAGAAGAAAAAAAAAATCACCTTGAGATTGAGGGAGTTGTCACCAGAAAAACACTTAAATTAGTATGTTAAATATTTTTATAATCCCATCAATCCCGATAAAATGACACAATTGCTACGAGTTTACTAGGGACTTGTAATCCTAGTTTAGATATATTTGAAAATTTTTGTATAAGAATCTTTCAAATTAAGTATTCCCACATATGAATAGAAGATAAAAATCTCACATTAAAATCCACAGAATAAGAATAAATTTTCTATCTGTTAAAATTCACCAAACTATTTTTCTTATATATTCCATTTTTTATTTTATCTATTCAAATTCTCATACATACACACAGATATATAGAGAGAGGTCAAATAAATCGTGAAGTAAAATTTCTCAAGTTTTTAATGCTATTATCAAATTCAAGTTTGTACTGCTATTATCAAATTTAATTAAACAAATAGGATGATGACTATAATTGAAAACTATATTTAAATATATAAGACCCCAAATCACATGATTTGATTTAAAAAAAATATTTAAGACCCCTGCATCATTATGAATGAATTTAAAATTCCAATTTACGAGTCTCTAACATTACTTTTTTATTAATGACAAAAAATTGCACATCAAATGTTCCCAAATGCAATACCCAAATATGACCGACCAATATCACTCCATTTGATTTGGCCACACTAGCCAAAAATTTTAAGGAAAAACGAAAAAAAAAAAACAAAAAAAAAAGAGGACCATAAAAAAACAAAAAATGGTGGCTATAATATCACACAACACTCAAATCCATTTTTTTACATATCATTTATACGATATTTTTGAGGATGTTATTTTATTCATCACAAACCTCCAATAACCCAGCACACAAAGGTCTTGCTTCACATAATTCACAAAAAGTTGCCTCGAGCATATCATCTAGTTGAAAGAAAAGATATACAATCCAATATATAGCATTAAGATGGTGTCTTAAGAACAGGAACTATATTTCCTACGAATAAAAAAAGCATATAGAAAAACTATATTGAATGTTCCGCAGGCTGGGAGTAATACGTGCGGCGCCTCAGCTGTGATTCTGGAGTGGGTTGCTACAGAAAAATTATTGTCGGATCATTCGGATCAACATATCTGCCAAATGAAAACTCGAAAAAAAATCAGGAATTATGGAACCACAAAGGATAATCTTCAGCCATATCACTTGCCTTTTCTGGTAAATGAAATCAAATTGAGGATCGTCTGTAGGCCAGCTACTAGGGGTCAGAATTTGCTTAAGAAGGCTCTCTCAGACCTCTTTTTTGATTCTATAGGTAGTGGTGTATGGCCATTCTTAGCTGGAGTGATTTGTTTGGTTAATTTCGTTAACAAACAATACCTCAAACCTGTTAACAGGTATGTGAAGGCATACCCTTCACAACTAACTTCTTAGAGGGCTGGCCCTTTAGGACAAGGAAATTGAGGCAATAAATAGGTCTGTGATGCCATTAGATATTCTAGGCCACCTTCAAGTTCTTGGGGGAGGTGTGAAGCTAGTTCCCGAGTAAGTAGCTAAAGCAAAAAAGGCAAAGTGATTAACTCACTAATAGGACCTGAAGTCACTCACGCGTGTCTCATCATTTCATCCACTGGAGTTCGTGCTGCTTGCAAAGGATCTACACGCTGCTCCTCCCTAGAAGCATATTGTTGGCTATACTGCCTCACTGACTTGATCAAGTTGAAAAATAGAGGGACAAATGTTCCACAGCCCCCTTCCATGAAAAGGATTTTAAAGGCATGAGTTGAGTACAGTGCCCTGTGCTGGTCATCTGGGACGACTTGGGATTGGTCAGAATAGAAATATGAGTTGTAATCTTAAATGTATGAGGCAGAGTACAATGTGAGTGAACACGGAAAAACATTGCAGTGACTTGAAAAAATGAAACAAAAATAAAAAGTGTACTTACAGGCTCCACAAGTCCAGAATGTTGTTGCACAAGAATATTGGTTGGTTAAATTTTTCATCAAGGATGTGAAGCTGAAAATAAAGCAAGTTACAAATCAGCATGAGGTGAATCTATGCTTCAATATAACATACCTAAAGATATCAAATCTATACATAACCCAGTGTGGGTGATAGAGATTAGCGGCGGTCGGTCGTTGACCTCTGGGAAGATGGTAGGCACTTCAATGACTTAAGATCACCGGAGGTGGAGGAATAGAAGACCAAGGCAAGCTTAGAGAGGGAAGAGGTGGCAGTGAGAGACCTTGAACACTTAATGTATGTTATGTGATTCTTGTTGCTCTTGCAGTGTGTTTGTGGCTGCACTTATGATGCGTTATATAGACTCCAGGAGTATTGGAGCCCAAGCAACCTCAAGACAGGTGGCAAGTTCTCCTCAACTCGATAGGAGGGTGAGATCAGCCCTACTAGCTGTGTCCTATGATTCAGGTCCTCGGGGAGGTTGTATCATAGGAACTGCAGGGGTAGGTGTGATATCTTGAGAGGCGTATCATATGTGCATCAGATGTAAGTGTAAGGTCAATGTCTCTTTCTTTAAGCCAGGTCAAAGGGGGAGCTATCACTGCAGGAAGATAGCTACACGACCTTGACGATCCCAAGGTCTTAGCCTTCAATCCACAATCCTCCAATGATCCCAAGCGGGAGTGCCTAGGTCCTGCTCCCAACCTAGGCAGCCAAGAAGGTGAATGCATGGGTGAGCCAAGGGCTCACCTCAGTAGCTAAGTAATCATAGGTGAGCCGAGCATAGGTGAGCCGAGAGTCTGGCTACGTTGCCATAGAGTTGGGTGAGTGGGTAGAGAATACATTTCTTGAGTTATGAAGGGTCATGAAGAGCTCTAAGTGAGCCAGCTCCATGTGGCCTTGTTTCATTCTTGGTGGTGTGCATGCCTCCGCTTAGGCTAGGCATACAATCTCGACTCATCGTGGTGCCTCAGGGGTTTGCCAGGTGAATGCATAATGGTGGTGACATACTCATCGTGGTGCCTCGGGGGTCTGCCACGTGGATGTGTAGTGGTGCTGACGTGACGCCCGTTGGGCTCGCCACGTGGCAAGTATAGTATAGATACCCACACCCAGCATAAAATAGCATTAACAGAAGTTTTAATTTCCTCGCCATTGGCTATACTTAACGAGTGTAATCCCAGTCACTTGGGGTCTAGTACATTAATCCATCTTCTCTGTTCAACTTACATAAACCCATATTCTTGCTTGAGTCTAATGAAGTTGAGTCATTTCTAGAAGCCTCGACTTAAAACCTGTTTGACATCCTTCTTGTCCTTTTCGCACCGTAAACTTGGATCAAGTCTAACAAACACTTATCCATCTCAACATTTTCATTTCAGTCTTTTTTTTAATATGTTATTCCTTAAATGTCCAATACAATATACCATACAACAAATTATCCAATTGTTGGACAGTAATTCACTTTCCAGCACATTCAATAGCATGGATAAGACGAGAAGCATTGCCTTGGTCCAAGATACATTTGGGAGAAGAATGGTTATTTATGACTTGGAAATCTCAACAAGTCTCTTTGTAATCCCTGTGCCAAATAACAACAATGCTACATCCCCCTAGTTTACCACCCCTAAACCATCCCTAATGATGTGGCATTGAGGTTAGACCCCACATGATGGAATATTTAACAAATCAAAATTTGACACTTGTCAAACACGTGTTTTTAGGGGCGATAAATTAGGTGTCTCAAGCATTTTTCGCCAACTAATTAATATAAGAATTCTAGAGGAGTTTGGTTCCATGTAAACCTCCATAAAGATAAACATATTAAAATTAAGTTCTTCAGTTCTAATCCTAGAGCACTACAGCAGTAACTCATACTTGTCACGACCCCATTCCGCCCCTAGTAGAATGGCACCATGATGGCCAGTAATCTGAGATTACCGAAGGCCAACTTACAAGATTCACACACAATCAAAGTATACATATGGGGCTAACATGTGCGGAAGCAATAAATTTAAATCTAAGTAGTCCATAAGAGCCGTGCATGCATCAAATGGAAGGGCATACAACTTAAGATAGTCTTACAACTCAAATACAAACAAAATAAAGTACATGTTACATCTTGATCAAAAGGCTTCTCCAGCCGACATATACAAAAGACAATGAAATACAAGCCAAGAAGCATAATCTTCAAGATGATATAAGCATGAATCCAAAACATCTTGCAAAACACATCTAGGCGTCACTGCCTTTTTGCTCGTCACCTACATATATATAAGGAGATGGTGAGCTTGGTTACTCAGTGAATGATACCAGTAATAAAGGTTTGAATGAATGATATCCGAGATCTTTTTTTTCAAAACAATACATATAATAACTTGTTTAAATCAAGGGATGAATCGAGTTCATCTATCAAGTCTTTCAAGCTTCAAGGGATGCTCACTAGCATCAATATAATACAAGGGAAGACATTCCGGACAAACAAACCCACGCGGAAAACCGTCAGTGGCAAAACAAGGGAATAATCGACCCGGAATCGATTAGACAAACCCACCCGCACAAGGCCGTCGGTGGCAAGGGAGATATCTCAAACAAGGGTACTAGTCGCATTATAGTCCCCTAGCACTAAGGACTTTTCAAGAATGTCATCAAAACAAACATAATACTTGATACAAAAACTAGGGATAATCATTCATACTTGAACAAATACTTTTTTCAAAACGAAACAAAGCAAAGCTTTTATCAAAACGTTATAACATAGCTTTATTAAAAATACCCACTCACATAGCTCTTCGGGTGTAGGGATTAAGGCAAGGATCCAAGACCTACAAATACATAATAAAGTCTACTGAATGCACTTCAAGAAGACAAGAAGAGATGCTCAAAGATGGACATGAAATGCATTCTCAAGACAAGCTTCACATGCATGCAAATGATCCCGGCATTTCTTTCCAAAACCCAAGTCAAAACAAACTAAAACATGTTGGGAGTTAAAACACTGTTTTTCATTTCGGGAAAACACGCTGGGTACCAACCAGATCTTGGCCGAGGTCCCACACCTCTTGGCCGAGGTGTGGTCCCGATGACCATATTCAGGGAAATGAAGTCTAGAAAATCTGGGTTTCCTTTTGAAGAACATGAAGAATATGAATGCTAAAATCATAACTTGTTATTACAAAATCTGAGATTTCATGAGATGAGTTCGAAAACATGGACCTTGGTACTCATACTTGACAATCTTATGAAAACAAATACAAAAACATGGATCTTGATACAAACTTTCGAATCAAAACAAGGCTTTTCTTCAAAAACACAAGAACACCATTTTCTCTTTCTAAAACTGAACTTCAAAGCAATGCATGACTCATGAATCATGCTAGATCATGCAATGCAGCTAAATGAAC